>VMOF01000001.1:46905820-46930289 GCA_011764245.1 Trialeurodes vaporariorum
GTAACACCTCGGACAAAATTTTTTTCTGAAGCAATTCGCTCTAATCTTGCAGCCTCTATCTTCTTTCTTTCTTCTATTCTTTTCTCCTTTTCAGCTAGTGTTTTGTCTATGCCAAGCATGTTGCCAACTCTTCCTTTTTTTCTCTGGTTCATTAAGAACAAGCTATCTTCTTCGATTTTCATAAGCTGCAGAGCGACGGCGTGGGCAATGTCAAATAAGTCATCGAATTTCTCGACAAAAGCGTTTTCTTTCTTCAAAAAATCTTCCGATCGCGATTTACTTTTTTTTGTAAAGCTCTCCATTCATTATAGAGCTTTATGAGCTTTTCTATGGAATGATCATCGCGCTTTGTTGGGATGCGCGCTTTATCCCAGAATATATTAACCTCTTTTAAGACTAGCTTAGCACTCCCTTCAACTGTCAATTTAACCTCTCGCAAATTGTAAAATAATACTTGTAAAACCTGTTTGTTAGAGGGCAATTTACTACCAATAATTTGGTGCGAAAACTCACCAACTAAATATATTTGATGGTCTTTCCTCAAAGTCCGCGGCGTAGACATCTTTAGAATTTTGAAACATTGACCAGATTATAATAAGTCATCACAAAAATGTCAAAGCTTTCAATACCTGATGAATGGAAAGAAAGATAGTTCAACAGCTGACGCGAAGAAATTTTTTTCGGTTGCCTAGCGCCATCCTCCCATCCACTTTTAAGCTTCTTTCAATCATTAATCTCTCATTCATTGATTTTTCATTCATCAATGTAGTCTGTCTCATCGAAAATTGGGCGTCAATGAGCTTAAAACGCTTTATAGATTTCATATAAATAACTCCCTGCGAAAGAGGACGTTCAAAGAAAGTCAAGCTCGGGGGTGTGGGGGGACCCCCGAAATAAATAATACAAAAGGGGGGGGGTTTAAAAATTGATGAGGTTTACCACGTGTCATCAAGGTGGTCATATTCGTTGAAAATGCGTTTATTGAGAATTTTTGAGAGCGGAATCACACATTTGGAACCCCCCCCCCCACCTCCCCCCACTCGCAGATCACCACTCTCCCTTGCAATGTTTGAAAACTGTCATCATGAAACATAGATGTTCTATGAATTTCAAGCCAAAATAACGATGCACTGAAACAGTCTGAGCATAATGCATGGTATAGGATCGATTTACATCAAAATCAGACGCTGCGCGCGCGCGGTCTCAAATTACCCTTAACTCCGAGACGCTCGAAAGTTTTTGAGGTTTTGGAAGATAACAACTGGTCTTACGAAAAAAACTGTTGAGCCCTTTTTTGTAGCTGTTTAAATTTGCAACAACTTTGTTTCTTACAGTTTTAACATAATTTCAAAATTTAATGAGTTACTGCCAAAAAACACCGGATTTTTCATAATTTTGGCAATTTTCGGGAACTTTGACCCCCCAGTGGCACGGGTTAATTTTAATTTATTGAGCTGAAACTTTTTGGGGGTCATTTTCTAGGTCATAGGAACGACTTTAGGGGTTGGGAGCAAAAAAAATCCCGAGAAAAAAATTCACCCTCTATAAGAGTGGGCCACCCTAGTATATATACGGTACGCTTTTTGTTTTCATTTTCATATCTAATATATAGGATGCATGCTTTGCTTATGGCAAAACCTTGGCGGGAAAGCTTTGAAAAATTAAAAACGTGTTTTCATAAAACTGGTTTCATTAATTGTTAATTTATTGCTGCAATCCAGGAGGTCTCGGCGTCTATTTTCTTAAAATTGTAAAAGTTTTGGTATTCCTGTTAATTTCAATAAGTTATTAAGCGTCAAAGTCGAATTCCTTTGAACGAGAATTCCATACAGGTCCAGCAACCTAAGTCATTTGTGCCAACCTATGAGTCAAAATTCAAAGGCAGGAGGGGGGTGGAAACATCTCCCGCAGGAACCCTCTTTGCCCCTCGCCTTTGGGCTCCACCGATCACAAGATTTCTTCACGGTGCATTAAGCGGTCGTAAATGTGTCAAAATCTGTTTGACGAGGGTTTCGGAAAGAAGTGACGGCGAGGTATTGATAAAGAGCGGGCGGGGAATAGAAAAGAGAGGGACTCGTTCATATCCTTAAGTAGACCTGTTTAGTGATGACGTCACGATCAGCATTGGTTCCAAACAAATGCTCTATCTCTCACTCTCGTTGATTTACCTATAAGAAATCAGATCCAAATTTTCGAACGCAAATTCATGCTAGTTAAAGAACAGTTTTCTCAAATTTTACTGCACCATTAGATTCCACGTATTTTAAAGTATCTTTTCACTCTAACATAATTCCTAAAAGATCACAAGCGAATTTACAATCAAGCGAATTTACAATCACAGTTATACCGAAAGATGTTCTACGTTTTGTCCTCGTCTTACTCACGGTCTCTTATGGGAGTATCACCGCCATGACACTCAATCATTCTAACTTCTCTTCGTATCGAAGCTATTTCTCGAGGTATAACACATGTCGTGATGGTGCTGATGCCTATATCCTAGAATTTTGTGCTCATAAGAAACTGTGAGTGTGACAAGGACAAAACATAGGACTTTCTTCGATATAACTGCGATTGTGCATTGATGCGCGATGTTTCAGAAAGTTTGTGTTGCGTTCTCATATTTTATCACTGAGAAAAATGTGGGTGTTAAAACTGTAAGAATAGAATCATAGATGTATTTCGCCTTATTTCAATCATGAAACCTATCGTTGCTATAGTCAGCGCGCTTGAATCTACACGAATTCCGATTGTTTCTATGGAATTTCGATTATTTCTATGGGAAAAAAAGCGCGGGAATATATATCCTATCGGAAAATTCATTGAAACAATCGGAAATTTTTATAAGGGACGTGGAACCCAATGGTGTGATAAACACAACTGGTGCAAAGAACATGTTGTTTACTAGCACTTGTATTTGAAAATTTGGATCGTGTTTCATATGGGAAAACCCACGAGAGCGCGAGTGAGGCGGAGCCTTTTTTTGGAACCAATTTTTTTCATGACGTCTCACTAAACAGGTCTTGGTCATTGGAAACATTTGAAATTCTGGGGGATCGGCAAATTGAAAACCCCTTTATGAGCGTCTATGCAATCAAGGGATTTTTGAGGAAATTTTGGGCGTTTTGTTGCGAAAAAAAGGTTTTTAAAATCCAGAACAAAGGGACGGGGGTAAAATTCGCATTAATAGCTCTAAAAAGTGAGAGGGGCTGTCACGTGTCTTCCACCCCTGGACAGCCTCCTTGCTGCGGCTATGGAATTGACTCTGGAATAACTTATTTACCTATCCTAAAAAGTTTCTCGCGTGTACAGTATTTTTTACTGGAAGCTTCTTCAAATTTTGGAAATTATAGGTCCATACGGAACTTTGCTTCTCCAATACGAAAAATGATATCGACCGATGGCAACAGAAAAAAAAATAATATTACAATGAGTTGTAATGAATAATGGCTTAGTTTTGACTGTAAACTTTCGATACTTTTCAACAAATAAATGGGGAGGGGAATGGGTCTGTTGCAGACTTTTGCTCCAGCGCTATAGAGTGTTCTGTATCATGTAAAATCGCGTGAAAAGTCCATTGGTGGCATCAGAAAGTCATGAAATGCGATAATAAACTCACAAGAGACGTTTAATGAACTCCAAGTTGGCGGTAAAATATCGAGCAACCTGTATGTATGCACCACGAACATCCAAGGATAGCCAACCTCACAATATCGATCACACCAATCACAATGTAAATAAAACACATAACCTCTGACGCTTTGAGGTTGTCAACGTTGGCAATTCTTGGATGTTAAAGGTGCATGCATACGGACTGCTCGATACTTTACCGCCATCTTGCATTTCATTAAACATCTCTTGTGAGTTTATTATCGCATTTCATGACTTTCTGATGCCACCCATGGACTTTTCACGCGATTTTACCTACGATGAAACACTATTTATCGTTGTTGCAAAAGTTTGTAACAGACCCATTAAAATCCACAAACGCCTTAAACGTCCACACCTACTAATCTATACCCCTAGAATGCTTGACGTGTAAAGGGCACCTGAAATGGTTAGTTCTGTATATTAAAGGATTATTTTTTCATGAATTCGCAAGTGTTCCATTTATGTATCTTACATATCTACATCGTGACAATCGCAATAAGTGCTGACAGCACCTAAAACGGGAAAAAAGAAGAAAAAAAAACTGTTTATTATTTAGAATCACGGCTTTTCCGAAAATGACGCTTTTTGACTTCAAAAGAACGCAACCTCATTTTTGATCCCTGAACAAGCCGTTTAAAAGGTGGAGGGATTTAGAAATATCTTTTGTCTATACTTTATGTGGGTAAAAAAGATCGAGCCTTATCAAATAATTTTCTTTTTTCAGCTTTCAATAGGTTTGTTGCAAACTTTTGCTACAGCGCTATAGAGTTTTGATTTTTATGTAAAATCGCCTGAAAATTAGATTGGCGGCATCAAATAGTCATAAAAGCCATTCATAAACCCACAAAACGCATTATAAAGAAAGCCAAAATGGCAGTCGTAAAGCCGAACAATCTGTGCACGCGCATACGACGAACATCAAAGACAGGCGATCCATTTTCCCCTTTTTCGTTAGAAGGGGGGGGGGAGAAAATATCTCTACAGTCAAACTGTGATTTTAAAAATTTGCATGGTCAAGATGTTGTGTTCTGTGAAGGGTGGCGGGGAGCAAAATATCAAGAATATAGGGTGTTGCAAAACTTAAGTGCCAAACTTATGGAGTGTATTTTTGGGGTGAACATGTACCTATATAAGGCTTTATTTTTCTACACGAATATGTGCTACAGATGTTTCTCTTCTGAGCTAAAGCCCTCCAAAGTTTTGAAAACAAAAAACAAAAAACAAACACAAAAAAACAACGCCTTTGACTCATCTCCTTATAGATACATCTGATCTAAATTTATTTTTTTCATCGTTTCTCACCAAACAAGCTCAATTGGACAGCACTCCTCACAAAAGAACTGAGTGACATTTTTGATAAAATTGAGTTATTGATTGATAGACCTAGCAATACTGAATCTCGAAGCAACAAGTGCTTCTTCTAATAACAACTATTTCCCATCAAAATTCCAGGTAAAAGTGAGCTGGTGAGCCTCATTGAAGTCATTGTCCATATGATGAAATTAAATGAGAACTTGGTTCCTTTTTCTTAAACCTTAATCCGAGTCACGTAAGGAACCAACTCCGACTTGGTTCCTTTTATAGAATTGGGAACGGACTTAAGTCCGGATTAACGGATTTTAAAATATCAACAGTGTAAACCAACTCTGCCGTTTGGTTTCTCTTAGAGATTCGGTTTTCGTGATTATGCCAAACAAAAAGAAGAAAGGAACCAAGTCACTTTAAACGCTAAAAATTAAGTAGGTACCTTTCCTGCATAGGAAATTCCTTTTTTCCGGTGTTGAAATGCAAAAACATAACACGGTAGTTGAATGAAATCAAAACGTAAGTAATTCCGAGTTTTTTGTTTAAATGCTAGCTCTTCAACTTTGGACTCAATTTTCTCGAGATCAGCTCCATGTCAAGTGGTTCCTCTTTGATGAATTATCATTGCTAGCAAAAGCATTAAAGCTGTTCAGACTTTAGTGGCACGCTTTTCCAACACCTGCGTGTTGGAATTTTCCCTGCTTGTTTTTTTTTTTTTTTTACTCCGATTTTGCCGCCCTCGGAGAGTGCCGCCCGGGGCAAGGGTACCCACATGCCCCCCCCCCTCTGCACGCCCCCGCTCTCTATAGCAACCCCTATGTAAATCAAATCAAACTGTTATATCAGGGCTCAATAGGGGCCAAGAATAGGACCACCTAAAAATCCTATCCATCGATTATTACAATAAAATCAACTATAACATTTGACGTGTGTAAATTATTATCATCAAAGATTGGTTTAAATAAACTATAAATCAATGCTCTTTACGTAATAAAGCATTAATAGAGTTTGTGAGTGGTTTTCAGGACTTTTCGATGCTTTACGAAGTAATTTTCACATGATTTTACATAGTAATCAACCCCTCCATAACGCTGTAGCATTTAAGCTTGCAACAGACCCATTACTTGCTTGTATATAACTCCTGCAGGCTGATTCTGCTCGTTTGGACGAGACGAGACGAGACAGCAAGAATCGACCAATCCCATTGGTTTAAACGGCGTCACGTGACAGATTTCGAGTCATTCGAGTAGGTTACGAGTCATTCTTTTCAAATTCACGACTCACAACCTACTCGAATGACTCGAAATCTGTCACGTGACGCCGTTTAAACCAATGGGATTGGTCGATTCTTTCTATCTCGTCTCGTCTCGTCCAAACGAGCAGAATCAGCCTGCAGAAGTGAACCGAATCCATATTGTATTTATCACAAGTAGGTAAAAATTAAAAATAAAATATTTACCGTTTATCCGTAGGTGGGGAGCCTGTAAAGGTCAGAGATTTGAGGCGGTCGAACGCGTCGACAGTAGTATCCTAAAATTTTACATTTCTCACACAAATTTTGCGGATGGACTTTGGATTGGTCAGAGACATCTAGACCGTCCGGCTGCTCCAGAGGCCTCTGTTTATGAGGATAGACATTTATCCGACATTTGATACATTCTTGGCCCATGTTCGCCCAACTATTTCCAGACATCCATTTTCGCTTGCACTTTGAGCACCTATACTCGCCGAAGCAGCGGTTCTTGCCTTGATATGGAGTCATTCCGTCTCCTTTAGGCCTAGCCTGAAATCATACAACCACAGAATAGACGTCCGTTGATATGAATTATTATAGAAGCATCGTAAATGACGGTATGGTAGCCACCAGGCCAAGTCCAAAAACACACACCAACCCAAGGTCCGAGGCAGAGTTGGGCAACCGAATAATTAGAAATAATGAAATGACTCTGGCAACACTGAAAACTGGGTTTGCTACCTGAGTTGAGGAAAGGGAAACACACGGAAGGTATAGGTCAATTGTAGAATTATTCGTCGAATAATTCGATTGACTTGGCGTTGCCGGGCACACCGAATAATTTCCGAATAATTTTTTGCCCAACTCTGGTCCGAGGCTCGGACTCCGAGCACACACTGAAAAAAAAAAGCTTTAGTCATAATACCAGATTCTAGCCGTATCACCAGAAGCACATCAATATGTGAACGACAGAAAGCCTAGTAAGTTGACCAGAAAATTCTGGTGTTGATACCAAAACATGCGGTCATAGAACTAGAATTTCCTAAAAAAAATTTCAAGAACTATGGCACAAACACTATAGAATTGTGGTGATTGAACTATCCCTTACATATAGGTTCACCTATGGTAGCCCTTTTTTCAGTTCAGAATAGCATGTACAATCAGAATGGAAACTCCTTTAACTCCGTTTATTGTTGATCTGGCATCTCCTTCCAAAATTTCTTGTAAGTGGAATTTTAGTTTTTTGAACCTGAATTTTTAATTTGTAGGCGGATTCAATTTCCCTCTCATGCGCCGTAATTTTTTCCACTGTGGCTAAACAGGTTTTTCCCCTCCAAATTGGGGGGGGGGTGCGCCTCTGGGAGGAGGCAAGCTCTCTAACATGCGGAAATAAGGGATGCTATTGCGTCTAAAATTATAATTTGTTAGTTATGAATTATAAGTTTTCTCGAAAATTAAATTTCGGGGCCGTTATATTTCTTTTATTGTTGATCTGGCATCTCCTTTCAATATTTCTTATAGGTGGAATTTTGGTTTTCTTGTTCCTGCATTTTTAATTTGTAGACGGATTCAATTTCCTTCACATACCGTAATTTTTTCCGCTGTGGCTAGAAGTTTTTCCCCCTCAAAATTTTCGAGGGGGGGGGAGGCCTCGGTGGGCCTCTAAGAAGAGGTAAGCCCCCCTCCCCTGCCACCTTCAATTTCCACCCTTGTTTATTTTAGTCACTATTTGACAGATTCTTCCTGATTTAATCGGGGGAAGAAAAGCAATTAATAGTTATTTCCTAATCCAAGCTGTATGTCACTGACGACAAAAACTGTGAACAGAGTGCACGTTGCAATCCGAAAAATATCGAGAAAGGGGGGGGGGCGATTGATTTCCGATTATTTTAGTATTGGATGAAAAAAAAGAAAGGAATGAAAAAAAAGAGAAAGGAATGAAAAAGAAATAAAAATGACAAAAAGTCAAGCTACACAGTCAACTTGCGGATCAAATACTCTTAATTGCTCAGCGCGTTATTGCAACCATGCCAAAAAATCTCGAGACTAAAAAAGGTTGCTAATAAGGCCTAGTTCACCAAAGAACGTGACCTCTTGTTGCTCTGCGCATACTAACATTAGGGTCTCGATGTGTGTGGCAGTCAAAGATACAACAATTTCGAGCACGTCCCTTCCCCTTTTCCCCCTCTCTTCCACACTTGAGTGTTTTATCTATTGTGCCCCATTCAGTCATCAGTGTGCAGTACAGTCGCAAGTCAGTAAGTAAGAACATTTAAGTTCACTCATTTAGAAACAGAGCAATGTTAAGAGACATACAGGAGCTGCAACGTTAAAAGACATACGCAGGGGCGATAGGAAACGACAGTGTTGCCAGATCGAGGGTAAAAAGCCGTATCGTCTCCTTTTAAATCAATGTAAAGCGTACGGCTTTTTCACCCCAATCTGGCAACACTGGGAAACGACGTCAAGAGCAGGGGG
The DNA here is from genome assembly GCA_011764245.1 of Trialeurodes vaporariorum. Classification (NCBI taxonomy): domain Eukaryota; kingdom Metazoa; phylum Arthropoda; class Insecta; order Hemiptera; family Aleyrodidae; genus Trialeurodes; species Trialeurodes vaporariorum. The sequence goes on from VMOF01000001.1 coordinate 46,914,486, forward strand.
GTGATCACGGAGGATCGTTTCGTTTCGGTATCGTTATCGTTATCGTTTGCATTAAATCAAATGGGCTTGCTTCTGCGCAACTCGATCGCGCAGGTGATCCCCTCCTCACCTCTTCCTACTTCAAACGATCGAGTAAACGACAGCCTCCAACTCATCGCTTCCTTTCGACCGTTTCAATCGTTACGAGAGGCTCAAAACGATTCGATCAGTTGAGCCACCCATAAGGTTACACGTAAACGATAACGATAACGAAAACGAAACGAAACGATCCTCCGTGATCACCCCCCAGGTCCAAACTTTTTCACCGTGAGGAGCAACATAGCAGATTGGGAGGGGGGCTATTTTTTCTTAATCACTCCCTTCAGCTTGTAATTCGTCGACCATTTGACGTACAGGCGTAAGTCGATTTTTGCAACATCTCTACAGAACGTTACGGATGACTTCTCAGCTATTGATCGCTCGCACGTATTGTAATCGCACTGAGTTGCTATCGAGAACGTGTTTTTCAGGAGAGCGATAGCAAGATTGATTGACTCCTTGACGTTATAGTGACTTACGCCTATGCGTTTTCCGTGATAACACGAAAACTGTTATAAATTTGGCATTTTTCACCCCACGGATCGAAAGGGCGTCTTTTTTTACACAGCTATTGATGAAAAAGTCAATGTGTCAAATTTCCAACTTACGCCTATACATCAGATGAGCGACGATTATTTACATTCGTCTTCCCTATGTCATCACGTATTCAAAACAAATCATTAGCATTTTTAATGTCAGTCGTTCAATAGGTCTGTTGCAAACTTTTGCTACAGCACTATGGACGGTCGTTTTTTTTTTGATAAATGGCGTCAAAATCAAATTGACAGCTTTGAAAAATCTTAAAATCCACTCACAAACTCAATAAATGACGTTGTAATCAAAATTCAACGATTGCGGATGAATGAGCTAGTTGTTCACGGTCGGGGAGTTCCAATCAAATCGTAACTTTATTTGTTAACCCTCTAAGGCCCCATTTAGTTAAAAAAAAAAAAACAAAAACAAAAAAAAAAACAAAAAACAAAAAACAAAAAAAAAAAAAAAAAACAAAAAACAAAAAACAAAAAAAAAAAAAAAAAACAAAAAACAAAAAACAAAAAACAAAAAACAAAAAACACTACTCCGTTTATGCAGGGAAGGTAGTTAACTGTTGTTACGGAACCCGTTTGGGTACGCTGTTACACTATATGTATGAAAGTGTAATAGAAATAAATGATGAAGATCGAATATCGAGTTTAGATGGATATATATATTGAAAGAATTAATAACAGATAAAAAACAGAATAACGATCAGAATAACAGAAAACAAAATACGGGATGGAAATAAATGAGTACGAGGGATTTGATTTTAAATGCTTTAAGAGCGAGAGCTGGCGATGGAGTGATTTGTCCGAAAAAGACGAAGAGGGAGAGTCCCTTCTTTGGAGCATCTCTTTTGTTTTAAGATTTAACACATGTTAAGAGAATGTCCAGCTGCATCCTGCAGTGGACAAGAGGGACCAGGGATCGATGCATAACACTGTTCGTGCTCGAGGGAGTTGGAATTGCCTATACGACGAATTGAAGGCGCCGACGGGACTTTATCTTGTTAGTGTCTTCATCTATAATTGCGTTTATCTGCGCTGAAGAATGAAACAATGTGACTTGTGAGATAGACTTATGTTAGAGGGGGAAAACGTGTATACTCGGGTTTGGCCCATAATGGGTTAACCCCTTATGGGCCAAACCCGAGTATGCTCGTTTTTCGCCTCTCGCTTGTTTTACAGTGTATCTGTGTTCAATAAGGATAAACGTGATTATCGATGAAAACACTTAGAAGATAAGATTTCGGCGGGTGCCTTCAATTCTTCGTATAGGCAATTCCAACTCCCCCGAGTACGAACAGTTAATTACCTTCCCTATATAAACGGAAGAGTGGCGTTCTTATAAACTAACCTGGTCCTTAGAGGGTTAAGAAAATTTAGCAGCAGTTAGATTGGACGCCAACATTATTGTGATCCGCGCTCATTCGTGCGCCGTTTTTGAATTTGGTTAAACGCGTTTAGTGAAAATTTGAGTAAATTTTAGGACACATTGATGCTTTCAATGGGATTTTCACTGCAGTAGAATCCGTTACAGTACCGAGTATAATCATTTTACACTCGTCTATAATATTTTGCTATAGTGCAGTAAATGAGGTCCATTCATCGTAAAACCACTTGAAAATATTACTATCCCTAGTAGAAGTGTCACAGGAAAACCCATGACCAAATTAACTTGGGAACTCCTGGGACTTTTTTTCGTGGATACCCACTAGGCCACTACCTATGGGAACCCATGGGAACCCATAAGGTACGCTCATGGGAACTCGCGGGTACCTAGGGGTTCCCATGGGAATGGTCTTGTTATTTCCCATGGGAACCCACGGAAAAAATTCCCAGGGGTTCCCCTCTGTGAAATCGGTCATGGGTTTTAATGTGACACTTCTTTTTTTCTGTGCTTCTACTAGAGAGATACCTAAAAGTAAAATAAAAATTAAAAGCTCGCATTGAACGCGTTTTTGCTGGGAAAATTGGTTTGTGGAGTAAAACAAACAAAATATATGGGACTACCTAAATAGTGACTCGTTACACATCAACCGTATTGAAATATTGTTGGTTAATTTATTGAGTTTGCGAGTCAGTTTTGGAACTTTTTGATCCTTCAAACAGTATTTACGAGTTATTTTTCTTACACCAGAAATGGCCATTTTCCCTGCTGTATCAGAAATTCGATAAAGACCCTTGTCTGTTTTCTCACCTTGTTGATAACATCAGTACTTTCATCAGTGAATAGGTGTGAGTCCCCCCCCCCTCCCCTCGAACAGGTCATTCTTTGTCGAGTACGTACTTTGCATCCAATTTTTTGTTTTTACGATTTTTGAAAACTGGAGTCATGATTTTTTAAAAATTGGGAGGGGATTGAATCTAGGAACGGAAAGAGGTGAACCTGGTGGAATTTGAAGAAGGTCTTAAGCATAGCCGTAGCCAGGATATTATCTATCTCTCCCTTTGTTCGTTTGACTGCATGTGTTAGGAAAGGATGGATATAGGGGCTGTCACGTGACTTCAGCTCCTATTTCTGTTCCTTTTCTAACGCATGCAGTTGAACAGATAAAGAGAGACGAAGGCAAGTACCTGCCTACGTCTATGGTCTCAAGCCTTAGACTTTATGGGATGGAGCGGAATAATGAGGGTGAACTACAATGGCGAAGCGTGCAAGCTGGCAACGTTGCACTTGGTCCATTTAAACCAATAAAAACTATCGAAGTAAAGAGATTGTGCGATGACCATCAAATTCGACCTTACGTGTGTTTTCAAATTGAGAAAATGCTACGTTGCCAAATAGATCGCTTCGCCACCGTCTTGCTACCCCTCCTCGAAACTATGATTCAGCCCTCCACTTGCAGTCAGCCAGTTAGCGCGTGAATACATCGCAGGAATTGCACGCGACAGCTCGTTTGAAAAACGCGCGCGAAAAAGATCGGGGACTTCTACTAAAAGGAAACGCATGATGCCGCATGAACAGAGAGGCTTCAAAACAAAACAAGCGGAAACAAACAAAAAAAGAAGGGGGGGGAACAATATCGTCTTTCCCTCTTTTTTTTACGAGTGTAGCTAATTTTAAATGCTCATCAAAAACCCGAGTTATTGCTCGATTATTATCTGGCACGCGAAAAAGAAAAGTCGCTGGCCTGCGCCTTGCCTCCCACCTGTGAACGCCTCCCCCACCCCTTCCCCGCCCGCAGAGGGAGCATGGATACGCGGTTACCAGATCGCGCAGTAAAATATTACACACTTTACATTCATTTAGATGGACAGTTTGAAGCGTGCATGGACATCAAGGATCCAGATTTTGTGTTTCAATTTTGATCTAAACGTAGTCTCTCTCTCTCTCTCTCTCTCTCTCTCTCTCTCTCTCTCTCTCTCTCTCTCTCTCTCTCTCTCTCTCTCTCTCTCTCTCTCTCTCTCTCTCTCTCTCTCTCTCTTTCTATTTCTCTTTCTCCCTTTCTCCCCCTCTTGCTCCTCCCTCCTCTGCTCTCTCCCCTCTCCCTCTCCCTCCCTCCCACTGTCTCTCTTGATTCTAGGGAAAAAAATACTACTTTAACCCTTTCAATACCACGCCCGAGTATATCCGTTTGTGACTAGATCTGCCTCACACAATCAGATTTTTATTCAAATAAATTGTGATTCTAAATTGTTCATACTTGAAAAACAATTATTCCTCAAGCGCCTTCAATCAAGGGCTTATGCAAAATCAGTATCGTGGTGTAGGAATATTTAACTACCCACTTAATTTGAGCGAGCGAACATTGATTTTTTTCCGTAACCTGGTCGCAAAAGTGCTAAATCCTATTGGGTTCAGGCTATATAAAATCAATATCAGATTGAATAAAATCTCTCTCTGTTCCTAGCCATTTGAACAAGAGTGTTAAAAGGGGATAGAAGAAGGGACGATAGTCATACGACTGATCACTATCTATCCTTTTCTATCTCAATCGTTCAGACTTTAATCCAACTTTTTATTTATTCTTTTTTTTCAAATTAGGTTCCAATATTAATCACAGAGTATACTTTCTGCAGAGACAAATAGAGACTCAACACGAAGCTTGCGACAGGTGTCCAATTTTTCCGCTCAATTTTGGTCGGGACTCATCGAAACAACAGCCAACAGCCGCCTATACTGTGGACTGTTGGACATAGGTTAGGTTTTCTTCGTTGTTTAAATTAGCGTTTTTTTTGATAGAATGATAGTTTCTGACGAATTATTTCACCTATTTCATGCCGCAATCAATTGAAATTTTGACTTCAAGGCAAAATTTCAGGTAGGTTTTGATTGGCGCAATGTTCACCATTCAACTGTTTGAACGCTGTTGTTTTGTTGAACTATCGAACAAAAATGATTCCGTTTTATTTGCATCACTTTTATGAAGGGAAAGGGTAGCACACAACAAGCTATACATGTATCTAGAGTGGCAAGCTAATGGGTAACTTGCGTAACCACCATGGGGGATTTTTAGGTTAGGTTTTTAAGGTGTAATTTTGTCCATTTATTCCCATGTACTTTGATGCAACCGCAGTGGATAAAAGCATGATTCAGCCTCCGTTCGTTACATCAAAATACATAGGAATAAATGGAAAACATAAAATACATCTTAAAGCTAACTACCTAAAAATCCTCCATGGTGGTTACGCAGGTTACCCATTAGACTGCAATTCTAGATAAATGTACAGCTACTTGATAGTATGAGTGCTGAACCTTCGTTTGTCTCTAACTTTCAGGGAGTAGGTCAAGGTTATAGATTAAAGAGGTATGCTCATCTGACTTCGCGCCTCAAAGTCAGTAGCGCGAAGTTCAAAATCCAGATCCAAAGATGGCCGACAAAAGCAGAAAACATTGTATACTCTTTCCAGAAAACATTGGGCTCCCTCTCCAGAAAAGCAGAAAATAGTCCGATGTTTTCTGGAAAGAGTGTACAATGTTTTCTGCTTTTGTCGGCCATCTTGGATCTGGATTTTGAACTTCGCGCTACTGAATTTAAGGCGCGAAGTCAGATGAGCATACCTTTTTAATCTATAACCTTGGGAGTAGGTATAATTAAAGCCTAGAAATTTCAGAAAAGTTATAAATTAAGCTTAAAGGGTCAAAAACGATGATTTTTGGCCGATGGTCTTTTCTTTTTCTTCGATCTCAGAACCTGGAAGTGGTTCGAGGATTTTCCCTGCACAAAATGGCAACCGTGCACGAAAAACGCTCACCGTGCGTCTCGTGTAAGGCGACCCGCTCCGCAGCAGTCCACACGCTCAAATAACAGCCGCGTTCGAAACGCAAGCAACGCGCGGCGTGGACGCGACATCCGCACGATGGGGGAGGGCATGACGCGTTTGCGGTGCGGTACGGAAATGAACGGAAGAGACAAATGGAAAAAAAAGAATGAAAAATAAATCGGAAAAATAAGAATGGTGGGGGTGAGAGGGGAGGGGCGTAAGTAAAGGTGTGTAAACAAATAGAGCTCATTGTGCGTGGCCGGTGGTTCATGAGAGAACGAGACGCGCCCCCCCTCCCCCTCCTCCCATCCCCTCCTCCCCTCCCATCTCACCCTCGCATCACTCCTCACATTACCCGTCTCCAAGCGCTCACATACGACATACGCACATGAAATAAATACATTAAAACACGAACGCATGCACGTATTACCCGCGTGAGATTGCGTATTGACGTGAATTTTGTACTGAGGGGGGGGGGTTCCACATTGATACACGCAGAGGAGGAGGTACACGGAAAAAAACTACGGTGAAAATAACCATACGGATATTTTGGCACCTGCTAGATGTTATGGTAATGTTAACCAAAATTATACTATGTTTTGACTAGGCACTAGGTGATGTTACCTGATTGCATGTCGAATTTACTCAAAGTATCGGTAAATGTACCATACTTCTGGTCAAGTTAACCATAACATCTAGCAGGTACCAAAATCAGGTATCCGTATGGTTATTTTCACTAATCTTTTTTTTCCGTGTACACAGAGAAAAAAACGTCGGTACTCATGGAACACCAAAGGCGAAGGTGTTTGGTTCCAGTAACCGAATCTTTCAGTTGTGCCGAACTGCAGTTAGGGGTACCAAAGTAGTTCAGCAGGAACGAAATGTGACTCATAGTTTTAGTCAAACTTACTGAAACCTTTGGTACTCCTGACTGAAGTTTGGTACTCAGAACCGAAAACTTTGGTTACTGTAACCGAACACCTCGGTGTTCCATGTGAGCCGAATGTCAGTTCTTATAACCGAATTTTTTCTCCATGTACAACATACTCGATTTGCCTCGTACCCTAAACCAGTGAACGGTCACAAGCCGCAAGATCGCGGTATTTACCATCCGGGCAAATTAAGTTAAATTTAATGTGAGAAAAATTACGTTATTGTGTTGTGACGCATGCACGCATCAGACCCTTCCGCGCAGACTGCACAGTGCACATACACTGCACAGCCTGGACACTGGGGGACAAGGCCTTAGGCCGTGCCGATAATTTTTTTTTTTTTTCGGGGGACGCTACAGATAAGTAGACCCCCCCCCCCCCAAAGGGTATAGCAGCAGACATTTCCCCACTTTCATTCTTTTCTTTTTCCTTCATTTTATAACATTCTCACTTTCCTCCCTTTTTTCTAACATTGCAGAGGGGGGGGGGTGTATCCACATAATTTCTGCGGGCTTCGGCCCAGCTATGGGAAGAGAAAATTCGTCGTCCTTAAGACTGGGCCTCGGGCGAGTCTCGGAGATGGCGGCGTAGGTAGAGTTTTGCTCGGGGGGGGGGGGGGCTGCTCTGAGTTGAATCTTGCCCGTGATCATCGGCTTTTGGGGGAGTTTGCAGGGGGCGGTTTCTCTCTCTCCTCCCTTCTCCCATTAACAAAATTTCAGTCGGATGATAGTTATTTCTCCGTGTTTCACGATTCGGCTCCTCAAGAGAGTCAAGAAGTTCTAGCCGCCGCCCCCTCCCCACCAGGCACCAGTGACGCTACCGCTGCCTGTGTGACACCTTCAACCATAATATGTAGGTTTGGCTGTACTACAGTTTCGCACAAGTACATTTTCGCACACTTTTTTCTGAAACACACTTTCGCACAGTCTGTATTAGTGCACAATCTGGCATCACTGCTCGACTGCATTGTGAGGTGCGGAGGAAAGTATTTTCTTATCAGGGGAGTCAGTCCAAAAAGTCAGTTTTGACGCTCCAACCAGTCGGAAAGAGGCCATTACGCAAATGGCAATGTTAAGTAACGATGTTGACGACGATGGTAAGAGAATATTCACAGATATCGAAAACAAAATAGTAGCCGTGACCTATGTAGAAAACATTATATTCTCGACCAACCACAGCCAAGTTGCACTTGGTGATGGAACTTTTACTTATGCCCCCCGCTATTTCATCCAAACGTACACCGTTCACGTTTGTATAAATAATTTTTATGTTCACGTAGCGTCTTTTTTTTTTGCCGTCAAAACATGCGTCAACATACACAGCCATGTGGCGGTTACTAAAGAAAATTTCATTGGGAATTACCGGTAAAGACTTGACAATTTCTATACTTCTTCTTGATTACGAAATCGCAACTCACAATGGTGCACGAATTGTTTTCCCTGGTATAATCTTAAGAGGATGTAGATTCCACCTCGGACAGAGCTGGTGGAAACGTATTTATGGCAACTCTAAGTTACGTCTCGCATACTACCATACCTCCACTGCAATCCATCTTTGGCTAAGATCGTTTTTCTCACTGGCGTATCTGAAACCGGAGGATGTTCCATCTACTGTGAATTCACTGAAAAATTCGTCACCTTCTCCAGAATGCCCTAAATTCGCCGAATATGTCGAAAGGACTTATGTCAATTCGACCCAGTTTCCACCATCTTTATGGGCATGGCCACTCAATGACGATATCCCGACGACAACAAACGGCGTTGAATCTTACAACAGCAAGCAACAGATGGAGTTTTATCATGCTCACCCGCAAGCATCCACCAAGTCATAAAAAGAATTTGTGAGAATCAGAGTCTTATAGTTCTAAAGATGAGATCCATATTAAACGGTGAAACTCACAAAAAGTTATGGAACGTTGCCAAATTGTGCACCAACCGAAACTGTGCGAAACTGTAACTGTGCGAAAGTGCATTTCTAAAAAGTGTGCGAAACTGTACAAAATCTTGTTTCTGTGCGAAAGTGTCTACTTGCCGTAGGTTTGAGCGCCCCCCCCCCCTGAAAATGTTTATAAATGTCCACATCAGAGGGCAATCCAGAATATTTCCGCTTTAAAAAAGAAAATAAAATGACTCACGCGAGTATTTGGAGAACTTTCCTTTACCGTTTTCTTTTGTTGTTTCTTTTTCTTTTTCTGTCCATCTAACCGTTCCATGGCTCCTCTTTTGTTTGCTTTGAGTGAGTCGTGACTATTAAGGCTAAAATTTTCCGATTAATTCGTTTTCCGTGGAGACGAAGCTGTCATTTATATTGGCCGCTAGAAAATGAGAATGACATCGATGGCTAAATATTTTAGTAGGGATCTTACAATTTGTATCAAAGAAAAGGAAAAAGGGGATTAAAAGCTCACAGTGAAAAGTTGAAAATTTAATTACTCACCATTGAACAATCAGTGATGTAGTGTCCTTTTTGGAAACATAAATGACACATATAATTTTCGGGAGGTTTTTTGTACGTTTTAGGTTCTAGATTTATTTCCTCGAATTTTTCTGTTAACTCGTCTGAAACAAAATCGTAAAGAAAAACATTGAAACATACGCTTTCCTCCTTGAATATTAACAGTTTTTTAAACGGTGGTTCATTAATTGACCCTCGATGATGGAGGTACTTCCTCTCGAATTAAATATAACTGGGTTGTACCCACAGGGTTGTTGCACAGTATACAAATTGAGTCATAAATAAGGTTGCTATCTTAAAAAGCACAAATCACAAATTGAAGAGAATAAAGTTTAATAATGAAACGGAAAAAAGAAAGGATAACGCCGTCGAACCTCTCAATATAGCGATGGTGGCGTGAGAGCAAAGAGTAAACAAACATAAACAAAGAGTAATATTCAACGTGCGTGGTGTTTCAACTTTGGAGTTTTGAAGGCTGCCTTTTTATTTTGAACCAAACTTTTAATTTTAATATACATCAATTTAATTATGAAAATCTGAACGATTAATTTACAGGATTTTGGACACCAAAATGATGTCCTAGTTTTGAGAAAAATAACCTAAAACGATTAATAAGCGTTAATTTCCATTGGCGGGTCGAAAGAAATACATCATAGAAGAAGCAGACTGGCTCCTCTAGCACCGAGAAATGAAGCCTGTCATAGTGATGGGCGGGTCGAGGGAGCAAGGAGGTATGATTCAATTTAACATTGCGGCTTACGAAGCCGAGACAAAACAGCACCTAAAAACTGTTTTAAGGTGATTCTATGGCAAACTCCCGAAAATTTTAATCCGATAGATGGCGTTACTTGTCGCTGGCTCCGAAAATAGTCGTTTTTTGACGGTTTTCGGCTGATTTCTCTGAACAGACGAATAAGAGACGAAAAATCGGAATGTCAGCACCTGCTTAATTTTTTGCTTGATTTTTTGAGCCATAAACGGGCCAAATTGGTTCTAAAATAAATGCGAAAGTATGCAAAGAAAAAATCACGTGTAATTTGGAGTTGTATCAGTAAAGATTACAGGTTTCTGTTTCACCTGTAATCTTTACTGATACAACTCCAAATTACACAGGCTTTTTTCTTTGCATACTTTCACCTTTATTTTAGAACCAATTTGGCCCATTTATGGCTCAAAAAATCAAGCAAAAAATTAAGCAGGTGCTGACATTCCGATTTTTCGTCTCTTATTCGTGTGTTCAGAGAAAACAGCCGAAAACCGTCAAAAAACGGCTCTTTTCGGAGCCAGCGACAAGTGACGCCATCTATCGGATTAAAATTTTCGGGAGTTTGCCATAGAATCACCTTAAAATAATGCAAATTACTTTTAGTTTTCAAAAGTAAGTAGATACGATATGCAACTTATGTCACAGATAAAATTGACAAGCTCAAACGGAAGTTTCGGTCAATTTATCAGCTAGATATTTGTGATAGTAAGTACCTAAAGCAGAGAGGATAGCACTGGCGGATACAGGATCGCCCCCTTCGCACCCCCCCCCCCGTTTGGCCCAAAAAGTGGGAAAAGAGGGGAAAGGAAGGGGGAAAGCAGGAGCGAAAACAAGAAAAGGGGGTCATTTAGGGGCGAAAATCCCAAGTGCGCCCCCCCCGTTCGCGAGGGCTGGATCCGCCACTGTATGATATACCTACGGGTGCGCTAAAGTAAACAATGGCCGATCAGTCTTTGACTTCGATTTTTAAAGAACCAACGACTTAGATTGATCCCAATTTTTGGTTTAAATGTATATACTATACTGTGTACAAGCAGAGCCATAAGTCCTACGTCGACGATTCGACGCAACCCGCCTTACATGTACAATTAGTGCTCTCTTATCTTTCTTTTCTTTTGTTCTCTCAAGACCGAGCGAGGTTCGGGCTACGAGTAGTGCGGGTTGCATCGAATCGTCGACGCAGGACTAATGGCTCTGCTTGTACAACATACAGTCTCATAAGAGCTAATGTTAAATTGATTCATACCCCCGCCCCGCGCGGGGAAGCTCCCCCTGTTCATCAGCTCGTGCCATGACCGGCTTCACTTTTTCCCCGTGCTATGAGATCGGAAAGGCCAGGGGCCAAATAATGTTTGGACTTTTCGGCACTTCGGCGCGGTCATCGGCACTCGTCGGTAGATGACTGCGGTGTTCCCTTACGAGGGGTTTGAACGGGTAATCAACCCCTCGTAAGTACGCACCATACATCTATGAAGAAAACCGTGACGTCAAAACATTATTTGGCCTCTGTCTTCTTCTACAATGTCTTTGGGCCGAAAATAATCTGGACACAGCTCTGGCTAGCCAGGGGTATTCTCTTGTTTTCGGTTTCATCGAAAATAGCCCTTTTCATTTTACAATTACTGTATGTCGATCAGTGGCGGAGATAAGGGCCCCGCGGACCCCGCAAAGCATGGGGCCCCCGAAGCCCAATGAAAGGAAAAAACTTAAAAAATGATACTTAGGTAAAGGTTTGAAAAAATATACACAAATATCAATGAGAATCGAACGTACCCATTAGATCAGGAAATTTTGAGGATGGCACCACTCCCCAACCAGGATCATAGGTTACGGATGGTGGAAGCTGCATTAAATTCATGTTTTGATCGTAGGTAGGCCTCTCAGAGCGGTTCATGAGCCGCGCTTGAGGGAGAGGGCCCCACAGCTGAGGAACAAGGGGCGAGTGCTGGAAAAAAAAGAAGAGGAGAATAATGATTTAATGATTCAATGATTTAATGCTTTAATGATGATTTACTTTCAGTCTTAAAAACATAAATTGCAAAAGAAGAATTTACATCAAATTGAGTAGTATGTAATATTTTGATGAACGAGATCAGCAAATTTCTTTTAAGTATCACACATTGACGGGGGGAGAGGGGTGTGGACGGCATGGTAAAAGTATCGTTTTGATGTACTAAAATAAAACTATGGTAATATAACAATAAATATAGTGAAACGATACATCGCAAATCCATTTTGGCGTCCGGGGACCTCTGGTTCAAAACTAAACTCCAATTCTATGAAAATTTTCAAAAGCGCAATTTTGGATGGAAATCTCTACAATGAAAATAAGAAATTAATGTAACCTTTTCGCGATAATATGATACACATCTTCGAATATACATATGCCTAGTGATGCATCTTTTTGTGACTAAATTTACAAAAGACTAGATATTACAAATTTTACGATGCATTTTCAGAAATTAAAGAATCACTTTGGTGTTATATGTATATTGATGTCGTACAAGATTCGCAAGAATTCGGGTGCTTCTAACCTACAAATGCAGGAAGAACATTTTTGATTCCGGTAGTTTTAGGTGTGAAACTATTCATCTTTATGCATTACCGAGAACGTAGAATTAATAACGGGGCTCTTGCAAACTTTTGCTATGCATACAGAAAATTGAAGAGTTGATTCTTGCATAAAAACCTGTAAAAATGACGATGAGTACAGCAAAAAAATCACGAAATTCACTCTCAGAATCGGGGTAAATGGCGGAGAGACGCAGGTATAATGGGAGATTCCCATCTGAATTGTGTTTCCATTGAGAAAGTGATACATAAGAGACAAGAATATCCCACAATATATCTGCGTTGAACCGCCATTACGATCTTGCCGTTATACCTATAGCAGTTATGTGAGTTTATTACTGAATTTTAGACTTACTTAGTGTGGTTTTCGTGATTTTTGCTGGTTTTCACATCGCAGATTGGCCTATACATTTGAGTTAGAAAGAGCCCCATTTCCTCAATCTGTACGATATATCTTTCTATTAAAACAGCAGAGGCGGTTCGTGCAATGTAGCAACAACGAATTTTCTCCATTTAAACCTACGTAAAATAATTCATCAAAGGATTTTCTGAATCCGGGGGAAATAGATACTTTTGCATAGATTTAATTGAAGAGAACACGTTGTTGCCAAAAATCACAAACCGCGGCCACTGTAAAACAGTCTATTATCGTTAAAAACGATAATTTTACAGTTTACCACCGTCAAAGAGACACAGAATTGAGAACAGTCTGATTTTCTGAATCCCTAGGAAATCGATACTTTTGCATAGATTTAATTGAAGAGAACACGTTGTTGCCAAATATCGCAAACCACCACTGTAAAACAGTAAGTATATTATTTTGAATAGCGACAATTTTATCATCGTAAAAGAGACACAGAATTGAGAACAGTCTGATTTTCTGAACCCCTAGGAAATCGATGCTTTTGCATAGATTTAATTGAAGAGACCACATTGTTGCCAAATATCGCAAACCACCACTGTAAAACAGTCTATTATTTCGAATAGCGACAATTTTATCAACGTAAAAGAGACACAGAATTGAGAACAGTCGAGCATAAATTTTCGATGCACCGAAACGCAACCCAACCCCAAGAATTTTCGAGTTCCTTCGATTACGATCAAGATGTTCCGATACAACCGACGTTTTAATTAATTAATCTAACGTGCCCTCTCCCTCTCCCTCTCCCTCTCCCCTCCCTCTCCCTCTCCCCTCCCCCTACTCTGAAGCAGAGCTTTGATATATTTTTAGCGAACGAATCTGGTCCATTTGAAATGCTAGTTTCTTCGATGAATTTGTCTCGAAACAATAAATATATCATACCGATACTTAACGCTTATACCTATATATCTTTTGATACTGATCGATCTCTATAAAAACGTCGATAAGTCGACTTCTGAATGCATTGACGCAACATCGATTTTGCAACGTTTAAAATTAGACAACTCACAGTATATAGTCTGACGCGAGCGAGGCTCCCAAATAATCATTGAGAGCCGATCCTTTCTATTTATTTCTCGTTAAAATGTGATTTTTACACTAAATTCGAGTCGCATTGATGCCGTCATTTTTCGGGCTATTTATAAATCACTCACGGCTGTACCCAGGCTTCACTTAATAGGGGGAAACAATACTTCCACACGTTTGTGTGCTTGAATTATACCCTCGTTCTGCACGAAACACTTTGAATACTTCTGTTTAAAAATTCAATGCTCCGTTTTTTTTGGCTCATTCATGCGCTACACAGACAATCATAATTTTTTTTTTTTCAAGGATGAATTATGTTGGTATCCGAATGAATTTTGAGCTCTCGCTGCCCGCAAGGCTGTTGTGTAATCCAAATCCAAAGGCGGACTGACCCGGAATCTCCCGGTTTCCCCGTGGGCTGTGGTGTGGACCAATTTGGGTTGGCCAGGTCGTTAGAGGAATAAAAGAGAAAGAACGGAAGAAAAACGAACGAGGAAATAAAGGAGAAAGACAGTAAATGGACAAATGGATAAAGAGAGAGAGAGAGAGAGAGAGAGAGAGAGAGAGAGAGAGAGAGAGAGAGAGAGAGAGAGAGAGAGAGAGAGAGAGAGTCATAAACGACATCATAGAACAAAGCAGTTTTATTAGATTATGGTCCGCAATAAGCGGTCATACATCGATCCACGTAATGTCGTCACACAGCTCCAAAGTATCATGCGCCTTCATTTATCGAGGTAGACTAAAACGGTACAGTCGCGTAGGAATAGTTAATTAACTACTTTCCGAAAGTTCCTGCCATACGCGTCCGGTAGCAAACCGTGTCTTATTCCATTTATGAATGCGCCTTCATTTTTTAGGGTAGACTAAAACGGTACAGTTGTGTACGAATAGTTAATTGATTGTCCACACACACTATCACAGTACTCACATAGCTGCCGGTACCAGATTTAAGTAAGCATTTCAAATGTGTCTGCGATTCAACTGATGGAAACCGTGTCCTACTTTTTATGGTTACGCCTTCATTTTCTAAGGTAGACTAAAACGATTCAGTCACGTACGAATAGTTAACTCCTTTGCAACAAACAGTTAACGCGATCCGATTCAATAACAACTCGGTCTCCTGAAAATTCTCGAAGTTCGATCGATGGACAGAGTGTCTTAAAGTCATCATGAGTTCAGAACAAAACAAACAAAATAAATTGAAAAACAAACAGAAAAGCTGATTATCATTAATGACTATCGGACCAACAATGACAAAGAGGCTGAAGGTCAGGGCATCAACTATAAAAGTTCATCTTCAAAATATGGTTAAGAACGGGACTTTGAACTTTCTTGTGGGGTCATTAATTCATCATTATCTGAATGAAGGGGGGATTCAATTCAGTGGTGTCCACCTACACCATTTATCACTGCCGGTTCAAAGTGTGCGTCCCGGACCGAATTTTGGAACCAGTCCTAGATCTTGGGCCAAAGTCAAAGATTCTCAGAAGTTTTTTTGATTAGTTTTATAATTTAATTTTTCATTTCCCGCCATGCACACTTGGCAACACTGGGTTAAGGTGTAATGTTTCCCATCTATTCCATGTATTTTAGTCCAATGGACGATGCAATGAAGCTTGTTTCAAGCCTCAGCAGTGGCATATTCAGGGATATGCCGTACTCTTCTCTCTCTGTCTCTCTGTCTCTCTGTCTCTCTGTCTCTCTCTCTCTCTCTCTCTCTCTCTCTCTCTGTCTCTCTGTCTCTCTGTCTCTCTCTCTCTCTCTCTCTCTCTCTCTCTCTCTCTCTCTCTCTCTCTCTCTGTCTCTCTCTCT
>VMOF01000001.1:46930789-46973473 GCA_011764245.1 Trialeurodes vaporariorum
AAAGTATTTGTCACAATTTTGTTTTAAAAAATTTAAAGGTTAAAAAATAGGAGGCAAACAAACCGAGCCTGTGTGAAAAATGTCCATAAGAGATTTCGACCATGCCTGCCTCCGTGCTGCCTCAACATAGCAGTGGCGTCGCGTGCAATTTGGCAACAATGTATTCTATCCATTTAAACTCATGTAAAAGATCGAATTCAAGAGGTGCACAGTGCACAAGGAAAATTCGATATATTTAATGAGTTTAAATGGAGCAGTTGCATCGTTGCCAGATGGCACGCGACGCCATGGGACGCATGTCATAGCGTCCCACAAATCCTCTCTATCACGCTATAGCTCGTTGGTTCAAAAGCACAGAGATGTCGTTTTGTGTATATTTTCAGACAATTTTTAACTTACCGATGGTTCCACCAGTTGACGAAAAGATTACACTTTTGGACAGTTCAGAGTATGACGGTAGTACGCTCGTAAATACTAAGCTCATTCATCTTTTGGCTTTGTCCCCGACTTCAAATAATTTTTTTTTTAAAAATGCGGATATTGTAACCATTTAACGGCGATTCTACCGACTGAAAAATTCTACAGATGCGAGTATTTTCGTGAAATACAGTCATAGAGTGAACTGAACTGCGTGTAATCTTTTGGTCAGTAGGTGAACATCATCACGTCGTTGAGTTGAAAAATGTCATTAAATATAAACAAAGCGACAGCTCTGCAAAACTACCTCAATATGGATCTCAGTTTGATACAAACATAATTTAAAACTAACACTATAGCTATACGTAGTATATATACTACGTATATATATATATACATACATTGTCTCAGCTTTTGGCTCAAGTGTAGGCTTAGGAGACGCATGCATGCATGTTCGCACGAACCGGAGACAAGACTTGTTGACGCATACCTATAATTAAACGCTACATTGATTTGGGAGAGTTTTGATATTTCAGCTGAGTATTCCGATGAATTATATCGTTTGTGTCGGTCGGCCGTCTGCTCCTCGGTGTAACAGCTCACCATTCATTAAAATGGTACGCTTTAAATGTATAATTGAAAATTTGCTTGAAAAAACGAAATCTCGCGGGAGTCTATTTTCAGCTTTCGTTTGCACCACTGTGCGACGAAGCATGTAATTTGGCAACTTTGCATTTTGGAGCATTTGACCCACGGTTCTCACACCCCACCCAACAAGCTTTAACCAATGAGCTATAACTTTAGAGTGGCACATCAAGGAACGTTCCGCGCTGGTTCATTGTTGTCACCTAGGGCGCCGCCATCTTACCTTAAAAATCGATTTTGAGATTACATTTTGTAGGTTGTTTCCGGTCGTTTCGTAAACAAACTCGGGCATCGCCGGAAACGACCTGCAAAAATTAACCTCAAACCTTGGAATCTGCCGTCCAAATTCCCGCCAAATTCCAAACGACCTACAAAACTTAACCTCAAACCTTGGAATCTGCCGTCCAAATTCCGCTTTTTCCCGGGATTTTCTTCTACCCTGTGTGGCACAAGGTGGACCAGCCCGCTGCCACTCTAAAGTTATAGCTCATTGGCTTTCTAAAGAGGGGTTTTCTAGGATGTGCTTTTGAGGCACCAAGGAAGCAGTTATAACAGAAAATTCTTATGGACATTTTCATACGGGTTCGGTTTGTTTGCATCTTATTTTTTTTTTATTATTTTTTTTTTTACCTCAAGTTTTTTTTTTTTTTTTTTTTTTTTTTTATTATTATTAAAAAGTTGTGACAGATCCATTTAAAATTGGTTTGAAATGAAGGTGAAAGTATTTTAAAGTGGCTATCCGGACACAGAAATCGACTTTTAACTGTTTCGGAAGGATTTGCACGGGTACGGGAAAGAAACTAACACATGATAGGAACAAGCAAACTTTTCTGACATTTTTGGTTTGTATCAGAATTCTATGTCCAGATCAAAGATATTACACTATCACGGTACCTAAAAAAAAAAGACTGGTAGAATTCACCATCTGCATATCTGATTTTGGAGTCTGTTATCAAGTACGGTAAATTTTACCATCATATGGTAAATGGAAAATGCAACGTATGTACCTAGCGTGTGGTGAAATGTACCGGCAGGTTATCTTAATGTACCACAAGGTGCGTTGCATTTACCATGTGATGGTAAAATTTATCATACTTGACAATAACAGACTCCAAAATCAGCTAAGCAGATAGTAAATTCTACCAGTCTTTTTTTTTCCGTATACAGATACGCAAATGTGGCATACTTAGGGCGGGGAAGATGGGCCACGGTTAAGGTACATAATACGCCTGCAAGAATGAGAGTATACTACCTGTTAGCTTCGTGGCACAATGTAAATGTATATGTATGTTGTTGTTGTAGATTACGTTTTTTATTAAGACGGCCAGTATTTATATACGAGCCGTGAAGCTATCTGATTGTATCTACCCCTGAAATCGAAGCCCATCTCTATGAAACATTTGCATATCTGGGACCAAATAATGTTACGGCTTATTGACGGTCCTCCGAAAGAAATTGGGTAGTGCGCACGTAAGTATGATTGCGTGTGGTTTATAACCCCCGTAAGTGCTCACCGATCATCTGCGTAAAGGACCGAGAGGACGTAACATTATTTGGTCCCTGAATCGTATAATATCTTTGGTCCAGATAGCCACTCTAAAACACCGAAGAACTTTTTTAGGTGATTCTATGGCAAACTCCCGAAAATTTAAATCCGATAGATGGCGTTACTTGTCGTTGGCTCTGAAAATATCCGTTTTTTGAAAGGTTTCGGCCGTTTTCTCTGAACAGACGAATAAGAGACGAAAAATCGGATTGTCAGCACCTGCGTAATTTTTTGCATGATTTTTTAAGCTAAATACAGGCCAAATTGGTTAAGAAATAAAGACGTAACTATGCATAGAAAATCAAGTGTAATTTGGAGTTGTATCAGCAAAGATTACAGGTGAAACCGCAACCAGTAATCTTTGCTTATTCAACTCAAAATTACAATTGATTTTTTCTTTGCATAGTTACGTCTTTATTTCTGGACCAATTTGGCTTGTATTTAGCTAAAAAAAATCATGCAAAAAATTACGCAGGTGCTGACAATCCGATTTTTCGTCTCTTATTCGTCTTTTCAGAGAAAACTGTCAAAAAATGGCTATTTTCGGAGCCAGCGACACGTAACGCCATCTATCGGATTATCATTTTCAGGAGTTTGCCATGAATCACCTTAATTTAGAGCCAATTTCCACTGAATTAATTACAATTTTTGATTTAAGGTTAAAATATAAGAGGAAAACAAACCAGAAAGAAATCGTCCATGCGAAATCCATCTACAGTTAAAGCTCGTTGCATCCACCATATAATACACGATAATCCGATCGATTTTGTGGATTTGAATGGTCAAAACGCACCGATATCAAATTGAACACATCCCTAAGACAAATTACGTTTGTAGGGTGCAGTTTTTATAGAAAATCGCCTGGTAAATGCACCGTTGCATTGAGAGATTTTACAATTAAACCTCAAATTATTGAGTCATCTACATATAGTTTCAACCGGGGATCTATAGGTCCATTGTGACGTTTCAAAATGTCTCTTCTTATGTAAGTAGCGATCTTTTCATCGTTTCACATTTACAATTAGTTCTCACAATCGGTGCAAAATATTTGCGTCGAAAACTCTTCGAAGCGAAAAAGAATCGTTCATTTTGGCGCGACCGCGCGGATCTGTTCGGTGCGGAGACGTTGGACGCGAAGAGCAGCCGCACTAGCGGCTCCAATTTATTGTCATTCTCTCTCTTCTCCCATTAAATTACATGTGTTAGCAAAGGATAGAAGAAGGGGCGAAAATCACGCGACTGCCCCTAATCTGTCCTTTTCTTTCATACGCGTATTAATGGGAGAAGAGAGAGACGGATAGATTCCTGGATCCGCCTGAGCAGCCGCAAGACGCGTTTTTTTGCCAGCTTATTGAACAGCCCAGATTATTATTGCTACTGTATCATTAAAGCTATATTAAATGGATACATCAAGCATTCCATTTAAGAGGGGGAGGGGAGAGACAAATATATCCCCCCTCCACCTCCCCAAGTGTTATAGACTAAACGCTGGATACAATTGATTTCGGGGGAAATAAAGGCAATTTTTCGGGAAATCGAGGGGCAGACTGGTTCGGACCGGGACCGCACACTTTGAACCGGCAGGGATGGAGGGTGTGAGGAGACCCCCCCCCCCCAAACTACGGAGATGAAATAAAGGGGCTCCCCTCCAACCCCCCTCATAAGTATAGTGATTACTCCACCGTCAAAAGTGCCGTTCCAAAACTTTATTATGGTTGATGCCCTGACCGTCCGCCTCTTCGCTGGATTCAGTCTAGGGTCATTCCACTGAAAATGTGACACCCGTAACACTTTAAAGTAACATTTCTCAGGTACCAATAAAGTTTGTTGCATTTTTGAGGCTAAGAAAGAAATGAGCTTTAGTAAAATAATTTTGATTGAATGACATTATTTTTCTTCAAACCAAAATATGTCGATCAATAGTGTTATGGGTGTCACAATATGTACTGTGGAATGACCAGAGATTACTGAGCCTAAGAGATATGGCATAACGATTCAAAAGTGTTGTTCGACTCCTACGAAGTATGCAATGTGGCGTACGCTGGTGACCGTAAACATTGTTACTACTGTTGTTGTTTGAATGAGATTTGACAGCAACGCCACTAACTAAATTAATAAGATTAATAAAGTGTTTGGGAAGTGTAATGAGCTCTGAGTATATTTTGTACGTGAATTTGAAAATCTAAGTCACTTTAATCGTCCCATCGGCCATTAAATGACAAACATATAGATGCCGCAGAGAATCTAACCTCATTTCCAACAACATGAATAACAATAGTAATCTCTGGGAATGACCCTCTAGCTTTTCTGCAGTTTTATGTATTTTAATACTTTTTGTTTGCGGTGTCAGCAAGTCGAACTGCGGGAATTTTGGGGAGGAATATTTTCAGAAGAGTCCCTTGATGGAAATACTGTATAGGGAGTACCGACGCGACGCAAGCTCAACGATTCTGATTGATCGTTGGTTCTAGACTTTTACGGACGCGAGCAGGAGTCGACGACATCGAAGGCTCCACACAAAAGCGAGTATGTTATATAAGAAATTATGAATAAATAAAATTATAAATACAATAACTCAACGAATTTAAAATAAATGTATGTATTTTAAAAATGCGCATGCATTTTTGCGTAAATAACTGATACAGGCTTCCTTTTCACACGTGTTTTCCTCAGCAAGCCATCACGTTTTTTAGCCAGTTTTACGGCGCCATGACTAGTTCAATTATTTTTGCGAATTGCGTCCGTAAAACTTCATTTTTACGAAAGTTTTACGGAGCCCCAAAACACCTAGGGTTTTCTGCCGCTTAGCATCAGTAAAACTTACGTTTATCACAAGTTTTCCCCGATACTTTTACGTCCGTTAAAATGCAGCTTTACAGCAGCAAAATTCCTGTTTTACGGGAGTTTACGGCCCGTTTTATTAAACTTTCCGTTGCTCCGTTTTCCCTCGGCAATACTTCTTTTTTACTGACGGTAAAATGCAGTCAATACGACGCTGACGTTTTCCCTTCGTGTTCGGGAGCTAAGCAGAGGGGTTTGGGCCGTAAAAGTCACGTTTACAGCACGTTCAGAAAAACATTTGTTTAACGCCAAACGAAGTGCCGTAAAAGTCCCGTTTAACGCCTGATTTACGCTACTGAAAGTCTCGTAAACGGCAGCTTAGCAACTCGGGTGGATGAGTAAAGGAACATATACTTACGGGGAACGGACCGGAATGCCGGAAAATCTGTCTGTCCACTACCGGTCCACTGTCGAACATAACCTTCAACTGAGTTCATGCGGTTGACTCCTCTCAAATGAAAAGAGCTTCGCGCGTCGGTACTTTCTGTACAATATTTCCATCGAGAGATTCTAATTTTAAGCGGATAGTGGTCGCTGTGTAGTGTGTACAAATTGACAAGTAGTTAACTATTCGTACGTGACTGTACCGTTTTAGTCTACCCTAAAAATTGAAGGCGTATCTATAAAAGTAAGGCGCGGTTTCTATCTTTCGGAGGGAGGGAGAACTAAATCGATTAACGTTAGTAGTCTGAATGCATGGGCGCCCAAAGCGGGGGGCAAGAGGGGGCACTTGCCTTGCCCCCCCCCCCCCTGAATTCAAAAAGTCAACATTTCATGATGTAAATAAAAGGAAACAAGAAAATGAAATGTTAATCGAAGGAGTAATAGTTGACAAACATTATTATTAGTTTATTTTGTAATTTTAACTCATTTTTTGCAAGCAATAATAAATTATATATTTTTCTTACTATCGTTATAACTTGTCGTCCCTTTAGCCATTATATCAAACACGTCAAAACACCTAAAATGGGTTAATAATTGTAAACTATTTCGGTCGGGGGGGGGGGGCTGTGAATTATACAATGATAAGAGAAGGGAAAAGGCTTCACGAAGCAAACTGCAAAAGCAACTTTGCAAAACTTGCAAAGATCGGATTAAAGTTTTTCGACGATTTATTTTCTCCCAAAAGTTACTCAGACGGACTCAAAAAGTCGCGCTTTTCCAAAGCTATGGCGAATGTGGACCACGAAGGTACTTATACATCTTCATTACTTAATTAACAATGTCGTTCAATAGGTACTCACTGAAAGTGAGGTTTTGAAGATATCACAGGTTCGGTGTTGTTTTGTCCCCCCCCCCTTCCCTGACAAACTGCGCTGTCTTTAAAAGGTCACACTTGTTTCCAGTATATTGCAAGCGCACATAAAACTTAGCAGGAAACTAACGGTAGACCGAAACTTTTGACGAAGAAATAGAAAAAAAATAATAAAAAAAAAAATTAAAAATCACACGAGCTTATTATATTTTTGAGTCATTCAGAAAGGCAAAAAGGAAAAACAAAAATTTTAAACAAAATGTAGAGTTCCAGAAACAAAGCAAAACTCGCGAATTCTTGAAAAGAGCGCGAACGATAAAAACGGAAAAGGGGGTAAGCATAGAAAACCACAGCGTCTAATTTTGTATGTGTGTGCGTGTGAGTCCCACAAATTATTTTCAATTATTTTGAAAAAAGTATGGAGTTTTACAGAAATAATTATCAGAGATAATTAAGCCACCCGTTCGAAGGGGGGAGAAAAATCAATGATGAAAAACTAAAGTACACTTTGAGTGTGCGACGTGCGTATGTGTGTGTATCCCACCAAAAATTTAAAAAAGAGCATCGTGTTTCTTTTTAATACAACGTATTGAAGATAAGCCACCAGTTTGGAGGGGAGAGAAAAATTAATGATGAAAAACTAAAGTACAATTTGAGTGTGCGTAAGTGTGTGACATTTCAATAAGATCATCGAGTTTTTCGAAATAAATTATCGAAGATAAGCCAACCTTTTGGAGGCCAGGAGAGAAACATCAAAGATGAAAAACTAAAGTACACTTTCAGTGTGCGTACGTGTGTGTGTCCCACCAAACATTTTAAAAGGAGCGTTGTGTTGTTTTAAACAATGTAACGAAGATAAAACCACCCGTTTGGAGGGGAGAGAAAAATCAATAATGAAAAACTAAAGCACACTTTACCAGCATATTTTCTGAGGTGGTGGCAGCAGGGGGCCCGCGGGAGAGGTTCGCGGACTACCCGGAAATCCAAGGAGACAACAACCCGCGTGATTCTCGTGAAAATTAAGTCTCGCGATTTAAAGCGCATCAACTACTGTTGCAGCTGAAAAGGGCTAAATGGTACTGAAACCGCGCTGCCCAAGTCCCCGTCCCGAGGCATGTTTTCTCAGCCTCTCTTCCGTGAGTCATACTTTTTCTCACGAGTTGCGACGGACGGGGCTCTCTGTACTGAGGCGCGATGCCTGTGCCAATTTTGTTTTTTTTTCTTCTTCTTCTTCTTCTTCTTCTTCTTTTACTCTTTTCTCCGAGCTCATGACAGCATGTGCGATACGTTCAATTCCTCCGGCATTCCTACCGATTTTTGATAACGCTGTTGAAAGTCTTGACGTAGCATTAAGCGTAAACGTACCCGGTTTTGATTAGCATCCGTCAGTTCCGTCTCGCGACCAGCTACAGTTTCTGCTGATGCGATTGATGCAGAGCTGCGATTTTGCGTACACCTAATCAATGATACTTTTTCAATACGCACCTATGGTTCTGCCGGTTGAGAAAAGATTACACAGCTCAGTTCAGTGTATGACCGAACTGCACGAAAATACTCTGATCTGTAATCTTTCCTCAATCGATGCAATCACCGTTAATTATTAAAATATCCGCAAGTTTTTTAAAGTCATCGACGACTCCACCGATTGAGAAAAGATTACAGATTAGCGGTTTTTCGTGCAGTACAGTCATACACTGAACTGAAATGTGCAATCTTTTCTCAACCGGTGGAATCATCGGTGAATTAAAAAATGTCATTAATTATACGCAAAACAGCAGCATTGGATTGATGTGTCACAGTGGTGGGATAGCTCGACAAATTCGAGACAACCAATGACCCCTCGGTCATTCCGCAGGTTAAGTGCCCCACCCGTCACATTTTAAAACTTTATTTTTTATGTTATTTTTTTTTTAACTTGAAAGTTTCAACTTTTCACCCTGGTAAAACTGCTCCAAACAAATTTGTCAAGTTTCAAGGCGAAACTCAGCTCGTGAGAATCTCGCGACAATCTTTAATTCGTCGACAGTACTTTACTAATACCATAGAATAATACGATATCAGAACGGAAACTCCCATAAGAGCCAATGGAAGCAAGTTTGGAATTTAACGGCATCAATAGGCAACGCTGTGGTTCTATATCTCAACATGGCGGACGAGTGTGATTTGTGTTGAAACTCATTTATTTCTGTAAATTCTGGAAAGAAATTTTTAGTCTCCAGCCTCACTTTTATTCTATTGGCATTTCAGAATGAAAATTTCGCGGATCGTGTCCTATATTTTATTTTTCGCGCGCGAATCCAGATGTAAACATCCTATATCCCAACATGGTGGACGCGAAATGAATTTGCTTCAAAATCCGACAGAGTTTTCGTTCTGATTGTATTATTCTGTGCTAATACCCTTGCGCTTTTGACGGCAAAAATTGTAAGATGCCAATGAGAATTTTCAACATCTTACGGACGCGCTGAGTTGGAAAAACCAAGTAAAAATTTTTGATACATTTCATTTTTACGATTCGACGCAAATTAAGAGAATTAATCGATGTTGAAGGTGGAAAAGTCAGCGCTTTGCCAGTGCTGACCATCACGCCAGTAGTGGCTCGTAAACGTCAGAATTGGCGAGGCATCGAAAACGAAGACCTATAGACACCAGGTGTCCCCCCCCCCCCCGGGGTATCCACCGAGAACCCGGGGAATTTCCCAGTGGGCTGCTGTCCATTTTGGAATAGCCGGCCCATGAAAGGAATAAAAGGGCGGATAGCAGTGGCGTAGCGTGCAATTTGGCAACATTGCAGTTCGCTCATTTGAGCCCATGTAAAAGATCGAAGTATTGGTTGTTCGGTGAACACCTTCGAAATTCGACCTTTTACAAGGGTTTAAATGGACACAATACAACGTTGCTAAATTGCACGATACGCCACTGGCGGAAAGGAAGGGAGGAAGAAAAAATAGGAGAGAAATTAGAAATAGAGAGAAAAATGGACGAAATCACAGAGCAGATCAGCTTTATTAGAAACCGGGCCGTGCCGTGTCTGAAAGGGAAAAAAGAAGTAGAGGGGTCATACATTGACGTAATGTTGACGCACAGCTCCAGGTATCCGATTCAATACTCGCACTACAATACTCGCAATTCGATCGGGAGATCGTGTCTTACTTTTATGGGTGCGCCTTCATTTGTAAAGGTAGACTGAAACGGCACAGGGGCGCTTCACATAAACTCCAACCGAAACTTCCCGAAATTCGCGACCGATTAGACCTACTTTTATGGTACGCCTTCATTTTTTAAGATATACTAAAACGGTACAGGTGCGTACGGATAGTTAACTACTTTCCATGAGCTTTTATTAAGAATGGTTTAAGTTTCCTTCCAATCCCTTTCCTGATCCGATGAGGATTTGCCTCACTTGCCTCACTCGGCGAGCCGCCATGCCACTGCATCGCACGCAAGGTGGGTATAGTAAGCGGCTTTAAGTATAAGCGCTACGCGCCGCGCCGCGCTAGCCGCCCGAACGACAGGCTGCGTGCTTGCCAGACGCCCACCACTGTTAAACTTTCCCACCTCCAATATTGATTATCTCACTTAATTTGCACCGCATCAAAAAAATGAAAGGTATCAAAAACCTTTATTATAGTTTTTCAAACTCAGCTCAATCTTGGAACGTTAAAAATTCTCATTGGCAACATGACATTTTTGCCACCAAAAGCTCAAGAGTGTCAGAAAAATAAACTCATGTCAGACTGATTTGTTTAAGGATCACTAACGGATCCAAGAAATTGTTCTTCTCTCTCTTTCCCCATTGGAACTCATGTGTTAGAAAAGAATATAAGAGGGGTGAAAATCAGGTAACTGCCCCTAATCTGTCCTTTTCTATCAACAGCAGAGGCGGACTGGCCCCCAAATTCGGACCGGGAAACCAACTTTGGACCGGCCCATATGGGGGGTGTGGGGGGACACCCCCCTCACCTAGGGGGGTTTGGCGGGGTCTGCCCCCGAGAAAATGTTGGTATTTTCAAGTCAAAAATAACAATCTGAAGCATGTTTGGGCCATCAATTTCATTATTATATGATCGCTGACTCTTTGCGTTTTTGCAGGGTAGAGACTGTCATTTTATCTTAGGGACAATAGAAAAGCCCTCATTATAATTTTTTTGGTTTTTTTTTTTTTTTTTTTTGTTTTGTCTTGTTTTAGGTGTGATTTCAGCAAGAAGAATTTTCGACTTGATGACGATAAGAGTCACGCCTTCGTGCACCGTCATCGTCATCAAGCCGAGGAAACAAACGGTCATCGAAATACCTCCTTAAATATAAAAAAGGAAAAAAAAAAGAAAAGCCCTTTTCAGGGCTACCTAAACATTCTGAAGTATTTCCTCTCTGCTTTCGTTCTAGCCCTAATGAAGCGAATGATCGGCCCGGCCCGGTCAGATCCACATGAAACGAATGAATGGCCCGCCCCGGCCCGACCCGAATTTATCGAATGACAGGCCTGGCCCGGCCCAGCCCGTCCAAAACATATTGAGTAACCGGCCCGGCCCTGATGTATCGAATGATCGGCCCAGCCCGGCCCTGAAGTATCGAATAATCGGATCGGCCCTAAAGAATCGAATGATCGACCCGGCCCGGCCCTAAAAAATCGAATGAATGATCGGCCCGGTCCGGCTCTATTCGAATGATCGGCCCGGCCCGGCCCTAAAAAATCGCATGACTGGCCCGCAGCCCAAATTTACCAAGTACAAATACATGCCCGGCCTCACTTTTACCTTTGTCTCTGGTTTTTTCCTTCTATTTTCTTCCTCTCTCTCTTCTTTTTTCCTTTTTTCTTCCTTTCTTCCTTTCTTTCTTCCTTTCTTCCTTCCTTTTATTTTCTCTTTTTTTCTTATTTTTTTCCCTCTCACGATCCAACCGGCCCCAAAGGGCCGCGGCCCACCGGGAAATTTCCCGGTGTCCCGGTGGGCCAGTCCGCCTCTGATCAACAGACGCATTCTAATGAGGAAAGAGAGAAAAGAGTAAATTCCTGAATCCGCCAGTGTCAAGGATATTAATGAATTTTACACAAAAAGAAGGCTAAGTCCAAATATGAGTAAAATTTAATTGATAACTATTGCCAAGATTTTAAAAAGCTCAATTGTTTCTTGAACTTTGAAAACCTGCTGCTCAAAGGAGAGGCATTTTATAGGGGGAAAAGTGTCTTACTTTGACATGGAAAATAGGCCATGAAATTTTCTGATGTTAAGCCTGAAACACCCCAGTAAACATTTCCGGTCTCAAGATGGTCTTGTGAATATCTGGGCATGAAAGATGTCTGAAAGATGACTTCAAGATAATATGCGCGCCGTAACATATCTGCAAAATAACTGCAAGATGTTGGGAAACACACGATGAAATTTAGATAACTTTCAGTTCTTTTGGAGACAACTTGATACGGCACATGCTTCTGTGTGCTCCGGAAGTTGTCTTCTCAATATACAACATCTAACAAGTTAACTAAGATACTGTGCAGATATTTTGAAGATATTCAATTCTGAACTTGTAAGTCCAGATACTCTCCAGATATTCTGAAGATATTCAATTCTGGACTTGTAAGTCCAGATACTCTCCAGATATTATACGAGCATGAAGATTCCACTCCTTTAAATATGTTTAATTTGCTCCATTCCTACGGGAGCCGGCGTAGCTCATCGAGTAAAGTGCTCGGCATCCGCCGCAGCGGCCCAGGTTCAAATCTCGGAACTTCTGGTATACTTTGTCACTTCTTTCTGTGTATAAAAAAAAAAAAAAAAAAAAAAAAAAAAAGAAAGAAAAAAAGAAAGAAAAAAAAAAAAAAGAAAAA
Organism: Trialeurodes vaporariorum; assembly: GCA_011764245.1. Taxonomy (NCBI): domain Eukaryota; kingdom Metazoa; phylum Arthropoda; class Insecta; order Hemiptera; family Aleyrodidae; genus Trialeurodes; species Trialeurodes vaporariorum. The sequence continues at coordinate 46,943,321 of VMOF01000001.1, forward strand.
AAAAAAAAAAAAAAAAGAAAAAAAAAAAAAAAAAAAAAAAAAAAAAAAGAAAGAAAAAAAAAAGAAAGAAAAAAAAGAAAAAAAAGAAAGAAAGAAAAGAAAAGAAAGAAAGAGAAGAAAGAAAGAGAAGAAAGAAAAAAAAGAAAGAAGAAAAAGAAAGAAAAAAAAGGAAGAAGAAGAAAAAAAATTCAAATTTCAAAAAAAAAAAAAAAGGTCATTTAATTTTTAATTTTGGTCGCGGAGGACGGCGAGATTGCATTATTGCCCCCCACCTTTTTGGAAACCACGGCACGCCCCTGCTTCAATGTATCTCTTCTACAGCTAATAATATGTGTGTAATGTGCTATCCAGGACTCTGCAACATGTGGTACCAATCTAGACGGAATAACTTTATAGTGAGTTACAAGAATCACCACCCAGAGTGCGCTGTTTATTTGGTCTAAAAGTTCTGCATTTTATCTGCAAATGTCCGCCTGTTTCGAATCTTCTAGCGATCCGCGCAGATAATCTTGACATCGTCTGGAGGACATCTGATAGTCATCAACCCGGGTCAGGCCTCCCAGTTGTGCAAAAGACAACGTCCAGATATGCTCAAGATATTCGTGCAAATAATCTTGAAACATTTCCGATCTTATGAGCATCTTGGAGCTGATCTAAGTCAGTTGACTTGATAGTCTAAAAGTTCTGCATTTTACCTGCAAATGTCCGCCTGTTTCGAATCTTCTAGCGATCCGCGCAGATAATCTTGATATGGTCTGGAGGATATCTGATAGCCATCAACCCGGGTCAGGCCTCCCAGTTGTGCACAAGACAACTTCCAGATATGCTCAAGATATTTGTGCAGATAATCTTGACATGGTCTTGAAGATATCTGAAAAACAATAACTTGGGAACCTCTCCCAGTTGTCTGCAATACAATTGGAAAAGGTATCCAGGCTGTCGTCTTCAGATATCCTCCAGATCATGTCAAGATCATCTGTGCGGATCACTAGAAGATCCGAAACAGGCGGACATTTGCAGGTAAAATGCAGAACTTGTAGACTATCTAGTCAATTGCCTTATATCAGCTCAAGATGCTCATAAGACCGGAAATGTTTACTGGGACTCTGTGCAGTAAGTTTGCTTTAATTCATGATTCCATCAAGATTTTATTTTTCCGGCTTTGTCGAGTCCAAGGAATATAAGTTCCAAGGACCTAGCAATTGCACCCCCCCCCCCCTGCAATTTTAGGAATTTTGGAGACCGTTTCGGAGTAAACAGATCCATTGAACAACTTTTATGCAGGAGTCAAAATTTTGGCACACCTTCTGAGGAGAGTGAAAAGCCCCCAATGCTTGAAATTGCTGATAGCACCCCTATTTTGCGATAAATTGATGAGGAGGGCATCAAATTCTAGCATTCTGTTGCAACAGGAGATGGATATCACAAAATCAAAGCTCGCAATTTCTAAAATTTCGCAAATTTCATAACTTCTGTTCAAAAAGATGCAAAGTAAGAACAAAATGCTTTCAGAACAAACACTTGAAGGAAAAAAAAATCAGTTTTGAAATTAAATCAATCAAAAAAGATTTGGGGCCTTTGAATGATATTTTAAATTCAACAACTCTCCTTGCAATTGAGGCGATCCCTGCATTAACAGCCCATGTGCGTTCGTGCTGTTCCCTTGCCTAAACCCCTTGCCTTGCACAGTTAAAAATTACACTCAAGAAGTATCACGCCTACAAATATTGCGATGTTACAATGATTTTACGGCAAAATCAGGTAGATGCATGCAAAAACCGCACAAAGCTCACTTTTTCAAAATAAACGCAAACTAACCCAAACCAATTTTTGTTTTTAAAATTTGTTTATGGATTCTCTTCAAAGAGGATTCAAATAATAAAACCACGAAAAAATGTACTCATTTCCCTACATCAGATCAATGCGTTATTTGCAAATGAAAACTTTAAATGTGTTTTTCTCAAAATCAGATTTTCCCGTAAGTGCTGTCTTAGCAGTCACCGCCACAATTGATTCGGATCTAAGATTTTGGGTGAAAAACAATCTTGAGTAAACAATCATACCTCAAAAGAACTTAAAAACATCTAAATCAAGATCAATATCTATGACAGGGGTACGTATAAGGTTTTTATAAGCTCCAGCTTATTTTGGAAGGTAAGTTTTCTCAACTTTGGACTTCAGGTGCTTTTGGGTCTAGAAGATGAGAGTGGAAGTTCTTGTAGACAGAAAAGTTTGACTTGTTACAGAGAGTTTAAAAAACACTCATTACAAAATAAGCAATCAAATTTATTTTTAAAAATTCAGGTACATCAAAAATACAGTAAAAAAAGAAAAAATAACGATATAATTATCACAACATAGTGAGGGGGGAGGCGAGACCCCCCCCCCCCCCGAAAATTTTATGTACACCAACAAGTATATCACATTGACGTAAAGCGGTCCTGAAAGTTTTGTTTGTATTGGCGAAACCGTTCAAAAGTTATGTCCTCGGTGCGGAACTTTTGTATATCCTTGTGTAGCACAGGATACAGTACTTACACACTACACAGTAGTCGAGCATTTTTTTGGTCAGACCTTGGTGTCTACTTTCCGTCATATCTCCTGATCCCATGGGTGTCCCAAAATGAAATTTCAGACACAGCTAGACATGGGTATGATACACTTTATTTGAATTTTTCAGAATTTTAAAAATACCCGTTTTTGAGATTTTGTTTTTTTCAAAATTTAAAAAAAAAGTTTCCAGAAACAATTTACACTGAGTCCTTTAGTGTAGCACATCATTGGAAAGCTAATAAAAAGAGCTTTCAAATGAGACCACTCTGGGCTCTCTACCTTGAATAGGACCAGACTTATGACACTTCAAAGGCGAGGACCTCTGCTAAATTTTGTGAAATTTAGGCAACTTCAAAATTCAACAAAAAATTGGTGGGTGGCCAAAAAAATTAGAAAAAATTGAATTTTGCAATTTTTCGACCTGGACTAAAAGGGTGCCAAATTTCAGACAAATCGGAGATGGTCAATTTTTGACCCTGGTTCGATTTGGCATGGAATGACCCAATGGTTGAAAGTTGAAGAAACAAACGAGCATTTCAACTTTCAAACCAAAAAATGAGTCAGTTCTTCAAAAAATTTGAAGACAAGCAAGGAATAAAAAGGGATAGGGAGTAGGAGTGAACTTTTCCACCCAGGAAAGGTCGATCAGCGAAAGTCGGAACATTCTGGTCCTCACAGAATTAAATGAAAATATGAAAAAATCTATTTACACATCAATTTACATTAGGAATACGCAAATAGATCACCCATTGCGGTGAGAAAATAAAATGGCAAAACTTAATTCTTGGATGACCAACGTACTTTAACTCATGTACAGATTATGGTATTGCCACGTAAATTTCCGGGGACATATAAGACAGCATAATACATTTTTTAGATCAATTGCTAGAGAAAAAAAAAACCTTACTATGAATTTATTTTTCTGGCAATCACCTCAGCCAAAGAGTCCAGGGGAAAAACAATAAAAGTCACAAAAATCAAAATTAAAGATTTTGAAGTCATGTAACAGAAGGCTGATTCTGCTCTTTTGGACAAGAAGAGACGAGATAGCGGGAATTGATCAACCCCTATTGGTTTAAAAGGCGTCACATGATAGATTTGAAGTAGTTTGAGTCGTTCATTTCAAAAAAATGACTCCTCCCTCCATAGAATGACTAAAAATCTGTCACATGATGACGTTTAAACCAATGGGATTGGTCAATTCCTGCTGTCTCGTCTCGTTTAAAACAGCAGAATCAGTCCCCAGGAGACAAACCACAGATAGAATAGAAATCTGTAGAAATGCAAGAAAAATATTTTAGAAAGATGGAAAGACCCAGGTACAGAAACATGTGAAACAGAACAACCTTTAAGCCTCATTTCCTCTTTCCAACCAGCTTAAATACAAAATAGCGTTTTTCTTTTTAAGACCCATACTGTTCTTTTCCTGTCTTTTTCTGTCAATCATCTCATTTACCTTAGGAAAGTAAAATGAAAAAGAACAAAATATGTAATAAGCAAAAAATTCGAACCTTATAACTAAAGTGAAGATGAGTTTAGATTATCTCCAGCAAACGGTCCACATTCTTCTGAAGCTCCTTGACATTCCACTGAGATGAAGAGAACTGGAGACACAAAAGAAGATTTAATAGCGATTAAAATTAGGACTGGACCTTTAAAACATTTTGAAACCAATCCACATTCCCCCTTGCAGAAAACTAAAGAAATATGTAAACAGTTGCACTTCCGATGAATTTACAAGGGACCCGAATTGAATATTAACCCTCACTGCTCGAATTATGATTTGCTAAAATGTTACATACATATTAATAGGGTATGCATTACAGTGGTCCAACATACTGCTACTGATGCCACATGATGTCATCACTAAAACGGCTCATAAGAAGGACCGGCTTCTCATTCACCTCGATCTGCGATAGCCTTTTGCAAGTTTAATATATAAATTCATAAATTCATTCATCCAAAAATTGAATTGAGGTAGATAAATCAAGTGCACTCCAGACCACTTAGAAAATTTATTCAATGTTATCACAAACTGGCATCTGGCGGACAACCATAGAAAGCAGTTACCTTTTAGTCCTGGTATTTTTTAGCCAAAACCTGGAAATGGACAAAAAAGTTGTATTTTTTTGAGTGAAGGTCTGATCTGACAGCAATTGATAAGCTCCAGTTTCGTATAAAATATTGCAAAAAACATTTCGGTACTGCAAGATTTTTAAAATATCTGCCATATTATTGGCTATGATTGCAAAAAACTGATTTATACACATTACGCCCCTTTTTCAAGTTAACTCAAAAAAAGCTCAACAGGTATCAAACAGGACTTTTCATTTATAAACCAGCATACTGCAATGAGAATCTCTGACAAATTTTAGAGCCCAGTAAATTTGTTCATAAATTTTTCCTATAATGCCTGAACTGTAAAGGAAATAAATATTTTCCATAGAAGTTAAACAAGATCAGTAGTAGAGAGCCAATTAAACATAAAACATACCTCATACGATGGAAAAACGGGGTCAGGAGACTTGAACTCTATCCTGTCTTTCAATGAAACAAGAATTAGCCAAGTGAGATCTCTATACTTTGAGGCGACAGTTTCAAACAATTTGACTGCACTTTCCTGCAACAACAAAAAGAATATTAACTTGAGACGCAAAAAATGTTTTGTTGATTAACCTTGAAAGGTTAACATATTGAGAATGCACGGGGAAAAAAAAGTTGCTGAAACACCCGTGAGGACGGTTGATTCAGCAATTTCGGATTGCTGATTTTTGCCTTAACATAACAACTGCTGGAGCAGCAAAATCAGAAAGCGGCAACAACAGCAATTTTTTTGCGGCAAACAAATTTATCAAAATGATGCTCATGCTTTCAGAACCTCACCACTGAGAGGTTTAACAAAAATCAAGTTTCCACTTTATTGAAGCAAACCGCGGAGCAATTTATCTTTAAATGACCAATCAGATGCGTCTGCATGTTCGTATACAAATGATTAATTTAAGCTGTTTTAGAATAATTTTTAATAGCTATGATTAATTACACATTTGAATTGGAATAATTACTTAATTCATTGATTAGATTCCATTATTTCTATTTAAAAATAAGAAATTGTCAGAAATTAATTGCAATTATCATTTTGATTTCAATGTAATTTATTAATTTGCCGCTTACAAAGAAAAAAGGAGGAAAGACTCGAATGAGAAGCCGCAGTTATGTAAAAGTGAGCAAAACAATATACAAATACATTTTATTGAGGAGTGAATTCATAAACAATCGACATCAACGCCGACTACACCTAAAAACAGTGAGCCAGAGAACGCACGGCACGCCAGTACCTAGCAGTTCATTGATATTCATTATTCACAGAGACTGCGCCACGGTCGCTCGCTTTATCGGCCCAACATGCAATTTCATGTGCGGCGATGCTGTGCATGCAATGTAAACTGTTGAGTCAGCATTTCAGCGTTCAGTTATTTTAACTGAACAAGAATTGCTGCGTCACCAATGATCTCTTTTTGGTATTGTAGCCGCACATACTGACCTGTAAAAGCACTGGTTGTAACGCGCTCAAGTAAACAGAAGCACAAGTCAATAATTCATGAGTGGTCTTTTCCAAACAATCAAGGTCAACGATCACCGTTCCTAAACCATCTAATAATGCATGCTGAAGCTTGAACTGCTGGGTCATCCGATATGCGGCTCCAACATCTTGACGGTAACTATTTTTTTCAGTCTTGAGTAAAAAAGAGAAAAGCTTTGGCAGAACTTCTCTGGAAACAGTAAAATGAATGGATTGTTAGTAATACATAAACACAGAAAAATAATACTAGCAAATGGGGCTGCTGCAAGTTTTTGCTACGTATGAATTAAGTGACACCTAAAAAGTACATACCACAATAAATAAAAAAGAAGCAAATTTTATTTACAGGTTTAGATTCGAGGTTCGGAACTTTTCTGAGGACAATAAACACCTGAGTCGACAAAACCACTTCTAGCCAATCAGGAGAGTTGTTTATTGTTGTCTCTCACCGTTGAGTTACTCTTTTTGCCCCCACAACACAAGATGGATACAAATTCCAAGGTTTGGGTACAGCAGTGGTGTCATCTATCGTTGCCGAGCAAACAGTTCGTGTGAGATAATAAAATGTGGAACCGTTGGTTTGGGTGAAAATCTTCACCTGAATCTGTAAATAAAATTTGCTTATGGTGCCATTGGGTTACTATGACATCCCCTTGTTAACTTGATTATTATGACTCCGTTTGTCTTCACAATGACCAATGTTTTCAGAATATTCAGGCCATCTGCCTGGGCAATTTCCTCAAATTTCCAAAAATTTCCTCACTTTCTCGCAATTTGAAGATTGCCAGATTGGGCATTTTTCGTACCCCTCATCTCCTTTACAGGTGAAAAAGACAAAACAATGATCGGAATTCTCATGGTACTATGACTTTCAAAAGAAAGTATCTTGGTAAAAATTCTCACGGTTCAATTTTTCCGTTGTTTTAACAAAATTTATGATTTTTCGAGACGTACTCTAAAATGAGCATTCTACTTAGTCCCTGAACAAGCTTGCGACAGTCCCATAGCTGGAGATCACATGATCTTATCAACAAAAGGTTAAAAGTTAAAAGGTATGTATAAAAGCATTGTTGAGAGCAACTATTGGAGCAAAACAGAAGGGTTTTAAAACTATAGACAAATGAGACACCAAAAAAGTTCAAATATACGAATGAAAAGTGCATTGGAAAAGTAGTGTGCATTTATTTTACTTACTCAATAGTTCTTCTTCGGATGAAATCCTTTGTGAGTTTTGCCATTACTAAGAGAAGGTTGAAACTGCGATGAACAATCAAAGGTTTTTGCGCATTAAACCTTTCAACCAGAGGAGCCCAAATTTTATGCACAACCGGAAGTAATTCATCTGTCCAATCCTGCATGACACAGATTCCTCGTTCTAGGATCTATAAAAAAAGTTGGAAAGTAAAACATTTTTGTCAAATTCTTGAGTGTGTTTAAAGTATTTTAATAAAACTACTGAAAATAAAGACAATTAAACTAAGGAAACAGATTATATGAGATGTTTTCAAGCACCTGCAAACATCCTTGATTCGGGATTTTTTAGCCTTCACCTCAACTTGAAATCTATCCAATTTTGCAATCCTACGAATCGCTGTTCCTCCTTCAGGAAAAACAGAGGACCACAGTATACTTATTTGATACAGTATCGAAACTCAATGTTAGAAGACTGAGGAAGGTCAGAAGGTTGAACCAACATCTTCCATTTGATTTGCATTGGACGCGACCGACGGTGGCGCCCCCCAAATAGTAGGAAGGTTACGACTCAATTTTCCTATTTGATTATGTACATTGAAAAACCACTATTGCAAAAGTGCTCCAGTAGAGTTTCGCTCCAGTATGGATAAGTATACACTGTGAAGAGGACAGCTTGGAGAAACTTTGAGGCAACAATCCTTTGAGACTTACAAAGATGATTGTAAAGTTCAAACTTTAACACAAGGAAATTGTGAGGAAAGGGCATGTTGAAATAGTTTTGAGGAACATTTTGGAATCCGGCTAGTAGAATAATAACTGCCTTTTTCAATGACAAAAATAACACAAAAATACAGGAGACTGAAATTACATGAGCACGCAATTTTAACATTGCAGCCACCGATTTAATACTATGTAGTTCCGCATCAGAATCATGAAACTTTCCAGGCTCATCATTAAGACTGCTATCCTGTACTATCACACAACATGGGTAGATTTTTGATTTGGTAGAAACTTGGGGAAAACACACCTGCAAAACTAAAATTTGTAGAGATTCATCTTTGTAGGGCAGAAAATTTAAACTCCTACTTAAAATAGAAATAGTTATTATTATTGTCTCAGGTATTTCCTTCTTTTTCTCCGGCTCTTCGTAAAATTCAGAACAATCGGGCATTTCTGAATCATTTGGATCAATCTGAGCATTGTTGCTGAGAACATAAAACGAAAGACAAAGCATGAATTGTTAAATGGTGGAAAAGTCATTCTAAAGGAGAGGAAAGGACCACTCAGAAATCAATAAGTACACTCCAAGTGGGGTTTGGGTTATGTTTAAAATCATTCATTAACATCATTCAGATATAAGTCAATTTCATCATAAACACAGTGGAAAACTGTGAAGATGATTCCAGGGTCGATTAGTTCAAACTGTCAACACCAGGTCGCGCTGCTCAAATAGTCAACAGTTTTTGGCTAAAATTGACAAATTTACGCTAACAGCACAAATTAGAGGAACGTCAGCACCTGCGAGCATACTTCAGGAAGATACCCTGAAAGTTCCAAGCTGAAACAATCAAAAATAAAGCCGGAAATTATGAAATACAAAAATTCCCATTAGCCCCAATGAGAACGAGTAAGGCAGATAGACATATTATAACTCGCACTCACTCTCACTTACTAAAACTTTTGGTGAAATGAATTTCATAATTTACGGCTTTAATTCTTAACCAATGTTTCTCATTTTGGGCTCGAAAAATCCAAAAGAAAATTTTGCATTTTTCTTTCGTTTCAGTTTAAAATGCCAAAAACACGACTTTTCCCAAAAGTGACTAGTGGCGCCATCCATCGGATTGAAATCTGGAAAAGTTTCGCCTGGAATCATCTTAATTTGAGTAAGTATTTTAATATGTTTTAAGTACAAATGTTTATTGTTATTGAGCTATGCTTATTAAAAATAAATAAATAAATAAATAGATAAATAAATAGATGAATATATAGATAGAAAATTGTTAAATAAAGAATAAATTAATAAACATCCAAAACGAGACAGTAACACAACACTTGTGATTAATGTTTGACAAACAGACAAGAAACAGATGAGTGTGCCAGTTGATTTTTGCCTACGATTGCAATCTGCCAGTGATATATACAGAGTGTATCAAAAGTCCAGCAACACCTGAAGAACTTTTGAATGGCTGCAGATAAAAAATGAAAATTGAAGGAGATTTATAATTCAAAACAAACAAGATATCTTGAGGGAATCAAAGTTTGGGAGGCACCTCCCCCCTACTCCCACATCACATTTTTCAATATTAACCCGTTTTGTGACACATCATTAGGCATTCAAAACTGAGAATTTTGGGACAGTTAAAAGGTTGATATCTTTCTCAGTTTTTGAGATATCACAGGTCAAAGTTAATAATATTGACCCGCTATTTTCAACATGACAATATATTATAGCTCCTATTTGAAAAGTTACAAGGAAGAAAATAGAGTAAAATACTCTTAGAAACAAGCTTTTTCCAGGAAAAATTCACTTATCCACCAAAATTGAACTAAACTTGATTTTTGGGGACCCAAATTTCTTTAAAATTTTCAAGAACTTTGAAACGGCTATTTCCTTGCAAAAAGTTCAAAATTTACACTTTTGGCCCATCAAGACTACTGAGTCATATTTGGCACTCTGAGGTAAAAGTTTCATTAAAACCTGAAAATATGATGTCATCGCTTTGAAATTTTACCACATTTTCAAGCCTACACTGTGTATGCTGTGTCCATACCAAATTAGTGTATGTTTTCTTTGGAAAATACACTAAAAAACAAACAAGGGGCAAAAATGGGTTAAAAAACCTTCTTCAAGGGGTGATAATGGTGCCTTGAAAACATAATTTTACCTCGCAATATTATCCGTAACAGCATGTTCCTCATCAGCAGGACCATCAAAGTTTGAAGCCGCTAGTTTTAATCTATGCAATTCTAAGAAATCTTCAACAGGATCCGGTGTCTTTTCTTTCATTGCTCCTAGCTCTTTGGAAATGACTTTGGTTTCGTCTGAATTCATCCACTTTTGAGCATAGGAAACAAAAGTGAGGAAGACGTGTAAAAAGGAAATAATACTCCTATCTTGGAAGACATCACAGCTGTACATCAAGACCTATACAAAAAAAAGAGAGAAAAAAATAAAGTAGAGTTCAAGTTAGTAGGAATGGGTCTTCAGCAAAATTTTGTTACAGCAATATGGATTAATAATTCCCCAGAGACAATATATAATAGAGACCATGCACTATCTATCTTGCCCATGTTTGTGCGCTGTGGCAACTATATTTTTCAGGGTCTCAACAAAACACCGTAAATATGGTCCATATGTTGACTGATGAGCAAAGCTGTTGAGGTCAGAGACAAATAGAGACCGTGCACTCCCTATTCTTCCCGTGGTTGCGCGCGGTGTCCACTTTTCGTGAACTACTTTTGTCGGGACTCATCGGCCTCAACAATCAACCTTCGCATAATGTTGGATGGTGAGCTCAACAAAAGGCTGTGATTGGTCCGCGGTCCCGGAATGCCGGAATCAGAAACAGGTTTTGCTTGGCGAATGCAAACTACGCGCTCATCAGTCAACATTATGCGAATGTTGACTGTTGTTCCCATTAGAGCTCCGATGAGTTCCAACCAAAATTGAACCAAAAAAGTGGACACCGCGCGCAGGAATAGTGCAAGGTCTCTATTTGTCTCTGGTTGAGGTTTTTGCCTAATGAGACCGATGCACTGAAATTGCATCAGTCAACATATGGATCATGTTGGATGGTGCTCCCTCATGCTCCCTACGTTAATTCCTGTTGAGTTCCAAAAAATAAGTCCACCGCGCGCACGGCTAGTGCGTGGTTTCTATTATACATTGTCTCTGGTTTTATCAGAACTTGTCACATTTATGTAAAATTCATCGGGAGTGACAATTTTTTGGGTCTTACGGAAATCAACGAGTAGCAATCTTTTCAGGTAATTTTTCTCAAAATTGGTGCAAAGTTTACGCGTAAGTAAAAAACTTTTTAAAACAACTGTTTGGATTTTCATGAACAAATTGATGTATTCCAGGTAGTAAATAAATTCAAAATTAAAATAATTATTGTTGGATGAAAATGATAGCCCCAAGTTTTGGAATTTCCACACATACTGAGCATTGAAACACATTGCTTACTCTTCAGTGAGCAGTCATAGTTAGACTGTCTCCTTATCTATCACTTTGATAGGTGAACAAAGAAACAGTAAAAAAACCAACTTACATTGTTTATGATTTCTTGTAACGACGGTAGAGCGTGAACTGTACATTTACTAATTATCACAATGAAAACGTTCAAAACTTGAGGGTAGCGAGTAACGTTTTTCAGTCGCAAAGAGACATGATGTATGAGGTAATCCGAGTATGAATCAATCAGAGAGGTCATATCTTTTAAGCTACAAGCTTTGATAATGCTATTTAAGGCATACAATCCTGTAAAACAATGATATTGAGTATTAATATTCACGAGTAAGGAAATTAAGAAAAAAAATCAATGGATATATATTAAAAAAAAAAAACAATTACTCATTAATACTGCAAAGGGTTTTTGGGAAATTTAAAAAAAAATATCCTTCAAATGCAGTAGCAGATCCAAGGAAAGGCACAAGAGCAAGTGCCTCCCTCTCCTCTCAGAAGCCGCAAAATTTTGCCCTTTTTCAACAGATAACGGGCGCATTGCTTGATGCGATGTTTTAAATTTTAAATTTGATAGGCATGCCCCCCCTCCCCTCCAAAGATCCGCCACTGCCAGAATATGTATGTGCCTCAAGTAAAATCAAATGGACGATGAGCAGAGGCGGGTCCAGGAATCTGTCTATTGCTTTCTCTTCCCATTTGAACATGTGTGTTGGAGAAGGAAATGTAGAAATGTAGACATTTTCGCATTTTCGTTACATTTTCGTTTCAATTCACAATCCCACAGTATAAAAAAAACAATCATAAAAAAACCACAAGTTTCTTTCATTTAGTACTTTAAGAGAATGAAATAACAAAAACGAAAACAAAAAAACAAAAAAAAAAAGGTGCACAACAGACCAATCGGCCCACAAATCCTCAAAAGCACTTTAGTGAGGAGTATTTGTGCCACCAAAAATATCTTCTCCTGTAAAAATAATAATTTTGATAATTGAAAATAGCATATGGCACTGCTTTCAATGAGCCTTTAAATGCTTCAGAAAAGAGGAGAGCTCTGACGACAATTGCTCAGTAAACAGTGAAAAATGTCAAACAGTTCAAGTTTTGAAACTATAACTACCAGATGGCTGTTATTACAAAATACTTTCGCGACTACAATTTTTGACAGAAGAAGAATTTGGAAGATAATTGCAAAACTTGAAAATCTGGATGACTTTTCAAACACTTCATTCATTAAATACTTTTTTAAAAACAATTAGCTTCAAGCTGAAATTTTAATAACTTTGCTTACTGATAAAATAATACCTAAAGGTTGTATCTTGCACAGTATACTTATCTACACAGAAGCAAAACTCAATGTTAAAGAATCGGCAAATGCTCCCCTGGTAGTCGGAAGGTTAAACTAACTTCTTCCATTTGATTTGCATTGAATGCGATGGTGACGCACCCTAGTAGTCGAAAGCACAGAATAATACAACCAGAACAGAAACTCTGTCGGATTTTGAAGCAAATTCATTTCGCATCCTCCATGTTGGGATATAGGATGTTTACATCTGGATTCGCGCGCGAAAAAAAAATATAGGACATGATCCGCGAAATTTTCATTCTGAAACGCCAATAGAATAAAAGTGAGGCCGGAAACTTAAGATTTCTTTCCAGAATTTACAGAAATAAATGAGTTTCAACACAAATCACACTCGTCCGCCATGTTGAGATATAGGACCACAGCGTTGCCTATTGATGCCGTTAAATTCCATACTTGCTTCCATTGGCTCTTATGGGAGTTTCCGTTCTGATTGTATTATTCTGTGTCGAAAGGTTACAACTAAATTTTCCCATTTGATTACATTGAAAAATGACATTTGCCGCCTCTCCCCAATAGAGTTTTGCAACTGTGTAGATGAGTATACTGTGATATCTTGTTCATTATATTTATATGATAATGGTTTTACCTGCTTCAGAAATAACTTCAAGAGGACTGCCCGCTCGTTCAAGTAACAAGTACAGACATCTCAAAAGACAAGGTGAGAATTTACTACCACCCACAGCCAATGCAAGGTCACCAATACCTTCAATCAAAAGGCAAATCTGAAAAGTGGCAGGAATTTAAATTAGATACTTGACAGCACAACGGAACATTTCAATAGAAATTAGTTTTTTTTTTTTTTTTTTTTTTTTTTTGCCATGCAAAAAGGTGGTCAAATGGGGAAGTGCACGCGGAAAATAGGCCCTTACAAAAGGTGCACTTGAGCCTCTGCCTTCCCAAGTCTATAGTAGTACCTTCACGAAAAAAAAGACTGGCCAGGATCACACCTTGTTCAATGTTTTATGTTCAACACACCCCCCCTGTACAGCCATTGTTCATCCTTCAGATAGAACAGCCCTCCATAGTTGACCACCGGCTATTTCAGCCTTACCCCCTCTACAGTAAATTACCTGGCCAGGCTCTGAGAGTGTTTGTGACACAGGAAGCTGAAACAAATGAGAATTTTGTTCCCTCTCCCCTTGCCCCCTTGGTTCTCTATGGTGATGCAAAGGGTTAATCAATGTAAGATGGGGATCACAAGGGAAAATATCAAAGGAAGGACATCCCGACGACAAGCCACAGTATGCAGCACAGCAATACGGCTAAGTATCAACCGCACAGGAGCTTAACCCGTTTTAAAACGAACAACAAGCGAACGTCATGGTGGACCTTCTGAAGGATGTACTTCTAATGATACACAACACTTCATCATAAGCAAGATAGACAGTAAATTATTGCATAATTGCAACTAATGGGACTAAAGATAACCATCCTACGGAAATAAAGTCTTCTCTACAACCTGGCACATCCCTACAGGAACTTGCCTGCTTGCTTACCTTCAAACTTAACCGAAATAACCGGACAACGCCATACATGCATTGGAAAGGGAATTTGCTGATCAAACCTGGAAATGGGAGCACTACGATTCTAAACGCTAAGAGAAATATGCACTTAACGCACTTAAATTTAAGCTTAGAAATTGAAAAACCCTTGCACACCTCCGGAAGACCCTCCTTTGGCTACATAAGCGTAAACATCAACCCTTATTACGCCGTGTATAGTATAATAATATCCCTTCTGAGTAATAGTGAATTGTTGAAGCTTTGTGGGTCATGACGCTGGTGACCGCCGTTACGGGGATTTTCCGAAAAGTTGCAGCAATATGGCACGTGGTTCTTGACTCTCCTCTCCTGCCTCAGCCGAACAAGGTTCTTCATAACCTTGCCAGCAAGACCTACAAGATTTATCTACCTCCACTCCCACACTCCCGTGGTTGTCATTGTAACATGATTTCGGACAGTCCCTCAACTGAACTGCTATAGTAATAAGATGGCACGTGGTTCCTAACTCTCCTCGAACTGCTATAGTAATAAGATGGCACGTGGTTCCTGACTCTCCTCGAACTGCTATAGTAATAAGATGGCACGTGGTTCCTAACTCTCCTCGAACTGCTATAGTAATAAGATGGCACGTGGTTCCTGACTCTCCTCGAACTGCTATAGTAATAAGATGGCATATGGTTCCTGACTCTCCTCCCCTGCCTCAGCCGAACAAGGTTCCCCATAACCTTGCCAGCACGACCTACAAGATTCATCCTCCTTCACTCCCACACTCCTGTGGTTTGTCATTGTAACGTGATTTCGGACAGTCCCTCAACTGAACTACTATAGTGCGAATCTGTTGCCTTTCTTCGTGGTGGCTCTCATCACTGAGGGTTGCACACCACCACGAGATTGGCATATTTTATTGTTTCATGTCCAATATGTGTGTAAATTGTAAACTAATTCTTGTCTCCTCTGTTATAGAAGTTAATGTATTAATGTCCAGATTCTTAATCAAGAAAATATATTAAGAAGTCCAGAATTTAAGCTCATTGTATTGTAGAATGGAAAAGGAAACTGTCATCGTTCAGTAGGGTACGTCGAAAACAGGCGATTTTCGATATCGCCATCGGCTTGGTGCGGAAAATGTTCTACTCATCAATAGAAACAAAGTCCTCTTCACCGATTTCAAAAAAAGTTTTGGTTTTGGCCTCTTCTTTTGCCTTGAAAATCGTCAAAAATCGTCAAAAATCGAAAAACTTGACGAAAAATGCCGAAAACTAAGCAACCCGCACCACATGTAAAGTGGTTGAAATTTTTCACCAATATAGCCAAAAAGTTCATTTTAGGACTTCTATTTAACCACAGAACAATAATATTTAACTAGCTTTTACTCCCTAACACTCTACAGCTTTTTTGTGAAACACTAAAAAAGCGCAGTAAAACGAGCCTGAGGTCCGGATATTACGAATATGCATAAGTCGATCTGACGCTGCTACATCTAAGTTTTGGTTTCGGTTTTGAAGCAAAAACTAAACTAAGGGCTTCTAATGAAATAAATTACGTGGGTGGAAACGTTGTTTATACTATTGTGCCTCGGTACGGTGGTGTGAGAAGCGAGGGGGAGAAAGGGACACACACAGTTACAAGTAAAGTTAAACATATGGACAGTCGTATCAGAGGCGTAGCGTGCAATTTGGCAACGTTGCAGTTCGTTCATTTAAACCCATGAAAAGGATCGAAGAATTGGGTATTCGGTGAACATTTTGCATTCGACCTTTTATATTGGTTTAAATGGACGACATACAACGTTGTCAAATTGCACGCTGCGCCACTGAGTCGTACAGGTCTCACCATTTTGAGTTCCGTTTTACTAAGAGCCCATTAACACGTTTGGGTTATCGATACCATCGTTGGTATTGACACTATGGTTCCAATATTCGTATCATTAGGAACCGGTATTGATCTTTCGGCCCGGAATCAATAAATAGGTAACTAAAGTGAAATTAACAGATATCTAGGAAACTGAAAAGTGAAATTAACGAAAAATTCAGCGCTTTAAAATGGAAAACGGTGTTTTACAGTGGTAAGTAGGTGAATTAGCGTAACTTATAAGTTGTATATAAATACGAGGTGATATCGCGTTTGCCAACGGACGTGCAGCAACAACTGACAATAAGTATCGATTCTTTATGGTTGAGGTATCGATACCAAAATATTTACAATCTTACATAGAACCAGCGGCGCTGGTCCAGCGCAGCGTGGTGATCTTCTTATAGACACTTCGCACGACTGACTGTTGAAAGATGACACTTTCACATCCTTGCATATCGTTTTTTGTGTAAAATGTCACTCGTTTCAAACTTTTTGTTCATAAACTGAGCTGTTTGCCGCAAAATAGCATATATATCAGTGGCCGAAAAATGTTGGGACCAAATGATAGTAAGGAGAGTGACCGTTTCGTCCAAACATTTTTCGACCTCTGTTAATCGTGAATTAAAACCAAACGTGTTGATAGAATTACTATGCGTTTTAACTGAAAAATTTTCGTGCTTCCTAGAGTGACAGCTAATCTTGGTTTGAAATTATAAAAATGAACTAAATCATTCCTACGTATGTAACTCGCTATTACTTCTGTACTCTGTTATACGACTCAATGAGCGCGCGGCATATTTTCACTTTATTTCCGCTGGATCTCCTAAATCAGATTTTCTCGACTAACTAACCACGTGATGCAAGTATTGTATATTTCACTCAAATGTTTCTATTCGAGAATGAGAAATGTCCACCATGGGCTCTTATTAAAACGGAACTCAAAATGGTGAGACCTGTGCGACTCAGTGGCGCAGCGTGCAATTTGACAACGTTGTATGTCGTCCATTTAAACCAATATAAAAGGTCGAATGCAAAATGTTCACCGAATACCCAATTCTTCGATCCTTTTCATGGGTTTAAATGAACGAACTGCAACGTTGCCAAATTGCACGCTACGCCTCTGATACGACTGTCCATATGTTTAACTTTACTTGTAACTGTGTGTGTCCCTTTCTCCCCCTCGCTTCTCACACCACCGTACCGAGGCACAATAGTATAAACAACGTTTCCACCCACGTAATTTATTTCATTAGAAGCCCTTAGTTTAGTTTTTGCTTCAAAACCGAAACCAAAACTTAGATGTAGCAGCGTCAGATCGACTTATGCATATGCGTAATATCCGGACCTCAGGCTCGTTTTACTGCGCTTTTTTAGTGTTTCACAAAAAAGCTGTAGAGTGTTGGGGAGTAAAAGCTAGTTAAATATTATTGTTCTGTGGTTAAATAGAAGTCCTAAAATGAACTTTTTGGCTATATTGGTGAAAAATTTCAACCACTTTACATGTGGTGCGGGGTGCTTAGTTTTCGGCATTTTTCGTCAAGTTTTTCGATTTTTGACGATTTTTGACGATTTTCAAGGCAAAAGAAGAGGCCAAAACCAAAACTTTTTTTGAAATCGGTGAAGAGGCCTTTGTTTCTATTGATGAGTAGAACATTTTCCGCACCAAGCCGATGGCGATATCGAAAATCGCCTGTTTTCGACGTACCCTATCGTTCAGGCAGGAGCGGTTGAAGTAGCTGTAATACCAGGGGATGGAAGCTGCCTCTTTAGAGCCTTGATACACCAGTGGGAATTGAATGGGGGTAGGCAAGGCAACCTAAACATTCCGAGATTGCGGCTTATGATTCAGGATTATTTGCTTAGCCACATAAATGAGCCCACCGTATTCTATAATGTTCTAGAGACATGCAGAATGGATAGCAGATTCATGGAAGAGCACATTAGATACTCGGATGAGGTGAAAGTTCGGGCCTTCCTGCAATATTTGGATCATGTTCAGACCACTTATGGCGGAGCTGAGGTTATAATAGCCTTTGCAAACCTATTTGCCTGTCGTATTAAAATTTACAATGAAGAGGGACCTGAGTACACCATTGGGACGCAAGGCCCAACACTGCAAGTGTGCTACAGAATTGGTGCACAACCTGGGTCGAGAACTCATTACGACAGTGTATTAAATGTGTTCACAAACATCAGTTGCGACCCCAGGCTAATTCAGCACAAGGTCTTACCTAAAGTACCTAATACAGCAATAAACAATGAAACAATCACCAGAAAAACCAACGTAGAGAAGAGGAAATCACAAGACTCCAAGCATAGCAACAAAAGAAGGAACAAATGTAAAAAGCAGCAACCTTCAGGACCTGAGAATGAAGTGCAGATTCATAACAGGATGGATAACAACATACGATCCCCACAAGTACCACAAACCAGATATGACATCAGAGAGACTAGCCTCACACCCAACGTGAGCACACCCATGATGCCTGAGAGAGAAACTGTTTGTGTCATCACGTGGAATGTGAGCTCTTGCAATGAGACTGCGAAACAGAAGCAAATTGAAGACGTGTTAGAACAATATGATCCAGACATAGCCATTCTACAAGAGACACATCTTGTGAACTCAACTTTTTCCACACAAAGATTCATATGGTACAACAGTGGAACAGCAGCTGAAGAAAGATCGTGCCGAGGAGTAAGCATCCTCGTCCGCCAAGGGTCAGAAGTCTTGAGCGTTAAATGCTGTTCACAAGATATCATCGCAATAATGATACAAATACTTGGAAAAAAATACGAAATCTTTGGATGTTATGCTCCCACCACAGGATCCTCCGAGGCTGAAGATTTCTTCAGTACTCTTCAATCCAAACTTTTAGGTGTTAGCTCTGAAAATAAGCTGATAGTTGCCGGAGACTTCAATGGTCATCTAGGGTGGATGGACCAACTACCTGAAGATACTCACCTTATAGGAAACATCTTAGGCCATGTGCATACCAACAGCAATGGAGAAAGCTTGAAGAATGTTGCAAGAAATTACCATCTGAAAATTGCCACAACTTTTGGAGATAAACGCAGAAACTCCTCATTATTTTGGACTTGGCAAAGAGGAGAGTACAAATCTCAACTTGACCACATTCTCGTACGAGGATTTTGGGCTAGGGGGGCTGGATGTAAAGCCAGATTTGAAAACTCTGTCAAGACAGACCATAAAATGGTTATGGGAACATTTACTCTTATGAAGAATACAACGCAAGAACCAGCTGCTGACCAGCATGATGGAAATGGAGACAACATTAGGGTCAGAGAAACGACCCCACCTAGTAACAACTATGATTATAGGAATTGGAATGTGACGGCGCTTAGAGACAAGAGGATAGGTGATAACTTCCAACAGCACATCAAGGAGCAGGTCAACATTATGGAAGCAAACCTGATCACACCTAGCTGGAATGAACTGGCAAACATTGTATGCTCCGCGGCTGATAAAATATTAAACATACCCTCCTCACCCATTACACCCGGAACAAGAAAATCAATGGCCAAGTATAGAAAAGCGCAATTTGTTCAGAAAAGAAGACCAGGTTGTAGAGAAGCAAAGGCCCAGCTGAGACAGTCCACGGCCGCTCTAAGAGCAGCCAAAAAACAACATAAGGAGAAACGCTTTGCGGAGTTTCTAGACAAAATACATAAATACAAACCATCAGAGAGACTGCGTATCATGTACAAACATATACATGCCCATCGGAGAAAATCAAACCAACGCCGGGCAGAACCAAAAAATTTCATTGAGAGACTGGGAGATGTACATGAAGAAAACATTAGGACAAAAGGACACTACACCCACAAGCGGAGCTAATGCCCATTCAACAGATACCACAAACATCGAAGCTAACTTGCTTTTTCAGATTCAACAAGAACGTTTTTGTTTTTTATGTTTTTTATGTTTTGTTTTTCTCTCCAGTATTACAGGTACAGATTTACCATCCCTTACCCTACTTCTCTTCTCTCAAACCCTACAGTCAAAAGAGAATATTAGTGTCTGAGTTCTGTCTTCTAACTTTCTATCCCTTTTCACCACAAACCACTCAACGCGAGCATCTCGTTTGTCGGAGTTCTGTTTCCTGATTCCCACCGCCTTCTTCCCCTATACCACTCATCTACACAGAGCATCTCGTTTGTCGGAGTTCTGTTTGCTACGTCCCCTTTTTTCTCCCCCATACCACGTGTCAACGCAGAGCATCTCGTTTGTCGGAGTTCTGTTTCCTGCCTCCCCTTCTTTTCCCCCCATACCGCAGAGCATCTCGTTTGTCGGAGTTCTGCCACCCTTGCCCACATTCTCCTATCCAACAAAGAGCATCTCGTTTGTCGGAGTTCTGACACCCTTGCCCACATTCTCCTATCCAACACAGAGCATCTCGTTGTCGAAGTTCTGTTTCCCATAACCTACCCTTCAAAAAAAAAAAACCAGTCCAGTCGTTCGCTTTGAAACATAAGCATAACGAGCTATGGCTAGCAGCTGGGGCGGCTGGACTTTCTACTTCTACTTCTTCTACTTCTTTTTTTTTTTTGCCATGCAAAAACTATAAGCAGAAAAGATTTAAAATAGTGGCAACGTTTTATTAAAATCTCCTGACCTTTTGACCACTTAAATTAAATCTCCTGACCTTGGCAAGAACAGTCCATGCAGCAGAGAGGAGTTTCTCGCTAAAAAAAATAATTAGGAAATGCACTTACTTGTACAACATTACTCCGTACTTCAACTAGAGGCAAATCACTAGAGGTAACATGATTATCTTCCAGTGAATCAGTTTTTGAAATTGGAAGATACCAATTTGAAGGTTCTAAATATGTATCTAAAATGGCATTCATGAGTTCTACATCTGCGTTCTTTTCAAGATCTGCAAATAAGGATAAGGATATGAATATGAATAAGAATAAGAAGAATAAGAGAAAGAAAAAAGTTGCTGAGACAAAAAATTGCAACAGACCCACCATCAAGATATTCACAGTACGATAATTTAAAAACTCAAAGAATCACATACTTTTGAGTATCAACCAAAATATAATTGAACAGGCTCATGCAAAAACGTCCGCAATCTTTTTTTTATACTTGATTTTGTGAGCGTACATCACTCTCAAGAAGACGCGGCGTCTGTATAAGTCCTGATCAGACTTGTTTCTCGGCTTCTTCCTCCTAAATCCCTTGTCTTGGCAGTCTTCTTCATTTTTTTTTTTTAATTTACTAATTTTTTTATTTTTTTTTATATTTGTCTCCTCAATAAAAATATTTTGGACATTGGACGTATTCGCATGAGCCTGTTCGATTGATAAATGCGAGAAATATCTTACCGTAGGTTGCTATTAAATTTATGAGCAAAGTAATTTCTTTCCGCTGCAATGAATTCGTTTCAAACAAGTCTAAAAGATGATGAGATAGGAAGATACCACAGCATTCACTCAGTATGTGACAAATTTCTTCAAGTTTTTGAACTAATCTATCGCTACTAAAATGACGGAATGTTCTCCACGACTTTGAGTTTTTACTCCAAGCTTCATAATCATCATAATCTGAAAAAAAAAAAACAATCAGGGATCAGAATTTTCGAGCAGAAACTGTTAATCAAATTATTAAATTTAACTGTCAAATACTCAGTGTGATGTGAAAGGCAGATTGAAGGACGGGTCACCAGTTTTCTTGAACTCACGTAATGGCAAATTTTGTAAACTCGCAAACTGGTGAAAATTTTGTCAACTCGCAAAAAGAATCAGCTGATTTTTCAGACTATTTTGCGGCCAAATTTTAAACTTTTACAGAAAAAATCCGGATTTCGCGTTTAGTCGATAGGCATTTTTGTAATCAGCAAAGCTCCTTGAGGTACCTACTAGGTGTGGGTCCAGACTCAATTTGAGGGGTTTTTCCAGGATTTCCCTCAAATCGCAGCCAAGAAAAAATGGTGCCTCTATTGATAAAGCTTAGCTCTTTTGTAAGATACTTTAGCGTCTGTTCCCTCAACTTTTCTCTTCAACATCACTCCCCATCACCATTCATTGATGAGGCGTTATCTCACTTACGAGATATCTTTTTGTCTACTATGCAAAAAGAAAAAATTATAGACTTTGTAGACAAGAGAAAAGTGTGTCGATGGAAAAACAGCACAAAAGCTCAAAAAAAGTAATTGAATGCCAGTTGCCGTCTGGAACGTAGCACATTTTTATAACAGGATTAAAAGAAGCGTTGGGCGTTAAATTAAAATCAGAGATTATAAAAGAATAACCTTTCATTTACCTTTGATGATGAATTCTTCTTCAATTATTTTTGCTCCACTTGTATCTAATTCCACCAGATGAATTAAAGCAGACATCAACTTATCAAGATGAGCTGAGGAATTCAACATGTGAGGAAGACGAGCAGGCCCCAAAAGAGACAAATAGCCTCCGAGAAGACTCAGTTCACTCAATTGAGCATTTTCATCTGCAGGAAAATAGAAGCCATGCAGGAATTAAATCAATTGGAAAAAAAAAGTAAATCCAGTTGCAGAAGCAGTGAGAATGATACAGAAGAGAGAAAAGGCCAGCCGCCTAAACCATTTGTTCATTAAAAGAATTGGGTAGTTAAAAGTAGGGGGTTGCACCGGAAATTGATTTTGACGGATAACCAGCGACTGGATATTGACCGGATAGTAGTGCCGGATATCGGATAAGTGATTTCTTGGTTGTATTTATTTATTCATTTATTTTAAAATTGATACATAAAACCACACTAAGTATGTAGGTAACAGGTTATCGTACAAGTCAACGAGAACTACAGAATTAACAATTATGAGGACAGTGAAAACAATTCATCAGTATTTCTTGAGATTAAGAGCAAATTTCAGTCAAATTAAGATCACAAATTATTAATTTTGCATCATCGTACATCAGTATATCAATGCTCAACCAGGGGTGCAGCGTGTTCTTCTCCTCCCTAATTTACACACAAGCCAGAATTTCTTCCGCAGTCCGAAACCCCCCAGCTTCCATATTGACGACCTTTCTGCAAAAGCGCTTCCACAATAAATTGATGACCTTTTCGTTGAAGATCTCAAAAATCCATTTGAAATAGAAAGAAGCACAAAAATTTGGGTTTTTTTCCTAAGCTTTTTAATTTTTTATTTATTTTTTTTATTTTGGTGGAGCCTCCACAATTTACACGCGATCCTGATTGCATAATTATGAGCATTCTGCAGCCCTGTGCTCAACATTTTTGTAGCAAAAAATTGCAGTAGACTCATTGGCAGTTTCCTGATAACTTCTGCAGCTGAAAACGGAACAATTTTCTTCAAGATGCATCTTTATAATTTTTGAAAATAATTTAAATTACTAGGTACATAATTCAATAATTATAAATAATAATTATTTGCCATTATTGATACTTGTCCAATCTCATTACTCTGCCCACACCTATTTATGAAAGAGTCAAGACATGTGAACAGAAGTGAAGAAGAAGAAGGGGTCGGAGGAGCCTGAAGGCGCACCTCTTGTTAACATTTTTATCCAACGATCTTCCTGCCAAATATTACTTATACATGTATTCATGTGTAAGTAATCTTTGTAAGGCAACCTAACCTTCAATTACCAATAGCTACACTCCCTCTTTTGATTAACAGTGAAGAGTAATGCGTGAATTTTATTCTGTTCTGAACATACTTACGTCAATTTCAACAGAAAATGTCATCGGTTTAAGTTAAAAATGCTGAAAGTTTCCTAAAAGCTGGGTAGCTGGGAATATGATTTCATGATGATGTAAACAAGAGGCGCGCCCCCAGGCTTCATAGACCCCTTCTTCTTCTTCAGTTTTCAGCAGCCAATCAGAGATGCAACCTCGGTATCGTATGGCAAGACTCTTTCATACATAGGGACTCTACCCACACCAGATCTAAAGAGTGGTTAAATGACATACCTGTTCCATTGACAACCCGAGGTAATCTCAAGACAAAGCGGTAAAAATTCTCTTCAATATTCTCTACTAGGGATTTCCCACAATCTGACTCGCATTTTTCTGAAAATTGTTCTAAGGCATTCTTGGCAAATAAAGATACAGTTCCAATTTCATCTTGAGAGAGAACAATCAAGGCATCAACTAAAAACATCAGAGATGGCTCCATGTTTCTGAAAAACAAATAAAATAAAGATTACGAATATACAAGTTATACAGGTTAATATTAGCATCAAGACCACACGATCATTAAACTTTGATCGGTGTTGATTGGTACAGATTTACATGGTTACTAGCTGACATTTTTTTTTAACGGTTTGACAGTTTGGTTTTGTTCAAACAACAATAGAAAACCGGTTTGCGGCAACTTTAGGTTCAGTTCCGACTGGTTCAGCTTGAACCGGTTTGAGTTATGGACCGGTTCAGCATCAATGATGCGCTTCATTAATGCACATACAAATTGAACAAAACTGAAGCATTAAAATTAGAAAATAAATTGTTTTTAACTTAATTCTTCAATTTCAAATCTTCAATGATTCATTGCCGCCGAATAATTGTATAGTTTCAACAATTGGTGGTAGGAAAAAGCATCAACAAAAATCTGATTAATTGTAATACCTATTTGTATTCTCTCTCCCCCTCTCTGTAAACCCCCAATTTAATCTGAAGTAATAAAATCTTTTCATTTTTGATGAACCAGTTAGAACCAGAATTTAAAAGATGGTTCCAGGTTCGGTTTGCGGTTTGACAACTTTAGGAAAAACGATTCGGAGTTCGGTTTACAGTTCAGAATAAATCGCAATTCGGAGCGGTTCAGTTCAAGTCCATAATTAATACAGGTTACATCTTTTTTTTTTACCTTGAACAACTGGAGATGACTAGATTACAAGAGATAGCAAGTTCATTTCTTACTTTCCAGTGAGGGTGACTCTGAGTTCCTACAATTTTTTCAGAAACAACTACCAATTGCTTTGCTGTAGAGTCAACCCACTCCTGAGTTCTTTTACACGTATTCATCAGCCTTGTAACTTTTTCCTTGGTGCCCATACTTGATTTGTCAGGCACACAGTTTGAGTCTTGTTTTTTTAACTTCAAGATCATCCTGCATGACAAGTGTTACAACATGACTCCATAAACGTAACGCCATCTGAAAACAGTTGACACAAATATAACTCTCTCCTAGGTTTAAAAAAAAAAAATTGTACTATCTACAGTGAAATAAGCTTATGGTAAAGCTACTGACAACTTATCCAGAATGTAATCTCGTATAAGAACAGAAAACCGATCGTAAGTTCCAAGTCTACTAATTAAAAACATTTAAAGTGCGCAATGGTAGTAGCATCGATTGTTGAAATCTCTTTGGAAAACTATTCAAAAAAATGCATGCTTTTCAGCTTAACAAGGAAATGTGAAAAATTAAGTAGAAAGCAAGATTTTCAACAGAAGAATCCAGGGGAAGATCAATAAATGTCACAATAACGCATTTTTGTTTTTAAGATGAAGGAAATGGGAAAATGGTGTTAAATTAAAGATTATTCTTTCTCAGAAGAATCAATGTACATATTTCCATCCACCAAAATTGATTTTCTAACGCTTCTGTAGATTTCTGTTCAATTTGTGCTTATGTATTCCATTAGATGCCTGTGAAAACTTTAATTTTAATTTTTGCTACATTTACCGTTTTTCCCCTGGAATCTTTAACTGTTAAGAATGCTACAGATTGAAACAATATGCTTTTTCTCGCTGATGAAGCTTGAGGTTAATATTAAATTGATGTTCAAAGCAACAGATAGACATTAAAGTATAATACTTACAACAGTCACTTCATGGTTTTGGGTTATGTTCGAAACCGCTGTTGATAGACATAAACTCACGATACCAGGCAGCATCAACATGACAATATTTGAACAAGATTTCTTCACATCATCTTCCAAACCATTGCCAGTTAAAACTAGCATGCAGTTCAACGTTCTTGCTCTAATGAACAAAAATGCAATTAAGAATTATATGAAGGCAGAAAACTTACCACAGAGGTAAAATAATACATTGGCCACCAAAAACACATTGACTTTGTTCTGGTTATTCCTTGCGTCCGTTAATTCACTAAATTGTAAAATATCAATAAAATAATTCAATTTTTTCTAAAAAGTGACTCTGTTGGTTTTATCCCCATAACCTTTGGTACCTACAAACAATTATGAGAAAAAAAAATTGTAAACATGATTTCCTTACTGACATTATTGATTTTTTCCCTGTACTGGAGTTATTAAGATGTTTCCACAGTCGATTAGTTCCAACCGAAGACACCTTGTCGCGCTGCTCAAAAAGTCGACAGTTTTTGGCTAAAATAGATTAATTTACACTAAATACACAAAGAGGAACGTCAGCACCTGCGAGTATACTTCAGGAAGATACCCTGAAAGTTCCAAGCTGAAACACTCAAAAATAAAGCCGGAAATAATGAAATACAAAAATTCCCATAAGCCTTGATGAGTGCAAGTGAGACGGATAGACGTGTTATCACTCGCACTCACTCTCCCTCACTAAGCTTATGGCAAAATGAATTTCATAATCAACAGCTTTAATTCTAAACCAATTTTGCTCGTTTTGGGCTTAAAAAATCCATGAAAAATTTTTGCGGGTGCTGACGTTATTGGATTCTGCATTTTACCTATGGTTTCAGTTAAAACACCAAAAACACAACTTTTCTGAAAAGCAACTAGTGGCGCTACCCATCGGATTGAAATTTGGAAAAGTTTCGCCTAGAATCACCTTAAACCCAATCACGTTAAACAGCTGGGCTTATTTAAACAGCAAAAACTAGGTTAATACACTATGGATTGCAATAAAGTAGTGATTATTGTAATTTACTTCACCCTTTACTGAGAAATCATTGATCAACCATTAAAAGTGACACCTATTGACAGTGCAATTGGCCCATGGACAAACAAAACATTAAAAACAGCCATTGAGCAGAAAAAGGTAGTTAAAGTCAACACAGCTTCGAACCTCAGGGTATGGAATTTTTCTTCTTTCACCAGTTGACTGCAGGTGTAGATTCCTAGACTTAACTTAGGATAGTGCTCTCTCGTATAGAATTCATTCAATACACTCCGTTCCGACCTCAAAAACAATTCCGAGACACATTGTACGACAGCCAATTTTAATTCTTCCGGAACTTCTTTACCTAAAGCAACAATGGAAGAGCTAGATAATACACAAAAGTCAAACAGAAGCATCGAGATGTTTTGATAGTGTGGAAACAGTGAGGCAGGAAGTGACTTGACAAACGATCTGGGAACATTGCACTTTGTCCATTTAATTCATGTAAAAGATTGAATTCAAGGGTGTTCACAGTGTGCCTGATAATTCAATATTTCCTATGGGTTTAAAAGGACTAAATGCAATGTTGCCAGACTGCAAATATGCTTTGAGACAGCGGTTCCAAAAACAGTGGTCTCCAGTCCCACAGGGGTCCGCAAAAGGTTCGTAGGGAAAATTCCCAAAACGTAATTAAGTAAACTGAGGCAATGTGTTTGGCTAAAACTTCACAAATCATCATTTCTTCAAAGCCACAACTTCTTCTCAAAGGAAAAATGAAGTAAAACCATTCCCAAAAGTAAAACCCAAAGTGAAAGTGGTCAAAATTGGCCAATAGTAATAATTATTTTATTTACCTGTTTTTTTTTTTTCTTGTTTTTTTTTGCCTTACGAAATAGAATTTTATTGTAATTAAATTAAAATTATAAGTGGTAAAATGTTATGGTGGATGAATGTTTATAAAACAAAGAGAAAAGATGCGGACAGTGGTGATTACGAAGAAAAGACAAAATAGAAGACAACTCCTCTTCTTTTCAATTTTTTTTTTTATTATCTATAAAGGGGCTGCAACGAGGTTTGCAGACCCCCTTGGAGTTCCCTGTGAGAAAACTGTGGGAACTGCTGCACTAGGAGCTATGCTTCTAAAAGCAGATCAAAGATCAATAGAAAAACAAATAGTCAAAGGTACACGGTGGAGTTTCTAATAAAACCTTAAAATTGATGAATCTTAATTAGCACAAATCATTGCGCCATACATAAAAAATTTTCTAAGATAGAGAATTCCTTATGACTTGAAAATTCGTCCAATAGAAGTGTCTCCTTTAAAAATGGGGGTAAGAAATTACCCAGTAGTTATGGGTCTTCGACAATTACCTACATCCTTTTTTTCCGAGGTCTTTGAGCAAATGGTTGCAAATAAAATGATTAGACATAAGGGTAAGTAAGTTGTGGAAAATCATAAATTTTCATGATTTTGGCAACATTAAAAAAATGTGGAAAAATTTCCATTGGGAAAGTTATCTATGGAACTATTTCCGCATCCCATTCCTGGTGGATTTGTGAATGAAAGACTCCCCTCAAAACTTAAAGTCAAAATTTGACACCAAAGAAAAACAAATGAAAATCAAGCTAGGTAACTGTGGAATAATTTCAATGAAATTAAGAATATCAAAACAAGTCAAAATTAAGATGAAACTTACGTAGCCCTGGCTCTGGAAATTCCGTGATCAGTGAGAAAAGAACAGAATACAATTTCAGTAGATTCTTCAATTCTTTAATAGAAATTCTGCTGACAATTGCCCTCATACAGTCAACTGCGGTTATTATGATTTTTTTGCTGAAATAAAACCAGAATTTTTGATGAAACAGTCATAACAAAAATGACAAACAAAAGGAGTTATAAAATTTTATAGCTAAGAAAATTCAAGGAGCAAAGAAGGGGTAAGCGAGGACCCTGTGACTGCATGACTCATCACCATAAAACGCAATTCCCCAGGATAAATTTAATCTTGTACATTGTAAGTATTTCGGCCCTGGTCATTTGGTTACAATGAGGCCCAATAACTCAGCAAAAGTGGCCGTAACTGATGTGGCTATCCTAAAAACAGCACTGAAAATGTTGATTTGTGAATGGCTCAATTGCATTTTACTCTGCCTATCTTCAGAGGCCGATGTTGAATTAGTTTGATAGCCACAGTTTTTTGCCACCCACAAAGGTAGTCTCCCGGCAAGTCCGCCCCCATCTATATGGATGGACCCTTGATCTTTTAAGTCTAGCGTCAAGCTTACTTCGACACCATGATTTCTCTTTTACAGTCCAGTCCAGTGTCGTGTTTGCCCCAACAAGATAATTTTCCTTTAGCGATTCAGTGTTGAGTTTACCTTGACAGCATTTTTACCAAAGGCCAGAGAGCTCCGGTGTCATGCGTCAGTCAACACTTGACATATTGACAGCATCACTCCGGATATGCACCATCAATCCCGATTTTTATGGCTGAGCTAAAATAAAAAACAGACCTCGATGCTAATTCCAAAAAAAAAAAAAAAAATCAGAAGGGGTAACATACAAAGCACGCAAGTATCTGTACTTACAATCAATGGAAAAACGCAATCTACCTTAAATTTTTATGATTGTGAAGATGAAGTTCAACCGGAAACAGCACATATTCGCACAATTTTTGCAATCCTTCAGGTGGCACTGTATCAACAGCAGCTTTGAGATCAGAAAAATGATCGACACTTGGGCTTAAAGCTACTTTGTCACACAAGGGCTTGAGCACTATGAAAGTCGTTTGCATGTGAACATCCATTTTGAATACTTTAAATTAACCTGGAGTTGGACATCACGCTGTAGAAAGGATATAATTTCTCACTTGGAAAGTCGCAGTGAACAATGATTCCTAGATAACAAAACAATAACAAACGGAGCAAGCGTGTTCGTGTTTTGAGGTTAACTCACACTCACACGCTTGCAGTACCTACTTGCACACTCCGGCGCACACACTCACTCTCACAACGATGGAGCACCGGGAGCTCACCGGGCATGTAAACAGAGCCGATTGGGAGCCACGATTTGGCGGGCTGTTTGAATTGATATAAAAGAAATAACATTTGTTGGCATTT
>VMOF01000001.1:46973973-47297993 GCA_011764245.1 Trialeurodes vaporariorum
TTTACACTTGAATTGACCTTTAAATCGCCTGTAGCTAAAAGTGTGCAATAGCCGCATATTGCCTGTAGCAAAAGTTTGCAACAGAGGTCCATTTGGCAACCAGTCAGCTGTTGTCAGTAGTGTTTGCAAAACTATGGGATATATCGCGGGGACGCAATAACAAGCGAGTCGCGCGCGGAAATTAATTAACCAAGGACTCTTTTGTCTTCGCGCAGCACAGGCACAGTCAGTGTTGCTAGATCGACGGTAAAAAGCCGTATCGACCCCATTTAAATCAATGTGAAACATACGGCTTTTTCACCCCAATCTGGCAACACTGGGCACAGTGCACACGCATTCAGGTATTTGACACCTTGCGGTAAAAGAATCATCAATCGTGTCTTCTTGTCCGTTTTCGAACTTAAGTTTGATCACAGGTCTTTGAACTTAAGTACATTCAGTGGTGTTAGAACCTCCGCTGATGACTGTCCGTCCAGACAAGCAGAGTAGGTAAGTAGTCAGACTCAGAACGTGTTTATAAGTGACATAATCACGTCGGTGTTTATTGAGACAAAACAATACTCACGAGACTTTGTCTTTTACATTTTAAGCAAACATCATCTGATCCCGACTCCCATTGAGGTGCGATGAGTGTTCTCACACTCTTGACAACTATGGATCGTCTTTGTGATGGCGTCACGATCAAAATCAAATCCGGACAAACATATTATCACACTTACTACTCTCTTAAAGTTACCAAAAAAAAAAAAAGAGTTGAGTCCACATTTTCAAATGCAATAACATGCTAGCAAACCATCCAGTTCTCTCAATTTTGGTTGCACCAATTGATTTTACTACCTTGAAATATACTTATTCTCCAATTAATTTCTTGAAAGATCAGAAATGAATTATTTACAATCACAAATCTTATCGAACGAAGTCCTACGTTTTAAACCCTTCTAACTCACGGTCTCTACAGGCGCACATCGAACTATGGTTTGAGATCGCCAAAAAAGTAGTCAAAAATCAGGCAGAGTAATGCAATTCATCATTTACAAACTTTCAATGCCGATAGTTTTATCACACAGAGAACACTTTTATCCAATAATTTAAACCTAGAAATGTCACAGCAAACTGCAAAGTTTTGAAGTAATAAGCTTAAAAGGTCAAGTACACGATAGTTTGTGAAGACTTTCTTCGTTGCTTTTTCCCCCACTTTTTTCCGATCTCAGGCCAAAGTGCACCTCATACCATGGGCTGATTTCAAGGTACTTATATTTAACAGGTATGCTCGACTCGCTTTCTGCGTCATCTTCAGTGGCGTGCAGTTCAAAAAGCATTCCAAGATGGCCGACAAGAGAAGAAAACATTGTATACTCTTTCCAGAAAACATTGGGCTTCCTTCTCCAGAAAAGCAAAAAAATAGCCCGATGTTTTCTGCAAAGAGTATACAATGTTTTCTTCTCTTGTCGGTCATCTTGGAATGCTTTTTGAACTGCGCGCCACTGAAGATGACGCGGGAAGCGAGTCGAGCATACCTGTTAAATATAAGTACCTTGGGCTGATCTAGCAATGTGGCAATATCAATCAATATCAATATCAATGTGGTAGCAATGTGGCAATATCATCCCATTTGAACGTATGAGAAACAATCAATTCTTGAGGGGGCCAATGGCCATGACCCTCTCTCTAATCGATTGTTTCTCATGCATTCAAATGGAAATAATAAGCAGTTGCCAGATTGCTGAATCCGCCTTTTGCCACATACCAGCCTGGAAGAGACATGTATACAATTATACATGTGTCCACTTAGGTGACAGAAATTGAGGCCACCAAATTATGTCACCTAGCCTGAAGGCTGATTCTGATCTTTGGACGAGACGAGACGAGACGAGATAGCGGGAATCGAGCAATCCCATTGGTTTAAACGGCGTCACGTGACAATTTTGAAGTCGTTTGAGGCGCGTCCATTTCAAAGAAATGACTCCTTCGTCCCTCGAATGACGCGAAATCTGTCACTTGATGTCTTTAAAAACCCAAATGGGATCGGTCTATTCCCGCTATCTCGTCTCGTCTAAAAGAGTAGAATTAGCTCCCAAGGACTCAAACCCTGTACAGCCCCCAAAATAATTTCTAATAAAGAGTGCGCGAACCACAGACTTCCAGAGACTCAGAGCTAGTTTAAACATTAGCATTGAGTGCATTTTGGCAGCGTTGCATTTTGTCCATTTAAATTTTTCAAAAGATCAAATTTGGGGGGCCAAAAAACACTCAATACTTAGATCTCTTTCATGGGTTAAGCGGAAAAAATGCGACGTTGCCTAAACAACCAATCGGGTGTCAGTTGAGTGGTTCAGTGACGCAATTACTGAAATACCTTAAGTCCGTTGCTCACTGCAGACAGCGAGACACTAAACCTTGTTTTCAAGTTCGGCAGAAATTTTATCGGCTTCGCTTGATGGTCACTGAACCTAGAAAACTTATGGCTCAAAAATTAATACGTCTAGTCATTTCAGCCTCGGCGAGGCGCGGGCGGCAAATCAGCTAAAATGAAATTACTTCACAGGCAGCTAATTTAATGACATTTTCAAAGCTCCGCAAAGTTATTACCGCTGCTCAGATCGATTTTATTCTCTTTGAAGGAAAATTATGCAATTATTTAAAAATATATCAACGAAACAGACGGCGGGTACCCACAATCCTTTCCCAACACTAAATGATCGATTTTGGGAAACATATTTTAACTTTATTAGGGGGTTATCCTCATCTATCTACAAGTTCGAAGCGAATTACTTGATTTACAAACAGCTGATTTTAAAGCATTAAGAATAGTTAAACCCTAGATCGAAGCCATCGATATTTTCCCTTTTTTCACTCCTTCCCCCTCCTTCCAGGGTACTAACCCATGTAGCATGGATTGCAATTGTCGTCAAATTTTGGAAATTTTTATCATCTGGTCATAAAGTTGCAAAAAAGGAGTAAAAGTTGTAACAAAATGGCAAACAAATAGAAACTTTTCGGAGCTGGAATTTTTTTCTGCCCTATACTTTTTGCCTGTGAGTCACTTCCCCCTATGTGTGTCTATGTGTAAAAAGTTGCAACTTGAGGGGGGAGGATTGCCCATATGTTGTTCAAAAATTTACCCTTTTATTGCAACTTTGTTGCCAAATGGGACCTTCAAACTTTTGCTGTGAGCAAATGAATGGTCAAATGTGTCGTAAAAACCAGAGAAAATCACCAAAATCACTCTAAGAAAGTAAAAGTCAATAATAAACTAATGTAACTGCTGTAACGGCACGTTTGTAATGGCGGAGAGACGCAGGTATCATGGGAGATTCCTGTCTATTATGTAACTTTCTCTACGGAACCACAGAGATACGTCTCAATTTAGATAGGAACAGTGGCGGCTCGCCAAAGGAGGCAAGGGAGGCTGTGCCTCCCCAGACAGTCAGAGGGAAAAAAAAAATAACGTCGACAAGACAGTAACGAGAGACAACATATTAAAATTAGGCAATCACAATGTCCGTGACTCAAAAATTTGAGTCAATCTTCGCTAGGAGAGAGCGCAAGAGAAGGAAGTTGTAAGCGGGCGGAGAACGAGATTTCAGAGTCGCGAAACGACAGCAGTCAGCAGTGCTAGAGTCTGTGCCTCGTCGAGAGGCACAGACTCCGAGTCCGAGAAAAGAGTATAAAATAGAGTCGCAGGCTCAATGGGGAAGGGTGATGCCAAAACGAGCGAGCCCCCCCGACCCCGCCCAGCCCGTCATGTGCAAGTATCCCCAAAACAACTTTTCGCCGTATTTTCCCCATGAAAAGGGGGTGTTATTTTTCGGTCATTTATTTTAAATTTTAAGTGTTTTCGGTTCGGAACTTGTTTTTTTCGTTTTTCTGTATCCACCCTGTGCGTAAATATGTATAATTGTTTACAAATAAAACGATTAATTTAAGAAAATAAGCGTTTCTGCAAACACGTACCCGGTTCGACCGAGTTCGTTTAGTGATTGTTTTTCAAGGCTAGTTTCTGCAAATTTCTGCGTTTAATCTTTCAATTTTCTCTCAGAATCCCTTGAAATAAGCTTGTAATTAGAATACTTGACAAATTTGACCGTTAAAGCTCAAAATCTGTTCGTCATTTGAGCAGTATTGTGTGTCACGGTTTTAGAGGTTATGATCCATCCTCATGATTATTACTTGATTTCTAAGTTTGCTTTTGGTGTTTTGAAACAAATAAAATTCTCGGTAAATTTATCGCTCTCTACTGAAAAAGATTGGAAAATGGTTTGAGTTTATAGCTGCATTCTGCAGTGAAATTTACAAATGTGAACTTTTCTTTCGGAAGCACAAGCAAGTGACTGTTATCGTGAAAGAACCTTACCGTTATACTGTGTTAATTCTTTGAAAGATCTTCCATAATTTTATTATTGTCATTCAAACTGTCTCAAAACTCTAATAACGAAGCATGTCCCAGTTGTGGAAATCGTGACAACTTTGATGTGTACAAGTACAACTTCATGTGTAAGACATCCTTCAACGTTATCAACCCGAGGCATTCCTCTTTCGGAGTGTACATGGAGGATCATTTATCTGTGTGTTCCTTCACACCTTGTGAGCTTTGATACACTGATATTGAACAATCATCCCACCTTTTTCAATATTATGCATCAAAGTCACACAAAGTCTTCAGTCGATAAGGACCGCAAACCCGCCCTGTTGATGTGAGGGATAGCTTCATCCTTCTGGAGACCCATCTTTCACCCCACTGGACTTCGTGAGTATAAGTGATGGCTTGTCAAATCAGTCTATCCCAATCATGTGACCAATCTCAAGTTAGAACGAACAGACTACAGAGCTCGTTTCATGAATGAAGGCCAATGGGTCTGTTGCAAACTTCAGCTACAACGATGAAGACTGTCTTATCGTATGAAAAATCGCCCAAAAAGTCTTTTGGTGGCATCAGAAAGTCAAAAAATGCGATAATAAACTCACAAGAGACGTTTAATGAAATCGAAGATGGCGGTAAAATATCGAGCAATCTGTATGCATGCATCTTTAACATCCAAGGATTGCCAACGTTGACAACCTCACAGCTTCAGAGGTTAAGTTTTATTTACGTTGTGATTGGGTGTGATCGATATTGTGAGGTTGGCTATCCTTGGATGTTCGTGGTGCATGCATACAGGTTGCTCGATATTTTACGGCCATCTTGGATTTCATTAAACGTCTCTCGTGAGTTTCATACTGCATTTTTGACTTTCTGATGCCACCAATGGACTTTTCACGAAATTTTTACATGAGGTTGAACACTCTATAGCGCTGTCGCAAAAGTTTGCAACAGACCCATTACAGAGCATGCGGCTTGCTGCGTAAAAACGCAAACTCATCTCTGCTTAGTAAACAAACCCATCTGTTACCGACCAACATTCAAGAAACGACCTCTTTGGTGATCTCTTGTCATTCTCCTCGAAGACTACCCCTGAAAGAGAGGAAAATGAAAGATACACAAGAAAACTGCAAAGTAAAATTCAAGCACTCAAATCCTTCTAATGGGGCAGTTGCAAAGGTCTGAATTGTTGTGTTTTTTATGAAGAAAATGAAAGTACTGATCTGAGAACAAAGATGCCTTTGGTTTCTAATTAAGTCCCATTGTTCAAAAGATGGGATTTTGGCCCAAAATACATTTTTTTAAATGGGAATTCCGCGTAGTGACATCACTACGCCCGTGATTTTTACAACTTTACATGTGTGTATCTCCAAAACTGGGACACTTAGGAAAAAACCAAAGGCACCATTGTTCTCCATTTTCTTTACAAAAAACACAGCATTTTAGACCCTTGCAACTGCCCCATTCTCACTCAATGATTGTTAATTTTTTTTTACATAACACAATTTTTTTACCATTGCAACTTAGAGCGGGGCATACCAGACTTGAGTACAGTGGTTGGACTGCCGGGTACTATTACTTTTCCCATCTAAGCGATAACAGAGGGGTTTACAAAGCAGAGATGATTTTGCGTTTTTACGCAGCAAGCCGCATGCTCTGTAATTGGCCTTCATTCATGAAACGAGCTCTGTAGTCTGTTCGTTCTAACTTGAGATTGGTCACATGATTGGGATAGACTGATTTGACAAGCCATCACTTATACTCACGAAGTCCAGTGGGGTGAAAGATGGGTCTCCAGAAGGATGAAGCTATCCCTCACATCAACAGGGCGGGTTTGCGGTCCTTATCGACTGAAGATTTTGTGTGACTTTGATGCATAATATTGAAAAAGCAGTGGGATGATTGTTCAATATCAGTGTATCAAAGCTCACAAGGTGTGAACAAACACACAGATAAATGATCCTCCATGTACACTCCGAAAGAGGAATGCCTCGGGTTGATAACGTTGAAGGATGTCTTACACATGAAGTTGTACTTGTACACATCAAAGTTGTCACGATTTCCACAATGGCACATGCTTCGTTATTAGAGATTTTGAGACAGTTTGAATGACAATAATAAAATTATGGAAGATCTTTCAAAGAATTAACACAGTATAACGGTAAGGTTCTTTCACGATAACAGTCACTTGCTTGTGCTTCCGAAAGAAAAGTTCACATTTGTAAATTTCACTGCAGAATGCAGCTATAAACTCAAACCATTTTCCAATTTTTTTCAGTAGAGAGCGATAAAATTTACCGAGAATTTTATTTGTTTCAAAACACCAAAAGCAAACTTAGAAATCAAGTAATAATCATGAGGATGGATCATAACCTCTAAAACCGTGACACACAATACTGCTCAAATGACGAACAGATTTTGAGCTTTAACGGTCAAATTTGTCAAGTATTCTAATTACAAGCTTATTTCAAGGGATTCTGAGAGAAAATTGAAAGATTAAACGCAGAAATTTGCAGAAACTAGCCTTGAAAAACAATCACTAAACGAACTCGGTCGAACCGGCTACGTGTTTGCAGAAACGCTTATTTTTTTAAATTAATCGTTTGATTTGAAAACAATTATACATATTTACGCACAGGGTGGATACAGAAAATCGAAAAACACAAGTTCCGAACCGAAAACACTTAAATATTTAAAATAAATGACCGAAAACTAACACCCCTTTGCATGGGATACATACGGCGAAAAGTTTTTTTGGGCATACTTGCACATGACGGGCTGGGCGGGGGTCGGGGGGTCTCGCTCTTTTTGGCATCCCCCTTCCCCATTGAGCCTGCGACTCTATTTTTACTCTTTGAGTCCGAGTGGGTCGAGTCAGTCAAGAAGTGGTGTTCGGCCACACACACACAACCAAGCAAGGACTGTGCACGCACCAACGAAGGCATCGGAGGCTGCTATCCTCCACGACTCCCGCAGCGTTGCCGAGCCAGTACCCGGGGGATAACCATCATGCCAGTCGCCGGACTAGCCGCCCCTTTTTGTTTGTTTTTGTCTACGTGTTATATACGGAGGCCCCCGGACCCCCCCCCTGCGGGGGGGGTTTCCCCCAGGCCCCCCGCAGCCTCCCCAATACCAAAGCCCACGAGCCGCCACTGGATAGGAATCTCCCATGATACCTGCGTCTCTCCGCCACTAATCCCGATTCTGAGAGTGAATTTCGTGATTTTTAGTGTACTCATCGTAATTTTTACAGGTTTTTATGCAAGAATGAACTCTTCAATCTCCTATAGCAAAAGTTTGCAAGAGCCCCATTGCGACATTTAGATTGAAAAATGCTACACGGGAATCCTCTTCAACGCGGCGTTCAGCTTTATTTAAAACAATGGGGCTGTTGCACATTTTTGGTTCAGGCGATTTAAAAGTCGATTCAAAAGTAAAACAAAAAATCCAAAAATAATAATGGTAAACAGCACTAAAAACTTGCAAAAAACATTACGTAACGTAAACTTATGATCGGGAAATTCCATTTCATTTTGATCCACCATGCGACGTAGTACGCATGAGTCGGAAAATTTAAAATAATGTAAAATCATATCTCATCTTACTCACGTGTCAGGTTTTTGCGTACCTTAAAAATTGAAGGCGCTTCGATGTAATGCCTCTAGTAGAGCTAACCAGGGATTGGGAGCGGAGCGGAGCCGAAGCTGTGGCTCCGAGTTTGGCGGCTCCTGCTCCGGGAGCCTGGAGCCGGGAAAAAAAAATATTAGCTCCAGCTCCCGGAGCCCGAGGTTAAAAATGGGCTCCTGCTCCTGGAGCCGGAGCTAATAAATTTTGTTTGATGCTCCAGGCTCCGGGAGCCCGGAGCCCAAAAAAATAAACATTAGCTCCGGCTCCCGGAGCAGGAGCTCATTTTTAACCTCGGGCCCCGGGAGCCGGAGCTAATGTTTATTTTTTTGGGCTCCGGGCTCCCGGAGCCTGGAGCAGCAAACAAAATTTATTAGCTCCGGCTCCAGGAGCAGGAGCCCATTTTTAACCTCGGGCTCCGGGAGCTGGAGCTAATATTTTTTTTTTCCCGGCTCCAGGCTCCCGGAGCAGGAGGCGGGATTTTAGGACTCCAAGCTCCGGCTCCCGGAGCAGGAGCCCATTGTGGTTTCGAGCTCTGGGAGCTGGAGCTATTTTTTTTTTTTTTCGGCTCCAGGCTCCCGGAGCAGGAGCCGCCAAACTCGGAGCCACAGCTTCGGCTCCGCTCCTCTCCTAATCCCTGCCTACCAATAAAAATCATCGGAAACTTTGTAGTTTGAGCTTCCTCATAGCACGATAAAGCTAAAGTTTATGTAAAACTCTAAAACCTAACGTTTTTATGAAAGATCGTAGGCGTAGAGTGGGTGTCAAAAGTTGGGGGGGGGGGGGGTAAATTTTTTTTTTTTTTTTTTTTTTTTTTTTTTTTTTTTTTGCTTTTCCGTATTTAAATTCAAGCCACTATTGCCACTACTGTTTTTCACGCAGAAAAAGAAAATAAAAGGGGGCTTTTGGGACTTGAAAAAAATGGGGAGGCTTTTAGGGCTTGAAAAAAAGTGGGGGCCCCAAGCTCCATACACGCTACGCCTATGTCAAAGTTTGCAAAACAATTTTAAAAATCTTTAAATTGCAGTTTTTTAAAGCTATATTTGCTCAAAATGGAATTTTTTTGGCAGAAAACTCCATTTCTATTCAGAGGTGATTGAAAATATAGCCTCTTTACAATAAAACTTATACGAGGGTCGTTTCAAAATAAGTAAGTTTCCCTATTTAATGTCTGGGCAACGAAAACAGATAACACAATTCCATAAAAAAAAATTAAATTCATCGCTCACCATTCTCACGGTTTTAACCGTCTTTACAGAATTTAAGTCCGACTAAAATTAACAAAATGGCGTCCATTTTTCTACGACCACCATTCGTCGCTGCGGGTCCACATTTTTACGTAATCCGAGTTAGTTAGAATATATACTTAGATGGAAACCTATAACCATATCGAAAAAGAATGTGTCGAGGTGGTTTTAACAACTTTTAACGCAGCATCTCACCTCATTTTTCGACGTGTTCTTTACCGATATCGACGATGAAGTCAAAATAGTAGTTAAATCTTAGAATGAAAGCAAAGTAAGGACTTTTTTTTAGCGAGGGCCTTCAGAATCTGATAACGCGATATCAAAAAATTTCTAGATATTGGTGGAGAAGACGTCGAAAAATTAGGGAAGTTGCTCCGTTGAGAGTTGTTAAAACTTAAAACCACCTCTACACATTTTTTTTTTTTTTTTGATATGGCTCGGTTTCCATCTACACAGTCTAGCCATATGTTCTGTTAATCGCTATTTTGCCGACAGCAGCCAAACGACTGAAAATAAGTATACAGCACTGCATATATTCTGAAACTAGACAAAAATGCTAAAAAACCCATGTTACTTTTATGTGACGTAAGCACCTGTGCTTCGCGCAATAGGCAGCGATATCTGTTAACGTTGGACTACCGTTGGGCGAGCACTGAAATCACTCGACTGCCATAAGTTCTGTTATGCGCTATTTTGCCACTAGCACCCAAAACGACCAAAAGAAGACAAACACTGCATATATTCTAAAACTAGACAAAAAATTCTACAAAACCTTGATTTTTGAGTTTTTTCCCCCCGAAAATTTGATGCCCAAAACTTCAGTTTCAACCAGGCATAGCTAGAAATTTTTTTCGCGCCCAATTCAGCAACTCGACCTTGACATATATCAGTGCTTATTTCGGGAAGTACAGGGGCTTACGGCACATGAAAGTAGCATGGTTTTGTAGAATTTTTTGTCTAGTTTCAGAATATGTATGTATAGTGTTGTATACTTATTCTCAGTCGTTTGGCTGCTATCGGCAAAATAGCGATTATCAGAACTTATGGATAGACTCAAGACTGTGTATATTCTAGCTTGAATTACGTAATAATTTGGACCCGCAGCGACGGTAGGTGGTAGCAAAAAAATGGACACAATTTTTTTAAATTTTAGTCGGATTTAAATTGTGTAAAGACGATTAAAACCGTGAGAGTAGTAAACGTTGAATGCTTTTTACGAAATTGTGTTACCTATTTTCGTTGCCGAGATATTAAATAGGGAAACTTACTTTTGAAATGACCCTCGTAGTACAGAAGAGCATTTTATTAAAAATATTTAAGGTATTTGCAAAATAAAAAATTACTGCGAAAACTTCCTCACTAGAAATTGTTGCCAATTTTCGCTCAGAATATAGTTGGACATTTTTACAAACTAGGCCCTGAAATGCTGTTTACAGCGTTTCCAGTCGGAAAATTTTGATAGATTGATTCCTAAAAACACAAAGGAAATTTGAAGATATGTCTTAGCTATGTTAATTACCGAAATTTCTTAAGGAATGGCCTCTGAGCCGCAGAAATTGTCAAATTTATACTATGGCCATTTGGGGCCTTCCATCTACTTTCAAGGAGTCTCCATTTTATTGGTTTGCACAATTACTATAGCTTGTCCCAGAAAAGATTGGATTTGACACTTCTATGGTTTTCATGAAAACATCAGCTTCTCACTTGCTACTAACCAATCAGGTTGCCCTATCTGAGGATGGAAGCTGATGTTTTCATTCAAACCTACAGTTGTCAAGTCCAATCATTCTTGGGACAAGCCATACCCTCTTCTTTCCATCCTTTTAATTCCTTCTTCTCTTTTCCATACTTTTTTCTCTCCTTCCTATGCCTTTTTCCCGTCCTATTCGATGCAGCTTGCGGACGTGATAGGGCCTATTTAACTCTCTATGGGCAAGGCCACAGCCCCCTGGATTATGCACAAAACTGAGTACCATTTTCTGTAACCCCTTTATTTTGAAACTGAAAGCCCCTTGGAGATTTTACGAACTCTACATCTACAATCACCGATGCGATTCCGGTCCCTGCGAATATTATGATTTTATCCATTTCCTCATTCACCAGGCCCGGAGCAAGAGGTCCAGGGGGCCCCATAAGACCATCGTCCCCCCCCTCTTGGCACCTCTTGACATCTTCTCTAGGGCAATTTGTAAATGCGCAATCATCTTAAAACGCGTTATTCTGGATTCAAATGAAAATCAGGAAAATTCCTTATTGGTATTGGCTAGAATTATGTGGAAGCTCCCATTTTCGGTAAAAATGTGGTACGCAGAGGCAACTTTATTGCAGTAACTCTAGTTGCTTGAGATTTCTTGTATGGACAGTCTCTTCTTCACGTTTCAGTTTCGAGATGACATGTTCTTTCAAGTGTTTTAATGTGACTTGATTCTCTGGATCCTTTTTTCGACCGACTAAGATCTTTGGAATTGCGAAGACAGCAAAAATCGCGATTTATTTTCATTTGCATTATTTATTATTTCAAAAGAAAGCAATGTTGAAATTGGTAAATAACTGTTTTGACTTTCCGATGTTTTAAACGTCTTAAAATTGCGCTCTATGAGAGTTAAATCATCAAAATTTTCAGGGGGTAGACCCCCCTAGCAAGAGGATACCCCCCCTCCCAAACTCCCCAGTTGGAGTTTTTCACACTGCTTTCCTCCATTTTAAGTCACACTATACGTTAATGCATTAGAAAACATATTTTACCGTTATCGCGTAAAATTGTGCTGTTAAATTCATGACATGCATGATTTCATGTTTTTTTGTGCTTTTCCAAACGTTCCAAAGTCCGACAGAAAGCCAGTGAAGCCTTCGGCCAAAAAATTGTTCTTTTTTTAACAGACAATAACAAGGCAATAACCTTGTTTTTTTATGCAGGCAATCAGAAGCTAGGATTCGCAACTAGTGGTCGAAAACAAGGGGCCGTCCGTACCGAACATTTTTTGGGCCCTCACCACTGACGGTCCGAAAAGGGGGGATTTGGGGGGTCCGCCCCCCCGCCCCCTCTTTTCGGCAAGGGCTCAAATAGAGAAAAAGAAAGGTCGTAATTTCGTAAGCCCTACCCCTATTTGTATGGAGGAAGGGTTCAAGAAAAATGAGAAACAAAAAGAAAAAGAAAAACCCCGGGCCCCCCCCCTCCAATCGCAAAAGTGGATATCGCCACGCAGCCATCCAAGCCAGACCGGCACTGCACGAAATACGAACATTTGGAGAAGAATCAAATTTTCATATTTTTAAAATATCTGCCGTCCCTCTGTGTAGCCGGAGGGGGGGGGTGTCGAAAAAGCGCAAAATAATGATTTGAGATATAGGTGAACATTCTTCCATAAGTGTAGGCGGATCCTAGCCAATAATCTTCGACTAATTTCAAATTTTCGTTACTTTAAACTGAAACAAAAAGTGCCTAAAACGTTCACCTTTTTATACTGTTTGGGCGTTCTTTAATGATAGTCAAAAGCTCAAATTCATTATCAATAATTTTCATCATGCGATTTGAGCAAGAACCGGCTGGCTATGAATTTTTATCTGTGCAAAAGTCAAATTAGAAACAATATAAATACGAGAAAATGGATGAAATGTATGCCCGTATATATAGAGCCATAATTCGTGAAAATTAGTCGAAATTAACTCCTCAACACTTCCGGAGATTTAATTTAAAAAAAAATCCTTTCCTGTGCAGTGGATTATAATTGAATTATTTAAAAAAATAAGTTATCGAGGCCGAGGGTAATGAGGAGTCAATTTCGGCTAATTTTGACAAATTATGGCTCTGCGTGCATAAATGTCATCCATTTTGTCGTATCTGTGGCCGTTTCAAATTTTTTCTTTTGCCCATAGATAAACTTTATAGTCAGCCTAATTCTCTGTATTACTTCTCCGTGGTGGAGGGTCTACTCTAAAGTCGGATAGAGCCTACCAGTGAGCCTGTACATTTGCACAACCACTTTAAAACTAAAAAGGGGCAGGGGCCGCCACTGTGAATCGATGTGTATCTAGCTCGGAAAAACTCACTTCAAAAAATCCGCTTTATGGCTTGATTGTCTTGTTACGGTTGTCTGGATAAGCCCGAATCAATGTCCGTTTGGCTCTAAACCTGCCTACGATGCTTACGACATAGGTTCAAAGTTCATTTTTTTGGTACAAAATCTTGTTTTTCGGTTGATCAATCTCGTCATCTCTTTTTTTTAATTCGCCGTACAACTGTGCGTCGAAAATTTTGATCGTCTTTTTTCCCCCTCTCTCCCACCATTATGAAAAGGATTTCTTGCATCAAAGTTGAATTTTAAGTCCCTCAATGTATTAAAAAAATAAACAGTCTCTCAAATTTGGGCCAATTTTCATGCTTTCTAACTTCGAGGGGTTTTTCTTTGATGTACCCACTTGTACTCGCTCTTGTTGTGGCCTTAAAAGATAGAAAATTTAACGTAGTTTACCATATCTTTCGCTCATGCTGCACATGGCTGCAACATTTAACATTTCCGCCTTTTCTGAGGGAGGTTTAAACAGAGTTAAACCAGTACCGTCTCTAAACATACCACAAGCTGGCGAGCTGCTTCTTTGACGGTAGAGTCGTTTGGTATACGTGGTATAGTCGTTTTGGTAAGTACGAATAAAAGAAAAAGGGGAAATGAAAAATCCTGATGTATCCTCTCAAAAGACGACATTCAACTCTTTTACTGTTTTGGGGAAAAGACGAAGCCCAAAACTTTCATTCCTGGCGTACTTTTCCCATTTTGGTTGAACTTCAAAAAACCAACCAAATACCCGATAACGCCATAAGCATTCCATAAGCTTACATATACCAAGACGAAACCAAACCTCATTTTTTCCAAAGAAGCAACCGGATAT
This sequence comes from Trialeurodes vaporariorum, assembly GCA_011764245.1. NCBI lineage: Eukaryota > Metazoa > Arthropoda > Insecta > Hemiptera > Aleyrodidae > Trialeurodes > Trialeurodes vaporariorum. The sequence goes on from VMOF01000001.1 coordinate 46,988,092, forward strand.
GTAGAGACGGTATTGTTTAAACCCAAAAATAGAGGAATTGAAGTATAAAACCCGACTTTTTACCTAGTAGTAACCACTGTGCGTCGAGAGTTTGATCTGGGACCAAATAATGTTACGTCCCGAGCGTAACTTAGCTCTCTGATTGGTCGAAACCGAAACCACACGCAAGATGCACGCAATTCAATGCTCGGGACCTAACATTATTTGGTCCCAGAGAATTTACAAACTGAGGGGGAACGGCCGCGGCGCAGGCGCTGTTTAGATACCGCAATGCAATGAGCAATGGTAGAGGTAGGTAGAGTCCCTGTATGTCAAAGAGTCTCGCCATACGGGGTATAGATTCTGATTGGCTGCTAGATTTTAGGCTTTCACGGAGCTCAAGGAGGCGTTCTGTGTTATTCTCCATAAGAGAACCGTTAAAACACCCCTACGAGGAGACGTACACGCCTTCTCGGTGAACCGAACCAATCAGAGTGGACGCCTCCTTCGATTTCTTCTTCACGTGTCGAGACTCTTTGATATACAGGGACTCTAGAGGTAGGTAGTTTCAGAAGTGTAGGCGGACCTAGACCGATAATCTTTGGAATTTGTCAACATTATTTCTGATATATCTCTATGAAAATGAATAAAAATGAAATTGAGTGTTCACTGTTCAATGAGGAAAACTTTAAACACAAAAGAATAAAGTCAGGGACAAAATTTGGGATTGATTTGAAGGAAAAAAGTTGAAAATTCGCCAAAGATTATGATTTTGGTCCGCCTACACTTCTGAAACGAGCTCTACCGTATCGTGCGGATGGAGCCATTGGAGCAGATGACGTCAGCGCCGGATCTTTCGGTGGCTGTATCTTCGCAAGGAAGGCAAATTTCGAAAACTAATGTCACGCGAGAAGATTTTCTGCATTAGTACTGAATAACTGGCTGCGAGGTTGCATCAAGTTTAGATGGTGATTCGGTTTCATATACGTTAGTTGTATTATTCTGTGACGTTAGGTTAGAAAAATGGTGAGGGAGGCGCACATTTGATCGGCCCACTTCTATCAGTCCGCCGAAAGTTGGAAGGACCAAAGACATTATAGAAGAAGACTGGCCCCTAGCGGCGAGATTTGAAGCCGGTTACTGTCATAGGCGAGGGCTTCCCCGCTCGGGGGTATGAACCAAATTAACATTGCGTCTTATGGAGCCGATACATAAACCTGTTTCAAAAGAATATTAAATTTCTGTTAGTTTTTAAAAGTACGCAGATATGATATGCAGCTTATGCCAAAGTTGGGTTGACGAACTTAAACGAATGTTTCGGTCAATTTATCCGATAGATATTTACGATTGAAAGTACGGCAGAGAGGTTATGGGTGCTAAAGTAAACAATGACCGACCGATCGTTAACTTCGATTATTAAAGAACGGATCCAAATTTTCGGTTTAAATGTATGGTACACTATACTGTACAATATATGTGAGACTCGACACGCAAGAACAATTGACTAAAATAGGTTTGCAGAGCGAGGCTCCATAAGAGCTAATGTTAATTTGGTTCATACCCCCGCGCGGGGAAGTGCCCTGCCCATCAGTCCGTGCCAAGACCGGCTTCACTTTTCCCCCGTGCAAAGAGATAGCAGGGGCCAGTCTTCTTCTATAATGTCTTTGGGAAGGACGGAGAGTGAGCAAAGCGAGGAGTGGGGAACGGGGAAGGATGGTCGGTGACGAGCGAAGCGAAGCGAGGAGTTGGATGGATGGTCGGAGTGAGGAAGAGATTTCGTCCGTGCCGAGCGACATCGACATCGCATCGTGCTGCGCTGCGTGGCGAACGTTCTCTTTGCCTCTTTGGCGAACAGACGACTGCCGACTGAGCAGAGCACGACAAATACAGATGAGGCGTGAAACTAAAACCTCAATAACTTTGATATTTCTGATCCAAATTCTTCCAAATTTTTGACAGTTCGTTTTTAAGAAGTGGCAAAGGTTTCTGCAAAGTTTCGTGAAAATCAATTGATATTTACTGCCACTTTTCGACTGTACAAAACGAAAGCGTCGAGCGTCACATATACACATACATACAGACAGCGACGATAGCATAAGGTGCTTTGCTACGCGACAGTACCTAAGAACAAAAACGGATTTCATACCATCGTTCATGTCACCCCAAAAATAACTTATATCATACAGATATAGAGCATAAGCCCGAATTTTGTTAAATTGACTCCGGCCGAGATGCAACCGGGCATACAGAGGGGATCTCATAAAGATTGGCTCTCAAAGATTACTTTTTCCATGTTCATCCTGTCGTCCATTACAAAACTGTTCCATGTTCCATGTTTGTTTCAGTTCTGTAAACAAACACAGGTAAAGTGTGAAAAGTAATCTTTTCAAACCAGAATTCTGTAATCTTTATGCTCCTCTCTGTATACGCCCGGTTGTATCACGGCCGGCGTTTTAACCATTTTTCACCTAACACGGGCGAGATAGCTTGTGCCATATCAGTATGCATAAGCATGGGTCCCCGCAGAAAAATGTCTAAGGGGGGGGGGTTGTTGAACCTCAATGGAAGGTCTAGGAGACCCCTCCCCCCGGGGGGAGGGGGGGATTTTTTTTTCTTTTTTTCATCCAAATGGTGTACAATTACTAACAAGGGGAGGCTCAGAAGTCGCCGCCTCCGATTTTGAAAACAATTGCACGAAAATGTAGCCCAAAAAAAACTATTAGACCCGTGTTTCTCACTTTTTACCAATGGGCCTTCCTAAAGCGTCAGGAATTCTTTGAAAGTTGCCGAAATTCACGTAAAACCCGAGCGGAGAGCGTTCCGAATATTTATGTGAATTTTGACAACTTTCGAAAAATTCCTGACGCTTTAGGAAGGCCTACTGGCAAAAAGTGAGAAACACGGGTCTGATAGTTTTACTTTAGCCACATTTTCGTGCAATTGTTTTCAAAATCGGAGGCGGCGACTTCTGAGCCTCCCCTTATTGTAAGCCATGGTATATAGGTGTATAGGTAGTTATAATTTTTTTTGTGTTTTATATAATGGATAAAGGGACAGCAGACGAAAATGATATAAAAGGGAAAAAGTTTAATTCTTGCAAAAAATGAGTTAAAATTACAAAATAAAAATTAATGAAGTTTGTTAACTATTACTCCTTCGTTTAACATTGCATTTCCTTTTTTTCCCTTTTATTTTTTACCGTGAAATTTTGACTTTTTTGAATTCCAGGGGTGGGCAAGTGCTCCCTCTTGCCCCCGCTGCGGGCGCCGATGTGTATAAGTAATCTTTGGTCTCACCTTCCCCTATCGATTCCCGTACTTAACTCAACTACAATTTTACGGTGTACGGTCCCTTTAAAAATTTGGGGGGGGGGGGCTCTAAAACCTTTTAACTTTATTTTTGTGAATTTCTTTTTCTTTCTGGAAACCGTTTACTTTTAGAGTATTTTGGACACCTAGTTTTTTAAATTCTTACTTTTCTTGTGGGAGTTATGAATTTTTGAAAATTGGTCTATATCGAACTTTGACTTTCGATAAATATCGAATACGAAAAACGATATTGACCTGCGGTTTGGTCCACAAAATTTCTCTTTCAATCTTCTTCTAGATACTTAAATAAAAAAAAAAAGGCTGCCGTAGGAGAAGTCCGATTTTCAGGGGGGGAGACCCCTTCCCCCGCCCCCCACCCGGGGTCCCCGTAAAAAATTAACCCCCCCCCCCCCAAGGGTCGTCCAATATTTCATTGGAAATGTGTATGGCCGTTTTTCTAAATTCGCAGCCGTTTCCGAGAAAACCGCATTGGAACCAGTGGTCTCAGACCTGTTAAGTGATGACGTCACGACATTGTCACGATAGAAATTTGGGTCCAAACAAATGCTCTATCTCCCTCACTCTCGGGGATTTACCCATAAGAAATCAGATCAAAATTCTCGAATGCAAATTCATCCTAGTAAGCAACCGGTTTTTTCAAATGTTATAACACCATTAAATTCCACGTATAGGTTCCTTAAAGTATCTTTTTACGCCATCATAGTTCTAGGAAGATCACAAGTGAATTTACAATCACGCAGTTATATCCAATACTTTGCCCTTGTCTTACTCACGGTCTCGTATCAGACCAATACCGTCTCTAAACATACCAACTGCTTCTTTGAGGTTAGGGTCGTCTTGGTATACGTACGCTTATGGAGAATGAAATTTTTGGGAAAATGCAAAATCGAGATTTATCATCTCAAAACATGATTTTCAACTCTTATACTGCTTTGGGGAAGCCATAAACTTTCATTACTGACGTACTTTTCCAATTTTGTTTGAACTTCAAAAAACGAACCAAAACCTCGATAACGCCATAAGCTTTTCACAAGCTTACATGTACCAAGACGAACCCTAACCCCACTTTTTCAAAAGAAACAGCATGGTATGAGTAGAGGCGGTATTGATCAGGGACCAAATAATGTTAGATCCCGAGCATTGAATTGCGTGCATCTTGCGTGCGGTTTCGACCAATCAGAGAGCTTACGCACGGTCATGTGACCGTGCGTTAGTTACGCTCGGGACCGAACACTATTTGGTCCCTGACCCTCAAACATCAAAAACCTCTCTTCGTATCAAAGCTTGTTTGAGGTATAACACGTCGTGTGGTGGTTCCTGTGAGGCTCATATCCTAGAATTTTGTGCCCCTAAGAAACTGTGAGTAAGACAAGCACAAAACATAGGACTTTCTTCGAAATATCAGTGATTGTAAATTATTATTAATGCATTATGTTTTGAAAATGCTCTTGTACCGTGATATCATTTTAAGGTACGTGCAATTCAATTATGTAATCAAATCTGAGAGAACTTGGTGTTTATTAGCACTTTCCTGTTTCTCATGAGAAAACCCGCCGCGCCCGAGCGAGTGAGATGGAGCATTTTTTCCATCCCAAATTTTTTTTGTGACGTCACACTAAACAGGTCTATTAAGGTGATTCTATGGCAAACTCCCGGAGATTTTAATCCGATAGATGGCGTTACTTGTCGCTGGCTCCGAAAGTAGCCGTTTTTTGACGGTTTTCGGCCGTTTTCTCTGAACAGACGAAAAAACAGATTGTCAGCACCTGCGTAACTTTTTGCTCGATTTTTTAAGCTATAGACGGGCCAAATTGGCCCAGAAATAAAGACGTATTTATGGGAGGAAAAAATCAAATGTAATTTGGAGTTGTATCGGCAAAGATTACAGGTGAAACCGAAACCTGAGAGATACATGGGGGTCACGGGAGAGTGAGTGAGATAGTTTGAAACGCTACGCGAGTTTTATCAAAACCGATTGCAACCAATGAGTGCATTGTTGTGGTTGTTGGCTATAACCGTTGACTTCGCACTAAAGGGGTGTCTCCACCTGCGAATTCAAAAGCGCGAATAAACTGATTGAGCCAATGAGCTGCCTTGAAGTTGATAGGTCGAGTCCGATGTATCGACAACAAAGAAGCTCATTGGCTCAATCAGTTTATTCGCGCTTTTAAATTTTGCAGGTGGAGACCCCCTTAAAACCGTCTACAGGGAGTCCGCTGCAGCTATACAGGGTGATAATCAACGGTTTTAAACACACTGTCGACATCGGATTAAATCGATGATCGACTCTGCATTGCCATTTTTTTTAAAAGAGGCGTGTTTTTGTTTTTTTTTTGTTGCTTTTTTTGTTTGTTTGAGGGGGGGGGGGGTTTTCTATCGGAGTGTGCAATGCACAGCTTTTCTCTCCAATAGCTCTGACGATTTCGACAGTCAATTTTATGTATAGCGCGGTCACTAACTCTGCCGATCGAAATAATTCTATATGGATCACCAAAAAATCGATTGCAGACGCATTTACCGTAGGTTCTTCATTTTAATTAAGAAATACTTCGATACATCAAAAAGTCACAAAAATCGGTAAATTTCATGCGTTTCTCGCTTGGATACCACAATTGAGCTATCGATCGATTTTCGTTGTGTCTAAAAGAGTAATTAAATATACGAGGTTATTGAAAGAGGCGGAGCGAGAGGAGGGGGGGGGGGGCAGAAGGATGTACCCCTTCCCCTCAGAAGACTGGAATTTGCCTTTATTCAACAGAAAATAGCCCAACCTTGCCAATGACACCTCAAATTTCAAGTGCGACCCCCCCCCCCAACCACTTTCTAGATCAAGAACTGGCTATCGATCGATTTTCAAAGCATAGACTATGGATCTCAAGACATTAATAGGTGAATCTCGCGAAAAACTATGAATATCGAATATTTATAATTTTATCAATCGATATAAGTAAGTATTATAAAATTCGATCGATCTAACGCGAGTCTTGATCATCAGCTAGTAAGTTAGTGACCGATCGATCGATATAATTATACGTAAACTGTTCGACTAAACGAAACACTTGCTTGGTTTTCAGCATCTGGATTATTGGCAGCAGGGTTGCCGATTGGCATGAATTTCACGGAATTCCAAGATTCGATGTGAATCCACCGGTGGCTAAAAAAATTGCAGATAAGATATTTCATGCGATTTCGTCTTCCACTGCTCAACTAAATTGTTTAATATTTTTAATCACCGATAAATCTAGGAATTCCATGAAAATTACGCCAAACGGCAACCTTGGTCATCGGTCAAAAAAATCGATGCATCGATAATAATTGATCAACATTGGGTGACAAACCACGCGAATTCTGACCAATCTCCTACTATCAAATAATAATTAATCTTTGTTCGCGACAGAACCTTTTCGAATATTTTTTATTATTATTATTATTATTATTATTATTATATAGATGACAATATTTCCTCTTCCTATGTAAATAGATCTACCGATACGCTGGTTGTGGAGTTCTGTACTCTTTGTTAGACGCTGTCAGCACCACGCACCATGGCCGAATGAATTTCCACTCGTCAATTTAGAAACACTCAGAGTGGATCCATTACATTTTGCCAGGCTACAGCGACGAAAGTAGAGAATTTGAAAAATACAACAAACGCTCTGCAGCAAGAAGGACTCAACGACGAGACTGTGAGAATTAAGTGCAAACTGCAAAGTGAGCGAAGTCAGAGAAATGAGGATTCCACCGAAGTCGGAAGATTCCACCGAAGAAGTTGAATGTGCGTGAAGTTGAAGTGAACGAGGCGATGTTGGAGCGACCCGAGCGACAACGATCTGGCGAGAGCATAGAATTATGAGAGGGGAGTGGAGGAGAGCTCTGATGCCGAGACCCGAGCCCAAGACCGCGTTGCACGGCGAACTCTCACCGAACAACTAATAAGCTCGATAAAAACCGAAAATGCGTGAAAACTAAAACCTCGATAACTTTGAAATTTCTTCTCCAAATGTTTTCAAATTTTCGGCAGTTTCTCTTAATGCTATGACAAACATTTCTGTGAAGTTTCGATAAAATCGGTCAATGTTTACTACCACTTTTTGACTGCACAAAACGAGAGTGACGAGCGTCCCCACAAACAAAAATACATTCATACATGCCCTTAAAATTTTTTAAAAAATGTAAAATTAAAATCTAAGTAACCTTTAGTTAACAATACTTTAAATTACCCTTTTTTAAATACCGACTTTAAAAATATTTTTAAAATTAATTAGCGGTGTGAATCTGTGAATAACCTATAGAAGTTTAGGTATCATCTGAATAAAAAAAACTTGTGCAAGAAATGATTAAGGGGGTGGAGGGTGTGATTGTATATTATCTTCAGATATTGTTCATGGAAAGCAGGTATCATGGGGAGATGGGGGTTTTTTCAGATTACACCCTTTGGGAAAAATCGCAATGGGGACTTAGCAATTTTTTGCTGCAGCCATGGGCGCCCGCAAGGGGGGCAAGAGGGGGCACCCCTCCCCCCTGGAATTCAAAATAGTCAAAATTTCACGATAAAAATAAAAGAAATTGAAATGTTGATCAAAGGGGTAATAGCTTACGAACATTACGATTGGTTTATTTTGCAATTTAAACTCACTTTTTGCAAGGAACAGTATAGAGTTTCACATTTTTCTTCCTATCATTATCATCTGAATGATGTCTCTTTATTCATAATATCAAACACTTCGAAATTCTGTGTAGTGGCTTGATAATTGTATACTGTTTTGGATGAAAAAAAAGGGGTTTTTTTTCTTACCGGGGGGGGGGGGGTCCCTAGACCTTCCGTAAGAGTTCAACAATTTTGCCCCCCCCCCTTTGGAAACTTTTCTTCGGGCGCCCATGGCTGCGGAAATACAGCGAGTCTTCTATTAGAGTGTAAAATCAGTGGCGTAGTAAGGCTCCGTGGCACCCGGGGCGGAACACTTTAGTGTCACCCCCTAGGGGGGTCTGGGGGGACACCCCCCGTATAAGGGGGGGGTCCGGGGGTCCCCGGGGAAAAATTTTTAAAAATTAAAATCCCGAGAGCCCATAATTTTGCCATCTCCGCGCTTAAATTCGGTCAGATTAAGTAACATATACTCTCTGACTTTTACCTCGGTACTTGCTTACAAACAAGTTGACTGAAAGCGGTATATGTAATTTGCACATGCGGATGGATTTTTTGTGTGGATTTTTCTTTGCTTCTTATGTAGTACGTTATACTTTCAAGGTCATAAATCCCGTATATCGACCACATCTTGCCAGGGGCGATTTCAGGACCGCTCTAAGGGCAGCCATTTTGAAATGCGAGAGGGGTCTAAGGGCCGAAATACCCCCAATCGATTGAAGGAGGTCTTGGGGGTCCTCCCTCAGAAAATTTTGAAAATTAAGGTTTCTCTAAAGCTAATTTTTAGGTATTTTCTCTCTCCCAGTTCCAGAGCCTCCATTTTATGAAATATCATGCCCATTAGGTGTTGACGATTCCAGCCTCTCTGAGTCTGTTTTTTCAAGTTTCTTAAATTTGAATTTACCGAACCCCATTTATGTAATGCCTTCGCTGGAAAATGTTGAAAATTTGAGCTGCTCAGGAGCTGTTTCTGGCCTCCTTTTAATCATCCAGATCCCTATCTCCGAATATTACTTCGTATTTTTTTGAAATAAATCGATTATCGAAATTTATTGATTGAAATCGCTGATGTACGTAAATAGCATATCAGGGCAACATTTTTAAAAATGTCCATTAATCTTGAGCGAAAAGCAAAAGCTTCTAGCGAGGAATCACTAGGTATAATATTTTGTTTTACCTTGGGCATTTTTAGTAAAATGATCTGCTGTAATTTTTTTATTAAATAGGATATATTTTCAATCACTACTGAATAGAAATTGAGTAAATGTTCTGCCTGAAAATTCTGCAGTTTGCGCAATAGCTTAAAAGGGATGGACATCCTAAAATCGTAGTTGAGTTAAAAATGGGAATCGATAGAGGAAGGTGAGACATGAACGATGGTGAAATCCGTTTCTCGAAATTAAACCTCGTTGCAAAGATACAGTCGCCGAAAGATACGACGCTGACGTCCATATGCTCCAACTACCATTGCGCTTAGTGGGAAACGCAGCGCCCGCGCCGTTCCCCCTCAGTTTGAAAAGTTATCGGCACTCGCACGCAAAAATTGCTAAGGACAAAATTTCAAGAACAGAAAATTTCCTTCATACCTAACTCTGTTTTTATTTTTTTTTTCAAAATTATTTTTTGCTGAGATATGAACGAAAAGGGCAAACTTGTAGACTCGGTTCGCGTATTTCTGATTTGGCGTCTTGAAATTCTCAATTTTACCGAAAATGATACTTTCTCGGCCAGGAAACGCATATAGTCGCAAGTTTCACGTGTTGAATCGTGTTCATCAATAATTGGCCGTTGTCAAGGAATACCTAAAGGCAAAAATACTCGTGAGTTAGAATTAAAAAAAAAAAGGCGGCAATTTTATTGTTTTCTTTTGCATTTTTCAGGCCAACGGCTTACCGTGAGCAAAAAACTCACAATATTAAAGAAGTGCGTAAAATTTTCTACATGAATGGTATATCAACAGTTTTCCTAGGTAAACTTTGAATGGTTAGAAAGACGGCTCTTCGTGAACGGGAAAGTCAGAAATTCAAACAGGATTCGAAATTTTGCCGTTTTCGTTCATATCTCAACTGAGTAAAAGTAATCCCCAAGATAAAACATAAGTAACATAATCAGAAAGGAAATTTTCTGTTCTTTAATTTTGGTCCTCTGCGATTTTTACGTGGAAGTGCCGATAACGTCACTAACTAAGGGGGAACGGCGCGGACGCTGCACTGCGTTTCCCATTAGGCGCAATGGTACCGCATCGTGCGTTTGGAGCAGATGACGTCAGCGCCGGATCTTTCGGCGGCTGTATCTTCGCAACGAAGTCGAATTTCGAGAAACGGATTTCTCCATCCCTCATGTCTCAGCGGCTCTTTTTTTACGCACTGGTTGTTTTTCCTCCGCTTCAAGAAAATGGCGTCATCATTTCATCAACCATAAAACACCGGTGGATAATAGAACGGTTTTGTTGTTTGTTCCGTAGGGTTAACAAAACACCATATTCTGAACATTATGCACACGTTTCACAAAACTATGCGCGAAATTATGCAAATGGAATTAAAAAATGTTATGTGAAATTTCATGAAATTTATGAATGGTATAAAAAATATTAAAAAAAAAAAAAAACCCAAAATCCTGCATTACAAGTCTTTATGGGCTCAGCCATCGATTTTCCTCGATGAGGCAACCAATAAAATCGGTGGTCCCGATAACGGCTCTTGATAATAGAGCTCCAGAAAAACAATTTTAAAAACTTATTTTTTTCCAAATGATAGACCATATGATTACGCCCTCCTACCGGCAAGGCAGTTGCTATAATATGGTTATAGGACATTTCGTCAACGACTTTTTGTCCGGATACAAATTCTTCAAGGCGTTTTACATCCACGCATGTATGAAGGCAAGAAAAAATAGGTCCATGCGTTTAATTTTGGTCCATATGTTTGATTTTACTAAACATTTAAAACTTTTGACAACAGTTTAGAACATCTATGAAAAATAATCAAACTGCTAGGAAAATAATTTATGGAAACATCGAAAATAAGAAAATGGAAGGTAGATGAAGGTGCTGCTTTGGTAACTTCATTTTTGTGTGGAATAATTCTTGTCCTTACCGATGTCATTCTATTTTTTTCTTTATTTTTTTTCCCAATTTTTTTCTTGCCAAAATTTTTTTAAAATGTCACAATTTTTGTAAAACCCGCAGCTGCCGCTCATAAGGCTCCGAACGAAAGATCATTTGAGTTTTATCAAAAAGTATACCAAAATTATGATGTTTCCCAATTTTTGCAATATTTCCTGAATGGAGTTTGTGTTTTTATTTGGACCAATAAACTTTGGACATTATTTATTAAGTGGACCGACATTTTGCTGCCGAAAAAACGCAGTGACGTAATAAACAGTTGGACAAAACATGCGAGCGGACAAAAAGTCGTTGACGAAATGTCCTGAAACCTATAATATCTGATACTTACTTGTTAGTTATTCATTAATTTTTTTATTGATTTGCATGAATCCCAAGTGTCACCTCCAAAGAATCTTCCGGAGCAGGCTCCCACAAGGAGCCGGCTCCGCGGGGAGCCCGCTCCGGTTGGGAGCAGGCTCCAAGTGTTTTCGGGAGCGCAGCTCCCACTCGGAGCCGCTCCGAACGGGAGCTGGCTCTGAAAAAATCATCGGAGCCGGCTCCGAGAGGGAGCTAGCTCCGCTTTTGGGAGCCGGCTCCTTAGCTTTCGGGAGCGCGGCTCCACCTCGGAGCCGCTCCGAACGGGAGCCGCGCTCCCAAAACCTCTTCGGAGCCGGCTCCGAGAGGGAGCCAGCTCCGCTTTTGGGAGCCGGCTCCTTAGCTTTCGGGAGCGCGGCTCCAACTCGGAGCCGCTCCGAACGGGAGCCGCGCTCCCAAAACCTCTTCGGAGCCGGCTCCGAATCCCTGGAGCTAACATGATATTTCACAGTCGTTCTTCCGAGTCATGGCAGATGTTAATTTTGTGGGGAAAACGGGCTCATGAGTACATCCTACTCAGGTGTCAGGATTTTTCATACCTTAAAAATTGAAGGCGCTTCGATTTAATGCTTTTAAGTGTTAGTAGAGTTAACATGATATTTCACAGTCGTTCTTCCGAGTCATGGCAGATGTCAACTTTGTAGGGAAAACTGGCTCATGAGCATCCTACTCAGGTGTCGGGTTTTTGCATACCTTAAAAATTGAAGGCGCTTCGATGTAATGCATTTAGTAGAGCTAACATGATATTTCTAATTTCACAGTCGTTCTTCCGAGTCATGGCAGATGTTAATTTTGTACGGAAAACTGGCTCATGACTGCGTACATCCTCTCAAGTGTCAGGTTTTTGCATGCCTAAAAATTGAAGGCGCTTTGATTTAATACTTTTAGTAGAGCTAACATGATATTTCACAGTCGTTCTTCCGAGGCATGGCAGATGTTAATTTTGTGGGGAAAACTGACTCATTCAGGACCTGCAAGCAGGAGTGATGATATAAATAAGTACAGCGCAACGGTGCGGCGGTGGCTGTGTCGTGTTGTGATGTGATGAGTGGTCAACTATTCGTATGATGCTTCACTTTTTGTCTACCTCGTGAAATGAAGGCATTTAAAATTGTTAGGCGAAATTTGTTTTGGATGAGAAGATGTGATGCACTCAGGCAGAGCCACCGTCAAGCTGGATGCTCAGTAACAAAGATGTTCAAATAAGGCCTATTTATGCGGGAAAGCTAGCCTAGCTCTAAGTGTAGGCGACTTGATCATCCGACCAGTGAATTGATTACTCGCACAGTTCCTGAGACTCGATTTACGAGTACACGCATTTCTAAGGGGAAATTGAGCTTCATTTTTCGTGTCTAATAACTTTATTTCCGTTAAAAATTGGATATCTATGAGCTTATACGGTGACCTAAACTTTTCATAAAACCAACATTTCATTTTTTTTATTATTATTATTATTATTATTTTTTTTTTTTTTTTTTTTTTTTTTTTTTCACCATATTTTAACATTTGACAGGCCGATACTAGGTCTATGTGATTCAAACCAGGGCTTGCGAAAAACCTCATTTTAAATCACACAAATTATAATTAATGGTTTTTCCTCGAGGTAGAGCTTTTTCAAGCAACGATTAATGCACATCAGCAACACAAAAAAACAAAACAAAAAAACAAAAACACAATACAAAACAATCTAAAATGATTAAAATTGATGAGCTTATACTCTTTGAACATCGACGGTAAAGTACGAAGACTTAAAGTTACCTTGCGGGTCTTTGTTTCATCGAAATTTAATACATATAAGGGCTCATCAATTTTAATTTAAAATTATCGCTTCTTGTTTCGCGTATCTATTTTACTCGATGAAAGGAGAGCATGCGGTGACTGCTCTGGGCCAAAATTTTGCATATGGGACTGTCGCACAGTGGACCGACTCAAAGGCGAAAGGCTGGACATGGCATTGTGACTTTAAATGCGGATATCTTTGTTGATACGCTCAAGAATCACCCTGTATAGTTTGTTTTTTAACTGTAAAAACATTCAAATTTTCATTTTTAGAAATAAATTCCATGTCCGACCCTTCTCATCGAACCACTCCACTGTGCGCCAGTCCTCTCGACTGATGGATGTTGAGGACTTAGGTATTGCGTTTCAATGCTAAATTTTCAACAGTCATCAATCAGTGAGGACAGTCTGTCCCAGACAAAATTTGGGCCCAGGTCTTAGTCCAAGGCGTTTTGAAGTTCGATTTTGTGTTTAGAATTCTTTGTCTGATTCCCAAATGCTCTCTTCCACGTGATTTCATGGAGGATGGACTAATGGGTCGTGACCAAATCAGCGCAGCAAAATCCATATGATATATTTTTTTTAACTAACATAACGGGTGGGGAGGGGGGTTGAAAAAGAACTAGTTTTGACAAAGTAGCAAAATACTGCAGACTGATATTTACTCTGATGTTTCGATCGCTTTGTTAGGAAGCGTTTGGGGGGGGGGGAGAGCGGAAATTGTGTTAAAATAGTCACGCTCAAGTTTTAGGAATCTTGACAGCGTGGGTAAAGTTTGGGGGGGGGGGGTACGATATCTTGACCAGCTCAACGCTGTGAGACAAGTCGTTTCATAGTTTTCAGCGCATCAAAAAAAGACCGTACTGAAACTGATTAAAATCTTCCGTGCTGATGGATTGAAGATTAGAAGATTGATTTGACCAAGAAAGTATCAAAATGCGTGGCGCGCGCGGTGTTGTACGAGTGCGTGTTCTGCTTGTGGAGCTGGAATCGTTCATTTCGTTGATTTCATAAATTGAAATAATGAACTTTATGCAATATATATGCAGCCAATATTTCGAGTATTTAGAAGGCAATTCCATCATTTTATACTTACGATGTTGTTTACATATGTATAGGTATACCTACACGATGGTTCCGTCTACATGCAGTTGTAAGTCGGTGATAGGTGATAGTGTCTGATGTAGCACAGGTTGTTTAAAATGAAAGTGATTTTCTGAGTTAATGAGGGGTTACGTTAGAATCAATGTGTCGTATTGCTGTTGCAGAAGTATGCAACGAACCCATCACAAAGAAGGGTCCAGCATTCCGGCAACTGTGAATTATTCCCATTTGAATGCATGAGAAAAAATCGATTAGTAAAGGGGACATGGCCGAGAACCGATTGTTTCTCATACTTTCAATGGGGCTCTTGCAAACTTTTGCTGTGACCAAATCTATAGTCCTCTCCAATGGAAAAACCAGCGAAAATCACGAAGATCACACTAAGAAAGTCTAAAATTCAGTAATAAACTCACATAACTGCAACAACGGCAAGTTTGTAATGGCGGTTCAATGCAGGTATCATAGGAGATTCCTGTCTTTTATGTCCCTTTCTCTATGGAAACACAGAGATATGTCCCAATTTATTGATAGGAAATCTCCAATGATACCTGCGTCTTTCCGCCATTGAGCCCGATTCTGAGAGTGAATTTCGTGATTTTTTAGTGCACTCATCGTCATTTTTGCAGGTTTTTATGTAAGAATCAACTCTTCAATCCCCTATAGCAAAACTTTGCAAGAACCCCATTGGGATAAATTCATGGTTGCCGAATTGCTGGATTTGCTAATGACCCATTGAACATGGAACTGAATCAAGGAACGGGCGAACTGTTTTATGCATTATTGATCCATCGATCTCTACTCAGATCTAATCCTTTCCTCGGCGCGACCAAAACGCAACGCGAGAGCTACAGACGCTCAAAACCCGCGCGAGTCGCCGATTCGGCCGAGTCGAGCTTGGTCCTTGGCGCTTCGGCTGGCGGGGTGAGCGACTTGACTCGCGACTCACAACTCGCTCTCGGAGACTCGTGAGCGCGACTTGCTCCTGTGCGTTTGTTGTTATCGTCGCCAAGATAGATGAGAGGGGAAGAAAGGGGAGGGGGCATGGTGGAGGGGAAGGAGGAGGGTAAAACTCTCAAATTTATATAAAGGCAGGTCTCGCTTCCTGAGCCTTCAGATATCTTTGATTTGTGCGTTTTGCGCGGTGAGAACACTTTTAGTGACCAACACACACGAAAAATGAAGCCCTCTCTCAGCTTGTGCGTTTTCGCTTTCGCTTTCGCGGCCAGCAACGCCGCTATCATCAAAGGAGGCGCTGAAATACGTAAGTGTTAATTGCGCTTTCTTTTCTGGCAAATTCGTCCATAAAAAGGGACTGTGACACTTGACTTATAATATTCTTCAAAGAAGACGCTTTTTTACCACCTATTCTGGTTGAAAGTACATTAACCCGTTTATGCCCAACTTCACTTGAACATGTAGGGTGTTTTTTGGTGTTTTTCTCACAAAACGAAATCTTAGACTTAAAAAAATTGAATAATTAAAAATTGTGAAATTTTCTGGTCCAGCTAAATGATACTTGTGCTGAAAGATCACACATTGATTTTTGAATAAAATTGGCCTACATTCACTGTAATTTGGTCCCCAAAAAAAAAACCATTCTATGTGGGTCGTTAACGACCCAAAGGGCATACACGGGTTAAATATTATTTACAAAGCTTTGGCCAAGTTTATTAACAAAAACAAACTAAGCGTATGATCTTGATAACCATCAAATAACACTGAGAAAAAAATTCCTGTTAATTCAACTAGACGTCTGTTTAATACTTACTTAACCGGAATTCCTGTTGTTCTTTCAATAAGAATTCCTGTTACTTGACCGGAATTCCGGTTGAAGTAACAGAAATTCCTGTTGAGATAACAGAAATTTCTTGTTAAAATAGCAGTAAGTAAGGATCCACAAGACGTCCGGTTACGGCAACAAGAAATTTTAACAGTTGACCAAAACAAATCAACCAAAAAAATCATCTCCCCTCCCAACGAGCCCCTTTTTATATTTTTAGCGTGAAAACCAAACATCGCGTTGTTGGTTGTACCTATATGGTCTTGAGACGAAATTAGCCCATTAACTTCTCTAAACGAACGGGGGGGGGAGTAAATAATTAGGGGGGACTTTGTGTGGCATTCGGAAACTCCCCTGAAAACTTTTAGAACGTAACCATTTAAACAGCATGAAGTTTTGATAATTCGTTTGAAGCGTGAGCGTCTTTGATTGATTTTGACTCAAAATGAAAGCGGAAAATAGTCAAAAAATTGATAGCATTGTTTGTTGCGTTTTAAAGACCAGCAAGTACTTAATTTAATATGCTTCCTCACATCAAGGACGATGAAACTCATGGTAAAACGGTTAAACATACATATTCTCTTACGTTCAAATGGTGTCCGCATCAAGCACAGCGATTTTTTTATACATAGTTTCCTCCTCGCAGTAACCCTGTCCGCAGAAAGTTATTTGCAAAATAACAAATGAACAAAATAAAATTGTAACAACATCTCTTATTGTTAGTGGGCAAACTCTGCAAAGGGCTTTACTGCCCTAAACTTTCAGACTTCGATGAGCGCTCTAATTTAATAAGTGCCTGAGGGGTGAAATCACAGAAATAAATTGAGTTTTTTTAACTTTCAAGTGTTCAAACAGGGAGAAATAGATTATGTGCGGTCTCAGTGGCACCTTGGTGCAGTGAAGGGTTAGTGAGTGGAGTTTGCGTGACCGCAAATTATGTTGTTCGGTGAATGAAACCGCGAGGACGCGCGCGCGCGTGTTGAAAGCTTGCGCGAAAAATGTCTGGTACCATTCAGCGGCGGTTTATATCATTAATGTCTAGTTTTCAGAGTCTCAGTAGGTACACTATGGAGGTCTCAGTAGATATATATTACTATGCCGATAAACTTACTGAAGGGGGGGGGGGCTCGGTTCAAAGATCATTTGTAATGAAAAAACATTTTACAGATTTTTCATCCGGATTTTAGAATTTATAAATCCGTATCTACCGGTTTAAGTCACAAAATTTCAACTTTACAGGAAAAAATCAAAACGTTTTTTGTGATCTGTGGTTTACAGTTTGATCTTCTGGTTAGCGATTTTGTATAAGAGCATGCGTATAGTCAAGAGCAGTAGCGCACCGAGAGTTTCTTCATCTCTCTCTTTTCTCCATTAAAAAACGTACGGTAGACAAGGATGGACAAGGGGATAAATCTCCCTCTTTCCGTCCTTTTCCTACTTATAAATTCGAATGGAGAATGAGAGAGATGGAAGAGATCCTGGTTGCGCCAGCGGTCAGGAGTAACTTTTTGGTCAAACATGAAGTTTGGGTCAGGAATTGAAATGTGTTTCACATAGTTTTAATTCATCGAAAAAACTGAATAAATAAAGAACGTTGAATAGTGGACTTTAACAATTAACAGTAACTTGGAGCTCCTTCAATTGACCGTGTAGGCAAAAACAAGTACTGCAGTGTAAGAATATTTATCTAATCGCTTGATTTGAGTTGGGAAGTGGTGAGTTTGCTGCGGTTGCATCGGCATGGCGGCACCGAAATAAGGTTAACTTTCATCTTTCCGACCTCTTTTGAAACTTATTGGATTCCCAAATGGTGGTCTGACAGCCATACCCAACCCAAACCCAATCCATACCTAACTCACGTTATCTCACGAGCAAAAGATGTTATGGTCTCTAATGGATCAGTTAGGGTTGGTTAGACAGTTAAAGCAATCATCCTTTCAAAAGAGATCTCATTTCAAACCCTATTTTCATGGTCTATCATTTTTTTTTTTTTTTTTTTTTTTGTCACTCAAAACTTAGGCATTTATGACTATCAGGGCCTAAAAAAATAACGAATTTAAAATGAGGTCCAAATCTTCAGAGCCGGTTTAAAAAAATAAAAAATAGAAAATCTTTGAATGGAACTTTTTTCTTTCAGGCATGACTTGAATTTGGCCATAAATAAATATCTGTCATGAAAAGTTTCGATAAACACTTTTTTTTCATATGGAAGGTTTTTGCCGCCATAAGTCATTATTCTTGAAGTATAAGCCGAAAAGTTTCAATGGGGGGGGGGGGGGGGATAAACTCTGTGGTATGAAGGATCCCATGGAGATGATCGAAGGTTATCACGTGTCGTTCCTGCAACATCCTATTCAATAAATTTCAATTTATTTTATTTATTTATTTCAATTTTTTTTTTTGGAGAAAGTTAAATATACATGACTTGTGCGGATACAAGTATCGGTGATTTTCACCTGATTAATCAGCTCTCAAAATTAGCCGATGCATGCACGTCTCCAGGTGAGAGTTGACAGAGACCACTCTTTACAGAGCGTTTTTTTCTTCTTTTTTATGAACGCTGTATGTTATCATGCAGCTATCGCAGATACAAAACAGTGATGCCAGATAGTCGGTTAAAATCTGTCTCATTTTCATTGATTCAAATGAAAAATATTCGCGCCAAAAGTGATAGAATTGACAACACTGGGTATCAAGATTCGAACAATGCGAACATGTTCTGCACTGGCACCGAGCCATATGCTCTCGGCGACAACGTTGCCTCGGATAATTTTTCAGCAAAAAAGATCATTTATTGCGTTGCTTGCAATCTGGTAACGCTGCATTTCGTCCTACAAACCCCGTATAAAATATCGATTCGAAGGAGTGTACAGTGCAAGTATGCGCCTCTAATAGCTCGACCTTTTTCACGGGTTTAAATGCACGAATTTATACGATGTTGTCAACTTGCAATTGACACCACCAAAAACGATCGATGCGCATCGAATCGAACGATAGTAGGCTAGACTTTTTGGTACGAAATAACTCGATTTGAATATTGCAAATAGGACGTGAACTGAACATTGCATTCGATGGGATACAAATCATCGGTATCACGATCTATCGCACGATATATTGTAAAAGTAACGCTTAGGATGGAATTCTACAGGATTATCGCAATAACACGATGTTTTATGGGCAAAATCGCAAGGTATTGAAATATGCGATACATCTCGGAAATGTATCGAAATAAATCGCAATGCAAAAGAATCGAAACATCGCTGACTCTTACAGAGCTAGGGTAAAGCAACCCTGGTGAAAATATTCCATGAATTTTTTTGACCAAAATGGGGGTCTGTTGCAAACTTTTGCTACAGCTCTATATAGAGTGATCAATCTCATGTAAAATTGCGTGGAAAGTCCATTGGTGGTATCAGAAAGTCATGAAATGCAATAGAAAACTCACAAGAGGCATTTAACTGAAATCCAAGATGGCGGTAAAATATCGAGCAACCTGTATGCAAGCACCATGAACATTCAAGATGGCCAACCTCACAACATCAACCACAACCAATCACAGCGCAAAAAAACTCATAACCTTCGATGTTAACGTTGGCCATCATGGATGTTCACGGTGCGTGCACACAGGTTGCTCGATATTTTACCGCCATATTGAGTTTCAGTTAAACGCCTCATGTGAGTTTAATAATGAATTTTATGACTTTCTGTTGCCACCAAAGGACTTTTCACGCGATTTTACTTGAGATTTAACACTCTACGTCGCTGTAGCAAAAATTTGCAACAGACCCATTTGGCTGATCGTGAGGCCCACTACTGAGTAAAAGTATTTGAGGCTGCTTGAGAAAATAGCGTATTGTTAGTTTGGCAATCTAAATGAGTTTCGGCGAGTTAATAGCCGATGAAGGACTGCAAGTTTTAAAATTTCTCGGATTACCTTTAATTCTCGGATTATGTTTTAAACATAAAGAATATATTTTAATTCCTAAGTCCTTGCTCTTAAACATTTTCACGCGAACTCTTTAGCTCCTTTGTTTACCACCGCGGCCAACTCAGCTTGACGTGCAGCTCTAGCCATAGCCAAGGTCAGTTAAAATAACTGGTTAGCCAAATAACTATAGCACATTAGCACAGCAATGTTTGGCGCTCAAGTCGGGAAGCAGTTGCTTAATAAGGATCATCAGTGTATATGGATGCGAATTTCGAGTTTTTGACCGTTTGTTCAGAAACTATACTGTGAGAACAGAGAATTTTGGTAGCACAGTTTAATTTCGTTGATTCCGTAAATCCTCTAGCAGTGGCCACTTGGCAACAGTGTCCTACACCATTTGAACAAATGCAAAACAATCGATTCTTTAGGCGGCTGTTGGAGTGTAGGCCTCTTCAAGAATCGAATGTTTGACCTTGGTTTTAATGGGAACATTACATGATTGCCAAATCGCACAAGCCACGACTGCGACTGTCCTCCAGTTATATTAATTCGAACCTCTATTGGTAAAGAAGAATATCTTAATGTGCCAAAAGTTATAACGGACCAGATTAGCTGGCTAAGATGAGCAAAAAAAGAAGATTTAAAAAAAAAAATCGAACTACCACCTGATGCTCTTAAAATCAAACGCATTGAACATGAATTCCCTGCACTGAGAGAATTCTTTCTTTAATCCACGGTGTATTTAGTTTGTGTTAAAGAGACTGCACAGTGAAATATTGACTAAGGGGAATTCCTTTAACAAAAGGAAAATGCCTGCTGCTACAAGTAAAAGATTCCTTTTAGTGACAATAATTCTCCTTCATGCAACTAAACTTTACTTCGCGCAAAGAAAACTGTCACAAGTAAACGTGTTTCTTTGTTTTTAAAGAAGTGATGTCACTCAGTGTGAGTGCATAGAAATGCATAAGCGCGTACGGAAATAAATAACCGTGCCGCGGCCGCGTCGATTTAACTCGTGCGTTATTTCAAAATTCGCGCCAAACATTGCGTGCCGATTCAAGTGCAAGGTGCCAGATTCGAACCAGGGCATCGAACCAAACCGAACCGCGAACCTCGAACCGCTCCGAACCGCTCCGAACCGCCGAATTTCCGAACCGTGAACCGAACCGCGAACCTTTTTTTCACTGAGGCGGAGAACCCGAATCCGAACCGAACCGACTGGCTGAACTCGGTTCGAACCGGTTCAACGGCTTAGAAAAGAGGCCTTTGAAAAAAAAACCTGAAAACGGAAAAGAGCGACAAATTTGAGCATTTACTCCGTAAGTACTCACCAGATCATTTACAAAAATACACTGTAAAAATTGATTTGGAACAGAGGTACATGGAAGACCTCAAAATTATTTTGACTAAATGACAAATGATGTGATGGACGGATCAATAAATAAAAGCAAAGGCTTGGATGGATGCAAAGGATGGATCTCAAAATCGCAAACTTTTCGCATGGAAAGAGTACACAGAGTCACATCTAAACTAGTTTGAAGCAACTGAACGTTGATTGGTCCACTGATTCGTTTGAAGTTATGAGGGTCTCAAAAGTCTGTGGCAAGTCGTCACGTGATACGCGGGTTTCAATCAGCGCCCACTTACTACGAACCCAGGTGATTTCTACATGAGACTGCTGCTAATGCATTTTGAGAAAACGAAGGTAGTGACGGTAACAGTAATTTCCTGAAAAAAGGAAGAAGGGGAAAATATTCTGGTTTGAAGTGAGGTTAATACTGCTATCAGCATCATCGTTGGAATCGTATATTTAACTTCAGTTCATTGAATTGCTTGATTTAAAAATTTTAAATTATTCATTCTATTATTTTCCCGAAAGTCTCAAAGATGAGATTCCAAATCTCTTCGATATAATTGATTGTAAACCAATACATTCTGACCCATTTTGTCTTCTTTTTTTCTGTTTCTGCCTTCTGAGCTATGTGTCTGTTGCAAAAATTTGCCCTAGCAGCAAATAGGGATGGTTGAAGTATAAAATCAATGAAACTAAGTACGTTTAAGTTGATCGACCCTCTCAACTGCCGCCGCAAATGTTCGGACTCGACCAAATTTTCTCCGAACCGAACCGCTCCGAACCGAACCGCTCCGACTCGGTTCACAAATGTCTGAACCGGTTCGGAGCGGTCCGGGAGGTCGCGTGAACCCGAACCGAACCGCGAACCTTTTTTTTCGTGAAGTGTGAACCGCGAACCGAACCCGAACCGATTTTTGCCGGGGTCCGATGCCCTGGTTCGAACACATGAAAATGAATGGAAAATATAATCTTTTCTCCACCAGTGCAACACGCCGAGGAGTCTTTGAACTTCAAAGCAACCGTCTACACTTAACAATCGAGCTATATATATTAATCTTCAGAGCACAGATGCATCGAAATCAAAGCACTGACCTATAAACACTTTCTGAATATCGACAAATGCGCTTGTTCAAGGATAGAACGGGTGGGGGGAGGGGAGGCAAGGTGACGCGACGCGGCGAGGTGGTGGAGACTCTAGTTTTCTAGCACAAGCCGTTGGGTAGGATGGGGGGGGGGGGCACCCTACACCTCCAACTCTTATCTTTAAACTCGACTCGTTAGAAAGAAAGCTGACACCCGACCGACATCATCAGCGGCCGATCAAGGAACATGACAGTGCTTTCTATTCATCCGCGGTTCAAACAATCTATTCTTTTATAGGAGGCTCTAAACTCTAAAGTATAGTATGTACTCTTACAAATACAGTTTTGACCAACAATAAAAAAAAGAGAGGGCCCATTGACACACTTTCTGGCCATTTCAAGTCCGGCTCCCGAGCCTCTGGTCAACTTTTCTCGCCGCTGCGCTCCGGCGTTCATCCATTCAATTAACAATATATATTCATATTATTCCTTTGGCTATTATGTTCACACCAAACGGAGGAGACAAGCTGTTTTTGAAGAAACAAAATGGAAAAGAAAGGAAAAGGAAAGGAAAGGAAAATAAAGGATGACAAGACAGAGCGCAGCAGTATAATCGTGATTTAAATATTCGATAAAATTATTTTTATATCGAATGTATCAATGTACCGAAAACAATGCACACGAGCGAAGTGTCCCTCTGAATTTCACTTTTCAGTGGATCTAATTGTCGCTGCAATGAGGTGCATTATTACTATAGAACCTCCAGTGGCTTCACCTGCAGACTGGAAACCCTAAATTTTGTCCATTTAAACACATGAAAAAGTTCGAACTAGTGGAGGTGCACCATTTCTAATCGATATTTTGCAAGGATTTAAATGGACGAAATGCAGTGTGGCAGCAGTGTAAAATCATACGAGACGCCACACTGATTATCATCGCTATTCCCGTCTCAATAATGAGCTAAAATGTTCTATGTTCGATTGTTCGCTCACAGTGGTATGAAGCAGCGGCGTAGCGTGGAATTTGGCAACGTTGAAGTTCGTCTATTTAAACCCATGAAAAAGATCGAACAACTGGGTGTTCGGTGAACACCTTCGCATTCGACCTTTTACATGGGTTTGAATGGAAAAATCACCACGTTATTGCCAAATTGCACGCTACGCCACTAGTATGAAGAAGTTTTGTGTGACACTACGGAATCTTTGTTTACATGATGTTTTCACAAAAGTGAATACGCTTGGGTTTATTTGGTTTATCTCGCCGAGAGCGCTCTTTCAACATCCTCATTCAAGTGATGACCCAGCGGCGCGGCCAGCGGCGGCTCGGGCATTTTGGCAACGATATTTTTCCTCCATTTGACTCAATGTTAAACAATCGAAAACTGGTGAAGCACTGCTTCACTATCGAATCGATTGTTTTACATACGTAGAATCAAATGAAGGGTAAACATTGTTGCCAAACTGCACGAGCCACCAATAACGTGACCCCTCTCAAATCAGTTTAACCCTCTTTCATTTTCCAACTGCAAAATGAGCCTTTTGGGCCGGGTTTTTGTCAGGAATCAACTTAAATGGTGTTGGGTGTTAAGGCGAATGGGGCAGTTGCAAGGGTCTGAAATGTTCAGTTTTTTATAGAGAAAATGAAAGTACTCGATGAGCAGAGAAAAAAGATGCCTTTGGTTTCTAATTAAGTCCCACTGTTCCGGAGATGAGATTTTGGCCCAAAACACATTGTTTTAAATGGGAGTTCCGCGTAGTGACGTCACTACACCCATGATTTTTTGCAACTTTATACGATTGTATCTCCAAAACCGAGACACTTAGAAAAAAACCAAAGGCACCATTGTTTTCAGCTTATCAAGTACTATCATTTTCATTACAAAAAACACCAAATTTTAGACCCTTGCAACTGCCCCATTGGTAGAGCGATATGCATTCTGCATTATAACACTGCCCGAAAACACATTTCATTAATTTTAGAGGGATAGGCAGTGATAGAATAAATAACGAAGGTTCGCATGAGAGGGAGAGAGATAAAAGAACGGGTGCATGAATCAAACAAACCAAACACATAGGTGTACAGGTACGAGTACTTTCATGGAAACACCAACAATACATCGCTGCTCTGCAGTGATGTAGGTATAATCATTGAACCAGTCTATTTGTCAAGGGCTCTCTCGTGTATGTATATCTACGAATGGGTGTGATACGATCTATCGATGTCCCTTCCATATAAACCTATAAATAAGAATCGATCTTCAGGGGTGAAACTGCACCCTTAAAAAATCGATACAATACCATTGATTCAAATGGGAGAAAAGCGCGAATCGATTCTTTGCGAACTGCTACAGTGCTGCGATGACTTGGGTTTCGCGCGCGTGCAAAATTTAATCACGGTGTAGCAAAATTGAAAACCAGCCCTCTCCCCCTATTCCCCCCTCAAACTAAGAACCGGTGCTCAGAGCTAAATTCCCTATGATGCATGTTTCATAATACGTGGTGAATCAAGCGAGTTGTCGTTATACTTCGGTTGCCGTATTTATAAGATTTCCCCTTTGAAATCAATGTAAAATAATTGGAGGTTCTTTAAGCCCGGAAATCAATGGCAACACTGTTAAGAGTTGGTTTATAAACTGGTTTAGTGCGTGTCGATCTCTTTTGGATCGGTGAACCGGAGAGTGCGTACATACCTGCAGTGTAAAGACACTACTGTCGGATACTATATGCTCGTATATGTATGTTCGATTGAAGAATCCAACAAATGTAAATTAAAAAAAAAAAAAAAAAAAAAAAAAAAAAAAAAAAAAAATGCGTTTATACAATGACAGAATGGCAACAGAGGTAACGCGCAGTCCGGATTAATCAAGTTTGCCGTGAACGGAAGTGAACCACCTCCAAGTCGGAACAGATCGGATGGGACCGGACTGGAAAACGGAAACGCAAGATCTGAGGATGCGAATTGCAAACCTCGTTGCTTAGACCGTATTTTACGCACGGTTCATCGTGATACCGTTTAAAAAAGCTGCCGTTTACCGTATAATTAAAAGACATTTTTCAATGGGGCTGTTGCACACTTTTGCTATAAGCGATTTATCAGTCGGTTCTAGTGTAAAAACCTCGAAAAAACAATGGCAGCACTTAAAACTTCCGAAATCAACTCTTAAACTCAATAAACGCTTTTATTTGCGAGGGCGTAATGGTGGCCGAGGGCAGTAACAATGGGAGATTCCTATCTTAATTTCGTCAATCTTTCTATGCTGACAAGGATGATTTACAGAGTAATTAGTCATCAGAGTGATGATCCACATCAGATGATTGGTACCGCAACACCTAGTGACACCAACGTCGAATGAAAGTAGTTTCTTATTTGGTCACTTTTTGATGGAGTTACAGTATTTTTGGATGGGAATCTCCCATTGTTACTACCCTCACCCACCATTACGCCACCGCAAATAAAATCGTTTATCGAATTTAAGAGTGGATTTCGGAAGTTTTTAGTGCTGCCATCGTGATTTTTGGAGGTGTTAACACCAGAATCGAGGATTAAATCGCTTATAGCAAAAGTTTGCAAGAGCTTCATTCACCAATGGTTCCACTGGTTGAGTTATTACACGGTTTCAGTCCAGTGTATGACAGTACTGCACTCAGTGGCGTCGCGTGCACTTTGGCAACAATGTATTCTATCAATTTAAAATCATGTAAAAGATCGAATTCAGGGGGTTCACAGTGCACAAGGAAAATTCGATATATTTAATGAGTTTAAATGGAGCAGTTGCATTGTTGCCAGATGGCACGCGACGCCACTGACTGCACGAAAATACTCTGATCGACGAAACGCAGAATATGTATTCTGAATGATGAATCTACAAGCAAACTAGGGATACAAATAAACACCATTTCCTCAAGATGCCCGATCCACGAATAGGCGAAGGTGAGAGAGAGAGGGTTCGGATGCCCATAAAAGTGTAGGTACATCATCGATTCGTTGATAAATGACTGACGGATCCACTTCATACTCATCAACGACATGCCACATGCTTGCAGAGACCGGTGCAGATTCCTGCTGCGGATGAACCCAGAAGCGTTGATTATATTCAAGACGCGCTGAATTTCTCTCGATTAATTATTCACGGCACGCGCGGGCGACTCGCTTTATAGCTTTGCTTTGCTTCGACGCACGCGCACATATTGCGCAAGAAATTCATAATTACACTTTTTTTATTTTTATTTTTTTTTATTTCTTAGGGGGAGGCCAAGAGGGGTAGGATTTTTAGCTCGGACTTGGGCACTCTCTTGCTCCTCCCCCCCCCCCCCACCAATAAAGTTTCGAAACTCAGCGTCGCGCGCCGCACTACGGTCTGATATACGTAGAGTAGATATGGCAAAAAATCAGTGGAAAAAAATTAATATAAAATCATCGTTTTTCGACCTTTTAAGCTCGATTTAAAACTTTTCTGTGACATTTCTAGGATTAATTTACTTCTTCATTCTGTGGTCTGAGATTGAATAAAATTGGCAAAACATCAGTGGGGAAAAAAGCCATAAAAAAATCATTTTTTTTTTGTTTACCCTTTAAGCTTCATTTAAAACGTTTCAATCAGAACGGGGTGGCTCTTGCAAACTTTTCCAATAGGGGATTGAAGAGTTAATTCTTGCATAAAAACCTGTACAAATGACAGTAAGTTCACTGAAGAATCCCGAAATTTACTCTCAGAATCGGGGCTTAATGGCGGAGAGACGCGATTATCATCGGAGATTCCTATCTAAATTGAGACTATCTCTGTGATTCCGTAGAGAAAGTGACATAATAGACAAGAATCTCCCATGATACCTGCGTTGAGCCGTCATCACAAACTTACCGTTATAGCAGTTATGTGAGTTTATTATTACTGAATTTTAGACTTTCTCGGTGTGATTTTTGTGATTTTCACTGATTTCTACATCACATTGAACTATTTATTTGCTCACAGCAAACGTTTTCAAGAGCCCCATTGGGCATACGGGGTATAGTAATCGATTCGTAAATTTTTTGAATCGTATTTCAACGCTAATCAGAGTGGATTTCCAGCGAATCAAGACTCATGACTATTCAATTTGATAATTTTAGCCATGGGGTCACACTTGATTCGTTAAAAATCCACTTATGCGCTAAAATTCCCTCAAAATTGTCAAGAATTGTGGTAATAACACTAGAATTTTGGTAATTGTATCATTCCTTACATATGTTCACATATCGTCGTGCATCTGGTGATCTCATTTTTCAGAGTAAGATAGTTTCAAAATATTCGAATTCTACGAAAATTTACATAGAATCTCGCTCGACATGACTAATGGAAGCAGTTGCTACAATTTTACGTAAACTCTGATGTAAATAAAACACATGAGCTTTCCTTCCAGTTGAAAGACAGGCCTCTTTCTAGGTCATAGGGTCTTCAGATAGGAGCGAGCGGGCCGATTAGCATATGAAAAGAATAATGGAGAGAAAATTGAGAGAATAAGAAAGGGAGACAAACGGTAGTAACCCGCTAGACAGATTTACGAAGACAAAGGACAGAACAGTTGGTTGGATTGCGACCTCCAGTGACTTCAGTGACTTAAAGATCAATTAGTACGCAACAAAGATACAAATCAAGTCGCAAGCTCACAGTAGCGGGGGGAGGGCAAAATATAGAGAGGGAAGGGGGGAGAGAGAGAGAGAGAGAGAGAGAGAGAGAGAGAGAGAGAGAGAGAGAGAGAGAGAGAGAGAGAGAGAGACAGCAAAACAACAACAGCATCAATAATATGGTTATTCCATCGCGATTCTTGTTAACATTGACAAAGTTTATTGACTTTTTTACCTGGATTTTTTCTCTCTTCGCGGGAGTCTAATCTTGAACACCGCACATGTGGTATGAAGAGCAAATAGCAATAGTAAGTTTAAATGGAAAAGTTTGTTTGAGGTTGTTTGAAGAGGCTAGCGATAATAAGTTGGAGATATTCAAGACAGCCCCTCCCCCCCCCCCCGGGAACGCAACCAAAAAGAGTAGAATAATCGGCAAGGAAGCATCTAATTTGCAATTACATCATAGAAATCCTTATTCTAAATGTTATTATTCTGTTGTAAAATTTTTGGGAATTCGAGTGATTCTAACCGGCAAATGCATATTTATTTTCATTTGCGACATAATATTGTTATTTCGGCAGTTTCAATCTTGACACCAGAAAAAATTAAGCATCATCTATAGGATGTAAAATTCAAATTCGCAGAAAGAGGTCGCATAATAGTTTTTTGGATTAATAACCAAAATTTCCATTCAAAAATGCGCCTGATGGAAAATTACATGGAATCGGGGTTTGTTTGGAGCTAGATCTTCCCGAACGGCAATCTACACGATATATCGTTGTATTAAAACAATCTATAAATACAGCCTCCTCGCTTTCGCGATTTTTAATGTATGTTCACGTAGAAAATGCAGACTACGTATAAGTGGCGTAACGTGCAATTTGGCACCGTTGAACATTTCCATTTAAACCCATGTATGAAGTCGAATTCGAAGGTGTTCACCGAACACACAATGATTCGATATTTGTCATCGATTTGAATGAAGAGAGTGCAACGTTCTTAACCCTTTAAGGGCCAGGTTAGTTCAAGAGAACGTCACTCCTCCGTTTCTAGAGGGAAGGTAGTTAACTGTTCGTACTCAGTAGAGTTGGAATTGCCTATTAGACGAATTGAAGGCGCCCGTGCGTATCCTGAATGGAGACTAAAACAATGTGAAATAGAATCGAGGAGAAAAACGAGTAAACTCGGGCCTGGTCAATAAAGGGTTAAATTGCACGCTACGCCTCTGGTAGGTATCGATATCGAACATGCGTAGGCGTGTGCGATGGACTTGTGCATCGACGAAGTTCGATGTCCAAACTCGAAATTTTATCGATGCATCGAAACAAATTTTAACGAGTCAAAAATGAGAAATCACTGGAAATCATGGTACAAAAATGCTTTCAGGATAGTTTAAGAGGAAAAAACGACTCTTAGGTCTGTTTTTAGTCAAATTATCGATGAAAAACCAGTTCCGATGCATTGATTGACATCAACATTTGCATCGAATCCATTCGATGGCAGGAATCCGTCGAAACTTCGACCGATGCATCGAACATCGCACAGGCCTACACGCGGGATCTTTGAATTTATTTTTTTCATCTACTGTGCGTTGTTGGTCGAGAAAACGTCATTTCGAAACGCGCGGATTTATGGGAGAGAAGACGCATAAACGACGCGCGCGGTCGCGACTGAGACTGGGACCGCCACGCGCATGCTCGTAAAAATTGCGCGTGCTCGCTCGCAAAGAAGAAGCGCGCGCGTGTCTCCTCTATCCTCGATCCTCGATCACGCATGAGCGACGATGCGTCCGTCGCGTCGCGCGTCATGAGGTGTCGCAATGAACGTGACACGCACTGCACAATAATCACGAGTTTTTTCACCTTTTTTCCGACGATAGCTATATATGTATACACATTAGGGCTGCCGTTGTGCGTATAATCAATGCTATTTTTCAATTCACCGATGATTCCACCGGTTGAGAAAAGATTACACAGTTCAGTTCAGTGTATGACTGTAATGCACAAAAATACTCTGATCTGTAATCTCTCCTTAATCGGTGGAAACTCCGTTGATTAGTTAAAATATCCGCAAGTTTTTTAAAGTCATCGACGACTCCACCGGTTGAGAAAAGATTACAGATACGAGTATTTTCATGCATTACAGTAATACACTGAACTGAACTGTGTAATCTTTTCTCAACCGGTGGAATCATCGGTGAATTGAAAAATAGCGTTGATTATACGCAAAACGGCAGCCCTGATACACATAATACAGGCCGTTTCAGTGAGATCTCAGGGGGGAAAAAATTGGGTCCTGACAAATCTTCAGGCATCACTATAGCTCTTCACACCGCACATGGTTCCCCAAAATAAGTCGGATCCTTTTCAGAAAGAAAAAAAAAACTGTAGGGAAAACCCTACGAACATTTTCTCACACCATTTTCATTCTGGGGGTGACCCCCATACACCCCTTTGAAATGCTGAGGGAGACCCCCAAACCCCCTTTAAATGCTGGGAGAGACTCCCAGACCCCCCTTTAAAATGCAGGGTGAGACTCCCAGACCCCCCTTTAAAATGCTGGGTGAGACCCCCAAACCCCACTTTACAACGCTGAGGGAGACCCCCAGACCCCCTTTAATATTCTGGGGTCTTAAGGGTTATTTTGTTCATCTATAAGGCGTTACTTGGACTGTGTAGAATGTTTTTGCAAATTTTTATCCATCAAATCCAAAGATCCATATTTGAAATATTTAATTTTTTCCCTTTTTTGGCCCCATTGTTTTCCATTGACTTTATAATAGAAACCACTTTTCATTCATAACTAACCTAAAAATTAAAATTTCAAAAAAAAGAGAAAAGTTCTAACCGGAAGTCAGAACCATCAAGTAAAATCTATCAAGCTTTTTTCCCCCTTCAAAATCGACGCAAAATATACCAGAGCATTATACAAAAAAAAGTTCCATTAGGTAATTTCAGGACCACGCGGAGGTCATCAAAAATCATAACTCCACCTAAAACAATCGGTGCTGCGTATACAGAATCAATAACGGTCAACAATGTCAGAATTGCATCAACGATGTATGTAAGTACGTACAGATGAATGCGAAAACTCGCTATGACGTTGGCGCATTTAGAAACTATTCTGCATCTATTGTAACGTGTCACGTTCACGTTGTATTATTTTAATCATCGTAATAAGTCGTTACCTATCTCGTGAAGGAATTTCAGAGCGCAAAAACCAAACTCCATTGAAACACGTACTGTCTATCGAAGTGCCTCAATCAGGCAATATAAGTGTGTGCGTGAAGGGAAATAGATTTCATCGATTGATCGATATCGATTGATTAGAATGAATTGATTGGGCTCAGACCCCAATAATTGCCCATCGTCTAACACCAAAGAAATTGTCTACGACGTGCAAAATCGGAGTTGCCAGGTGTCAGTCGGATTTCACTCGAGAGCCCATTGCTGCAAAATTTTAGATTAAAATCCGTATTCATTATAGATTCATTCTTGAACAAGCTAATTTACTCTATCAAATTTCCGTTTTTGCAGTAAGTAGGTTTTTTTTTTAGAAGAACGCCATGTTTAAACATTTCATTACCACGCCCAAGTAGGTATATATATTCGTTCCTGTGACTAGATCTGCCTCACACTCTCTTTCAGTATTTTATTCACAATTTGAGAGAAGATTCGAATCGTTATTATTTGAGTAATGATATTTCTCATCCGAGCGCCTTCATTCAATTGCGTATGCAAAATCGGCACTACGGTGTAGAAATATTTATCAATCCACTTAGTTTGAGCGAATGAACGTTGACGTTGATGTATCTTCGTAACTTGGTAGTGAAAGGGTTAAATGCACACCTGCTCCAACAAATCCACCAAACCACTTTTCAGGTACTCGGACTAATGCAGTGGGCGCGTCGCGAGTAATCTGGCAACGTTGCAATTTCCCCATTTGAACCCATACAAAATATCAATTCGAGGGATTGCAGTGGCACTTCCAATAGTTCGACCTTTTTTTAAGCGTTCAAATGGACCGAACGCAGACTTTGAAAGCTGTGTTGATTGTTGCGTAGTTACCTAACATACCTACCTACTTTCTACCCAATTTCTGGTTTCTTCTTTTTCCCGCTGACTTTTATTTGATTGAGATACCTGACTGTTTGATGCATGATGCTACTCATCATGCATGTTTCACCTCAAAGTTTCTGATGACATTTCACCGACCATATCATAGCACGTCCAGTATTTCAATGATGGGTGTGTTGAAATCCGGATTCAGCATTTTTACAAGAAAATGTTTCAATTCAAATCTCGACTCAATACCGATTTAAACTATGACCGAGTCGCGATGATTGAGCTCGTCTTGCATATGCGCGTTTTCTTTTTCAATCTGGGTTTCAGTTTTCAGCGCATGATCTATCCGGATTCAAGTGCTGGTTCATAAACGAACCAATTGACCGCGAGACACCAAACCTTGTTTTCAAGATTTCATGTTAACGAAGAGACGCTTCATATAGGTCGGAAAGCCGAGAGAGAGAAATCAAATTGAATTACTTATTGATCCTATGTGGATTCAAACCAGAGCTGCCGTTTCGTATATATTTAATAGAATTTTTCAATTCACCGATGATTTCACCGGTTGAGAAAAGATCACACAGTTCAGTTAGTTTATGTCTGTACGCTGGAAAATACTCTGATCTGGTCAATCTTTTCTCAATCAATAGAACCGTCGTTAAAGAATTAAAATGCCAGCAAGTTTTTAAAGTCAGTGCGTGCTGTCTCCATCGGTTGAGAAAAAATTACAGCTCAGAGCATCTTCGAACTTTAATAATCATAGTCTGAATTGAACTGTAATAATATTTTCTCAACCGGTGGAATCATCGGTGCATTGAAAAATTCCACATTGAATACACACAAAACAGCGCAGCTCTGATTCTAACTCGCTTGAAATACCAGAATTTTGGAGGGGGGGGGAGCTAAATTCAATTTGACAGCTATGCACATTACCTACATACACCGAGACCGCTGACAAGAGTTGTTCGAGGCTTAATCTGAACGATTCTAAGCAGTGCTGGTAGATTTTGCAAAAAAAAAAAAAAAAAAAAAAAAAAAAAAAAAAAAACACATTCTACATTCAATTATGTGGGAAATGTGTGTCCTTTTAGCCATGAATCTGGCAGCATTGGATTTAGAGTCAATCGACTCAACTACGGGTCATTGAGCGTATTGGTGGTATGGTAGGTGCGGGTGGACGAAAATTACGAAATTGCGTAGTCACCGATCTCGCGAAGATTACGACCAAGGAAAAAGTTATGGCGATTTGATTTTTATCGTCATTATGTAAAATTAACTTCTAAAATTGGCACCCGTTGGCTTAATCGGTATCGGCAGTTCTAATTTGGTGCTCCAGCGGTACTTAGGTAATGCCTTAATGGGACCTGGGCCCAATTCACTTTTGATCCGCTCGATCAGCCGATTTTTCAAGGTCCATCTACTCTAGGGCCCAAAAAATGAGAGTACGATCCGAAAGATCCGCAGACATAAGAAGCCCGTCATGGCTGCCGTTCTGCGTATAATCAATGCTATTTTTCAATTCACCGATGATTCCACCGGTTGAGAAAAGATTACACAGTTCAGTTCAGTGCATGACTGTAATAGACGAAAATACTCACATCTGTAACCTTTTCTCAACCGGTGGAGTCGCCGATGACTTTATAAAACTTGCGGATATTTTAATTAATCAACGGAGTTTCCACCGATTAGGGAAAGATTATAGATGCGAGTATTTTCGTGCATTATAGTCATACACTGAACTGGACTGTGTAATCTTTTCTCAACCGGTGGAATCATCGGTAAATAGAAAAATAGCATTGATTATACGCAAAACGGCAGCCCTGCCGCGCGTAGAAACACAAGAGTTCTCATGAAAAAATCTAATTTTAGCGCAATTTACGATTTTCATCAGATCCGTCATATAACTAATTACAATCGGACAATACTCTATATTTAGGCCCTCTGAGGACTGATCATTTACTTTTACATGATTCCGATGGTTAAGATTGTGTCTTTGAGTGATGCATTAGTCAATCATTGTCTCACAAAGTGAGACAATCTCTTCCAATTTCAACTGACCCCCCCCCCCCCAAGAAAAAAAAAAAAAAAATCAGATGCAATAAAAAAATACCATCACCAAAAATGCCACCCACCGTAAGTAAACATAATTTCAGCAACGAGAGTGAGTGAGATAGCCTGCACATACAAAGTACAGTCGCCCCTCGATAATTCGAAATTCAAGGGAATGAGGGATTTGTTCGAATTATCGAGGTTTCGAATAAACGAAAGTTCGAATTAAAGAGAGGAAAAATGGAAACATTTCGATTTAAAGAGATTCGAATTGTGGAGGGAAATTAATGAGTTTCTTCGAAGTACAGAGGGAGTTAAATAATAAGGAGAATTTTTTTTTTTTTTTTTTTGATTAGAACGGCACTAACCACATCAGGTTCTCTATTGAATACAAATTTCTCAGGACATGTAACCTAGCAGAGAGGTTTGTTTATCTGTTGACATCCATAACATAGCTTGAAAACTAAACACCCAAATATTTGGACGAGCTGCAATCAGATGCCTTCGAATTATAGAGGGAATGCATTGTCTTTTTTCGAATTATAGAGGGGCAGTCATATTTACTTCCAACTATTCGATTTACAGAGGGAACTTTTGCTCAATTTCGAATTATGGAGGAGCAAAACTGCCTCCAAAATTTCGAATTAAGGAGGGGAGTAAAATACATTGATTTTTTTCGAATTATAGAGAGATTCCCAAGGGAACTGGCCTTTCCTTTGAATTAAAGAGGTTCGAATTAACGAGGGGCGACTGTAAACGAGAGGACCATCGTAAGAGTCAGAAAGATAGTTTGGAACGCTCAGCGGCGAACTTCTCGACCGGCTGACGGTCATCACTAAAAGGAAGTAAAACATGCACAAAAAGAAAAAGAAAAAAGATTGGCGCAGCCTCGAAATTTTCAGGGGAAGGAATGAATAAGGGGGGGGGGGTTTGCTCAAGGGTGCTTCGTATTTACTCTACTGTGGCCTTACAGTTTTACTAACACTCACTACTATAATGTAACTGCTTACTTTTCTTCTCTATGTATACGCAAACGTATGATGAGAACAATTTACAAACGGATAAAACATATCTTGTTAAAGCGATTGTGTGAATACTTCGACACTGTAAATTAAAGACCGACTCGGCACGGCGACAAGAGTACCAGGCACTTGAAGGTGGAGGATTTAAGTTGCCATATTTTCCTATAAATGACTAACCTTTACACTAGGTCAAATAGGAAAAATCGAATAATTATCCGAGAAATGGCAACATTGTGGAGAAGAGAATCATACGGATACACAACATCGAACGCTTTTTATTTATCCTCTCGAAACGTTCTCAAATGCTCAGCACCTAAACAACATTGCAGTTTTCCTTGTTCTATATTTATGTGCGTTGATTTTTTATTTTTCTTCTTTACTGCCAGCGCGCGCGTCTATCACTCAGGAAAATTAAAAGCCGCTATTTCTCCATGACCTATTCTCGCGGTTTCTGGTATAAACTCTAAACCAGCTCCTCTATTTCATAGCACGTTATAAGTAATACAGTGGCGGCTCGTGCAATTTGGCAACCATGCTTATTTGCCATTTAAAACTATGCAAAAGTATCGAAATCTGGGGGTGCAATTGCACCTCCTGAAGATCGATAGTTTTGCATAAGTTTAAATGGAGAAAATCCATTGTTGCCACATTGCACGAGCCGCCACTGAAGTAATAGAAACCGGCCTATTTCGAACAGTGGCATCGCGCTCAATTCGGAAACATCGTATTTCGTACATTGAAACTAGAGTCACTATAATGCCACAGTATACTCATCTACACAGTAGCGAAACTCTATATTAGCGCTTTGGCGAATGTCGTTTTTCAATGTAATCAAATGGGAAAATTGAGTTGTTTACCATCCACCACCAGAGGGCGCCGCCGTGCGTCCAATGCAAATCAAATGGAAGATGTTATTGTTAACCATCCACCACCAGGGGGCATTTGCCGTTTTTCTAACATTGAGTTTCGGTACTGTGTAAGATAAGTATTTTTGTGCTATATACTATGAAAGTTGCACCAAGACTCACAAAAAGAAGAAGAAGCGGATCAATGGAGCTCCCAAGAGGCAAAATGCAAATGGCGATTGCCTCTGCGCTGTTGCTGCTATTTCGCTGCTTCTAATAGGTTATGTTCCGATTCTTGCCAATGACGGTCGTTATTGAGAGAGATAATAATGTTCTCCATAGTAAAATTTTAGCGTTGGAAAAATCAACAATAATTATCGCGGTCACTGGTAGAGCTCGTTTCAGAAGTGCAGGCGCACCTTAGACCATAATCTTTGGCGACTTTTCCATTTTCATTTCTTCAGAACTAAACAAAACGTCTTCACTTTGAAATTTTAATTTTATAGGGTTCCTCAATGAAAAGCCAACGCTCAAATGGAGCTGGTTGCGCAACTTCTGCCCCAGGCTTACATAAAGTGTGATGGGGTAAACCGTAAAAAATGACGAATAGCGCCTAAAAAATCAGAAATGGATTCCTAAACTCTCAAAATTTTGGGCTTTTAAACGGGGAAAACCGAATTTTGGTGGCCACGGCCCCCCGGTTTTTCTTTGGGGTTTAAAATCTTAAAAATTTTCCAGCCCCATGTACGAGGTGTTCGCGCATCAACCACGAAACGTAGCGCTGTAGAAGCCCTAAATTGCCATTAAGACAACCGTGGTAGTCCCCTTTTTCAAGTTTGAGGTTTAAAGGCATTTGTAGCCAATAGGAGTGGATTTCGGGGATTTTTTCTGGGGCTTATCGTTATTTTTCCCAAGGCTATTAAGGCCAATTTCAACTTTAAAGCCTACTTAGAAAAGGTTTTAAAACGGGCTCCGTTCATTGTTGATTTTGAAACAAAAAATATTGCAAACCCCAATTTTTTTTTTTTTTGTGGTTGGGTACACTTCTGAAACCACCTCTACAGTAAATGTGTGATAAAAGCGAGTGCGCATGAAAAGTAAACAAACCCTCCGCCATTTGCATTTGCCTGTTAGAGCTTCGGTGAGAGCCTACATCTAAGAGCCAATCGGAAATGGATTCAGCAATGACGCAACTCTCATAATATAAAGGGACCCTAATTGAAACAAGTGGAGAAGGCCGAACTATTGGTGGTGCACAGTGAACACCCTCGAATCGATATTTTCCATGACTTTAAATGGACGTAAAGCAGCATTACCAGACTGCATGTGACGCCACTGATTTCGACGCATCTCAAGCGGTTCACGCACGCTATGCGCTGTAGTTTAGAGTCCCTAAATGTAGAGAGTTAAGACAATGTGGTAGTCGCATCCTCTGATTGGTCGAGTTTGAGGCTTTAAAGGCACCGTACGCCAATCAGAAGTGGTATCGAAAGGATCAATACATTTTTCTCAGCAGGACTTTTGTTCCAGCTTTCTTGCTCAAGGCTCATTTGAGAGGTCTTAACCTGTTGAATTTCAACTTTGAAAGCCTACTTTGATTGAAATTGGTGAAATTTTATAAGGATCTCCGTTTATTGTTGAACCAAAACAAAACAATTTTGAAGAAGCCCAAGGTTTTTTTTGTTTTTTTTTGTTTTTTGTTTTTGTTTTTTTTATATATAAAAAAAAAATCCATTTACATCCTGAGGAAAAGGCACCATAAATGTCAAAAACTTTTATTTATTTATTTATTTTTTTTTTTAAAGAAAAGAAGAAGAAAAAATAACTGCAGGGGAAAACTACCTGCACCATTAAAATGATTCCTTTTTTTTGTGATTTCACTTAATCTTCTGACTGGAAATACTGTGTCACAATTTCGCAGCTTAAACTGACTATTTTTGTTTCTTTTTCTGTTGCAGCAACATACTCAGAGCCTTGCGTGAGGGATAGCCCCGACTTCGACGCCTGTCTCAAAAAAACTATTCAATATTTAATTCCTAAATTTAGCACTTCAGGTGAGTTACTTCGATGATAAAAAGCTTTTGATCTTTAGATTTCCATACAAATGTTTGCCAACGTTGCATATCAGATCATTTGATCAACTTTTTTCGGAACAGTCCAAAATGGGTTGTCATTAATAAAACATGTCGACCGTTTCGTCTTTCTGAGTCAATGAATATGAAAGTCGGTGAACTTCGAAGCAAAGTAAAGGAGAGTTTACAAACAGTAGGTCCCACAAGTCCTTATACCATCAGGCCCAAGTCAAAAAACGCGTACTTCAAAACTCCATAAATAGAAGGTCTGCTCGCGTTAGTTGCAGGTCGGTAGAATCGTCTATTGACTTACATGAGAAATTCTGCGAATCACAAGCTTGACAAGCTAATGAGTAAACCCGAATTATTTATCGAAATGAGATACGCATTTTTCAACTTGAACCTGGTAAAGACTTCTGGGACAAACTGTATGTTTGAAGAAGGATAGCAAGGGTCAAGGTTCATTGATAAAAGGTCATATCAAGCTGTTACAGCACTGTTATTTTTAACTTTTGAGCAGTACCCGCATTGGCTAGAATACAAATTACAATAAAGGTAAATCAAATAGAGGTTGGATCAAATTGAGAAAGCGATGCACAATTGTGCGAGATCGTCAAAAAGTGGCCAAAAATCAGAAAGACAATTTCTCATCAATTTATTATTTTCAAACTTTTAAGACCAATTTTTATCACAGAAAATACTTTGAACAAATACTTTAAACCGAGAAATGTGTCATTGAAATGTTTCAATTTTTAGTTTAAAAGGTCGAAAACGATAATTCTTTGTGACATTTTTTCACTCATTTTTGGCCAATTTTTTTTGATCTCTGCCCGTGGTGCGATGGGGCCTCGTTTACACTATGTATAGTATAGGTACTAGGTAGGTACATACAAGTAAAGCCATAAGTCCTGCGTCAAAGATTTCACGCAACCCGCATTACATGTACAATTGACGCTCTCTTATCTTTCTTTTCTTTTGTTCTCTCAAGACCGAGAGAGGTTTGGACTACGTGTAGTGCGGGTTGCGTCGAATCGTCGACGCAAAACTAATGGCTCTGCTTGTACGTACAGTAACCCCTTTCACGAGTAAGGTACCTACAGTCGGGGACAAAAATAATGTGAACTATCAAACGCAAAAGTGTTATCAAAGCAACCTTCTGCGGTCCGTCTGTAATCTGTATTCTAAACTGTCAAAACTTTTCGATTGCTAGAACAAAGCAATTTTCCTAGTAAACTCAACGTAAAATTTTCGAATTGTGTGCGAATTTGGCGACACTGGTTTAAAGATTCAAACGATCAACGCAAAATCAATCCGCCGATTATTATTATTATTTTTTTTTTTTTTTTTTTGGTGGACCGAACATTCCACATCGGGAAACCAAATGCGTCTCATGTTAATGAAAATTGTACCTAATAGACATTCTGCACCGAAAATTGATCGAAATTACACGTAGTGTTGGCAGAAAAACAACACAATCAGTTCGGATAGCCAAGCATTGAGTAGCTATAAAATCGAAGTTCCCATCGCTATGGCAAAAATGGTTTATGGCACGGGGTACGGTTGTCTTTCCTAACCGAGCGTTCAAGTCTCCACATTGGAACTGTGGTGGATACAGGAATATGTTTGTCTTTCTCTCTCTCTCTCTTCGCCAATTTAAACGCTTGCGGCGTGTGTTAGAAAAGGACAGATTAGAGGTAGTCACGTGACTTTTGCACCTTCCTCTAGCATTTTAACGCATACGTTCAAATGGGCGAAGAGAGACAGAAATACAATTCCTGGATTATGCGTCTATGACTGTCCGTCTTTCAAAGATCACTTTAAACTTTGCTCCCTCTAAGCAGGGCCTCTCGGTTTATTTAAAAGTGTTTATTTCCTCTCTATCAATTCTTTACTCTTTACTTACACTCACACAGCGAGTCGGTACCTACTACTCTACCTATAGATACTGCAGCAATTCATCGACAGAAACACAATAACCGGAGGAGGGGAGGTTAAACAATTTCCACTTATTTTCGGTGAGGGAGGAGTGATGATAATCACAAATAAAAATTTCCTTTCGAGACAAACGGTTCGATAATCTAGGAGGGTGGAGGGGATTGAATTAAATTTGAACACAAACTCCCTCCTCTCATCACCTCCCGGGGGGGGGGGGGGGGGCGCTAGGAGAAAATTTCCAAAAATCAAATGTTCACAAATTAGTAATGTCCGACCCAAAAAATATCCAAATGATAAAAATGTCCCAGCTTTAAATGTCCAAACAGAAAACGACAGAAAGAAAAAAAAATCCACAAATTACAAGAGGCCAATGTTAAAAATTATAAATGAAAAATATCCTTTTGGGCATTTTTAGACATGTTTTAGCTTTAGGTTGTCTGTCGTTTTTCGGTTGCACTTTTAAAGCATCTTGGACATTTATTTTATCCAGACATTTTTAAAGGATTGGACATTATTAATAAATGTGGACATTTTTAGTTTGGACATTTAGTTTTGGACATTTTTTTTTGGACATTTTCTCCTAACCCCCCCCCCCCGCCTAGGTAATATATATGTAAAGTTTTCTTTCAATGAGGCGATATCTGAGCTTTTATTTTTTCGAAAGCAGTGGCAAAGCGTTCAATCAGGCAACTTGCCCATGCACAGTGACCATTTGAACCTATGAAGAGGGTCGAACTCCAGGGTAATCGCCGCGCGACCAATAGTTCGATATTTTTCATGCTTTTAAATCAACTAGCTGTGACAATAGAGGGGCGACGACGCCATGCTACAATCGGTTTTACGGTGGAGAGAGAGCCTTTTGATCATGTACAATCAGTAATCTCTATTGCATCAACCGGTTGAAAAGGATTCTCCACTGAGCGAGATGAACGTATTTATAAAGAGCGAGAATTTTCTCCCGTACGGACTGAATTTTCGCTTGTTTCTTGTATAACTATGGAAATAATGAGCAGTAGCATGACCTCTCTCCTTCATCGACGACCTTGAAATTAAAGGAAAATTTTCCCAGAGTTAAAAAGAAACGAAAGACTTTGTAAGAAGTCGACGCGGGAGAGAGACTCAGAAAAATGCGATAATTAGTCGTTTGGTGTTTTAAGAGGTTATTATATTTTATACTTCATGGAGGGGGGGAGGGGATTTCGCGACTGAGAATGACGCTGCTAAATCTCCCAACGAGAGACATGCGGCTTCAAGAGCACGTATACGTAAAATATAAACACGAAACAAACCTATACACCTCCCCATAGTTGTAAAATCTTGCACGAAAATTAACAGATTTCAAATGAGTTCGCAGAGAGGTTTAATTAACAATACAAATTGAGCTTAAAAGAGCTATTAATTGACTAAGAGCACACCACTTTCACACTATCCACTGACAGTAAAAAACTTTTCGTCCGAACGAAACATTGCAAAGGGGGGATCTCACAATCAGTGGAGTGTCTATGAATTTTCTCTCTCTCTCTCCCTCTCACCTCATCTTTCTCTCTCAATATCTTACTCTCTGTTTATGAAAATGTTTACGTCAGAAAAAGACAGACGATGAGGATCAATCTCCTCGTTCTATCCTTTTTCAACCTGTACATTGAAACGGCTTGGACGAGAACAGAACATACGATTTCTAGTTACGCTTCTGGTGGTTGCAGGAACTGTCCCTCCCCCTCTCTCCTCTCCTCTCCTCTCCTCTCATTTGAACAAATTAGATAGAAAAGGGTAGAGCGAGGGACCATCATCATCATCACGCAACTATAAGGTCGTAAAATAAATCAGTCCTGCTCTTTCAAAGAAATTAAAATTATGAGATCGTGGATGGTAACTTCTGGTAACGTGTAAAGAGACCTGCTATTTTAGGGGCCACTTAAAATTCAAAAACCTACCGCCTCCATTAATCGCACCCGCAAAGATTTTGAGTGTCATCAGTGAGAGCTAGGGGTGTCCTCGATGAAGGCATGACTTCCGGATACACGCGATAATCGGTGGACTGCAAGATAAGGATTCGTCGGGTGCCTTCAATTCGCGATATAGGCAATTCCAATTCCTCCGAGTACGAACATTTAACTACCTTCCCTTTATAAATGGAAGAGTGCGTTCTTTTGAAGTAACCAGGGACCAATAAATGTTCGGTGCAGACGGTCATCGAAAGACGTTGAATGTTGAGCGTTTACAAGTGGTTTTTAATAACCGTGCGTGCTCACCAATCATCTGGGTGCAGGGCCGTCAGTACCGAACATTTATTGGTCCCTGGCCCTTGAAGGGTTAAAATAGGCAGGAAGCGTCACAAAAATCAGAGAGTAAAAAATGCTCTGGAAAATTTTGAAGAGTAAATCACCGTTTTGGTAATAATAAATTATTTCATTAAATAAAATACCCGAGGTTTCAGGTCCTCAGACTTTTATTGAAATGTTGAAAATTTTAAAGTCATGATATTTTGATGGAAACTTGCCGCGATCTACAATTGAGAGGGCGTTCTCTCCGAATCGCTTGAGTTCATAAATGTTTATCTTATTAAAATTCCTGAATATTAACAAAGTTTCTTCCGCCTACTTCATCACACGTTCACTAACACGCATTTTGCAATATTTTTCGAACAGTTCTCTGTGACGGATGAGATACACACACACGCTGCCTCATGCTCGAGGTCCTCGTCCCAAAAGTCCAAACAAATCAAGTTTTATGGACAGCCGAACACCAAAAGTGCAATTTTCAAATTTAAAGGATTTATGAGAATTCCGGGATGAAAATATTGAGACATTTTTACGCCCAATAACTTCGTTTCTTGCGGAGGAATCTTC
This sequence comes from Trialeurodes vaporariorum, assembly GCA_011764245.1. Taxonomy (NCBI): domain Eukaryota; kingdom Metazoa; phylum Arthropoda; class Insecta; order Hemiptera; family Aleyrodidae; genus Trialeurodes; species Trialeurodes vaporariorum. The sequence continues at coordinate 47,030,990 of VMOF01000001.1, forward strand.
AATTTTTTATTTTATTTTATTTTTTTTTTAAGTAAATAAAGGAATTAGTTAATTTTTTATTACATATTTGTTTATTTATTTTTTTCATTCGAATACTTATGAGATCCTGCGTATCTGAAGTAGGTGAGTAATTGAAATAATTCTCATTAAATCCAAATTAATTCATTTTATCGACAATCTTCGCGTCAAATCACCGGAAATCTTAAAAAAAAGTGGAATGGAACGTACTGTTTCTGAAAGTCGGACATTCTCAGCTATCTTATTAAAATTCTTGAATATTGACAAAGTTTATTCCGCCGACTTCATCATACGTTCACTCACATGCATTTTGCAATATTTTTCGAACAGTTCTCTGTAACGGATGGGACACACACACACACACACACACACACTGCCTCATTCTCGAACAGTGACGGCTTGTGCTAGTTATAGTAACCACGCTTTTTGCCATTTGAACCTGTTAAAAAGTATCGATTTCACAGGGACTCGGTGAATCCCCTGAAGATCGATGATTTTACGTATATAGGATTTAAATACAGAAAATTCGCTGCTGTCACATTACACAAATCGCTACTGTGCTTGAATGACCCTCTTGCCGTCCGTCGCTCTCACTTGTCTGTCTCTCGCTCTTGGCTCATTTGAACGCATGTGTTGGAAGAGGATGGTGAGAGGGAATGTCACGTGACTTCAGCTCATTTGTCTGTCCCATTAGCGGCTCGTGCAATCAGGCAACCGCAGTGCTATTTTGCCAAATAAGCCTGTACAAAAAGATCGATTCTAAGTGAGAAAGGTTCGATTATTTTACATAGATTTAAATGGAGGGAATCTATAGTTGCCACATTGCACTAGCGTCACATGGACCAAGAAAAAGGGAGAGAGAGAAAGAGAGAAGGAAGGGAGAGAGGAGAGAGAGAGAGAGAGAGAGAGAGAGAGAGAGATTGATTGATGGATTTATTTTGAGTGGTAAAGTTAGGGCCATTACTGGCCCTCTCTTCCACATAACCACTAATAACAAATAAGAAATAAAGTTACATAAATGAAGGAATACATTTGAAATGATAAAATTAATAGTATAAAAACAAAGTAATGACAGATGGATTATAAAAAGTGAGTAGTAAAAAATAAAAGTTATCAAAAACTATCAAAAATTTTAAAATATTTAAAAAAAAATAATAATAATAAACTAAAGTGAAAAAAAAAATTGATAATTAAAAATTGAATAAAAAAAAGATAAAAAAAAAGTGAAAAGAGAGAGAGAGAGAGAGAGAGAGAGAGAGAGAGAGAGAGAGAGAGAGAGAGAGAGAGAGAGAGAGAGAGAGAGAGAGAGAGAGAGAGAGAAAGAGAGAGAGAGAGATTCCCGGCTACGGCTATTCGTCAACGACTTATCATACGGCAAAGTAGGTAACCCTCCACCAAAAACGGCAACTATGCCTCTGCCTGGTAAAGGTGTTTATGCCTATACTTCAAGCAAGAAAAGTTTTTAAAATTGTGCGCATTAGTTGGAGAATCGTTCAATTATGGCACCTCGCAACAAGTTTTCCTTGAGCTCACACCACGCAGAGAACAAAACGACCTCTCGCTTTTATCACGGCTTCTGGAGTGTCTTTCGAGCATCGACAATTCGATAGCCATTGTCGATAGCCATTAGTCTTCCTTCATCGAGTCATCGAATGAGCTTTGACGGCCATCTGACCATCGCATCGTTTTGCTCCCGGGCGTTTCAACTCTTTAGTTTAAATTTTCGTTCCTCGATACATTATAATTTATTTATTTTTTATTCATTTATTTCTTTATTTTTTTTTTATTTTTTATTTTTTTTTCAACTTAGATGGCCGGCTGGCAAACATTTGGCATTTGCAAATTCAATCATCACAAATGAAGATTACAAGGAAAGAACATTTAAAAAGTCACTTGTCATTGTGCACTAATTTTGAAACTATTTCTTCATTCTTTTTTCTGTCGCAAAGCGTTCTATCTGGCAATGTGGCATATAGTGTGTCCATTTGAACCCAAAGTAAAGGTCGAATTCGATGGTCATCGCCGATTCTTAGATAGCTCGATATTTTTCGTGGGATTTAATGAGCAAAATGCTATGTTGCCAGATTTCACACTTCCCTCTTTTTGTTACCGTAAAATTGAAGGAAATTGGAAGTTTTTACTAAGAAGAAAAAAAAAAAAAATTGTTGACAAATGCGAGAAATGTTGAATAAAAAGTTAAGGAAAATGAATTCCTATAATTTTTTTTGAATGGTAGAAAAATTGCAAAATCAGTGCAACGTGAAAAGTGACTTACTTATCGTGTTATTGCCGTGAAGTCTTCAAATGATAATAATTAATTGTAAAGGTTGCGGGAGCAAAGTTTCAAATAAATAATGAACAAAGGCACCCAGAGAGGCGAACGAGCAATCTGATAACGTTGCACAGTGGCATTGAAACCCGTTTAAAATATCGAATTCGAGAGTATTCACAGCACACCCAACAGTTCGATACTTTATATGGGTTTGAATGGACAATATGTGTTGTTGCCAGATCTGCCCCTAAAATTTAAACGAGAACGACGGATCCACAAATGATCAGATGTTTCGCTTGCAAAAAGTTCGTATCCCGCCTTCTAGCAGTTCTGGGTTTTCGCGGATCCAAGAAATCCGAACGGGGGGGGGGGGGGGGTGTGTTAAATGATCGTAAGTGGGAACCCCGTGGGAGTCTGGAGGGAAACATAAAACTTGACCGTCTGGCTAGCCCGACCCAAAAGTTTTTCCTGTACTTACGTAATTAATTAAAGAATGGCTTAAAAATAGAAATGCTGGTTTAGGCTAAAATACGAGAATATCTAATCTATACACACGTCGATCAGTTCAAAATGTGTTGCGAGTAATGGTTCCGAAGTGCGCCAGTTTTAAATAGGGCTGGTTGAAGTTGGATAAGGACATCTTTAAACTATCTTTCCTGTCCTATATTTTGATGGAAATAAAAAGAACAAATATATATCTAACTTTATAGGTACCTAATATTGTACATTATGGTGTGTGCAGGTGTTCCTGAATTAAACGTTACCGGTTTGGACCCACTCTATGTTCCTGAATTCATTCAAGATTATGATGGTGGTGAAATCTACGGCAAGGGAATTGCCAAGAACTCGTACATAAAGGGTCTCTCTGGCCTCAAAGTTTTGGATGTCCGGTGAGCGTTAGACTTATCTGTACTTACATATATTTAGTAATGGGGCTCTTGCGAACTTTTGCAACACGAGATTGAAGAGTTGATTCTGGCATAAAACCTGTAAAAATGACGATGAGAACACTGAAAAATCACGAAATTCACTCTCAGAATCGAACTTAATGGCGGTTCGACGCAGGGATCATTGGAGATTCCTATCTAAATTGAAACATACCTCAGTGTATCCAAAGAGAAAGTGGCATATTAGATAGGAATCTACCATGAAACCTGCGTCGAACCGCCATTACGATATTGCCATTTATGTAGTTATGAAGGTTTATTACTGAATTTTAAACTTTCCCGGTGTGATTTTCGTGATTTTTGCTGGTTTTTACATCAAAATGAACTAATCATTTGCTCACAGCAAAAGTTCGAAAGAGCTCCATTACCAACCTACTTTATTTAATTAATATTTATATTTACCTCATTTTTTCTTTTTATTGTCGATCAAAGATTACGCCATTCATAATAAGGAGAAAGGAGACAAAATGATTCAATACATAGGCTCCGTTAGATTGCACTACCCTCAGGCAAAACTATGAGGAGAATAGGTATCTACTTTTGTTCTTAATTATTATTCGGAGCGTAAAGCCGATATTTACTTTAGAAGCCTTCAATTTGGAGTGTAAGCAATTAGCGATGTACTCTTGCGATGAAATAGCATAGGTACTTTACTAGATAGAGAGCTTGCAGTTGCGGCATTTGCGATTGTAGTGGAAAAAACCAGAAAACGCGTGGGTTGCATACCCTCACAATTGAAGGCGGTTTTGGGTCGGCTTTTTTAAGATTCTGTTGAGTGTATTGTGTTAAAACTGTTGAGAGGTGGATGCGGAGTTAAAATTTTCAGCAGGTATTTCCGAAGTCATTCAAGAAATGGAAATTTTAGATTCTGATCATAAATTCCATAAAGTTGGCTTAATGCGGTGTACAAGACAATAAAGGAGGGAGTTGCTGAAAATTTTTATTGGCTGAAGATTCACAGGTTACAAAAAACCTTGGTTATAGGACCCAAGAAAAGAAAATTAACCAACTCAAAATACCATAAAGTGTAACATGACAATTGAACAGGCATGCATTGCCGCAGGGTCAGATTGAAACCATAACCATTAGGCTGACTAAGTTATAGCTTAGGGCACACAATTTTGTGGGACAGTTTTTATTTAGGCAAAAAAAAAGTTGTAAAAAGGGTTCAGTGATAGTGGAGGAGCATAGCTTAGGGTGCCAGCAGGCTGATTATGAAGGATCGTAACATAATGCTATCGATTCGATGATCAAGCACGCCTTATTCTTGTGGGTGGTGTCATTTTGATAAATTTCATTCCGATAGAAACCCTCCTATCTCTGTGAAAAATGAAAAATCGGATAACTACCCACAAAAAGGCAACACTGATTGTGATAGAGAATATTGAAGAGAAATTATGAAACCTTAAGAGCGCATTGGTAGCTTTGTTGACGATTTTTTTTTTAAAACTGACTGTGCATAACGGAGTAATATTCAGATTAAAGAATTTTTCACTATGCCTTGCTCTTGCTTGATTTACAGATCAAAGGTTGACGACCCAGACCGTATGGTGTTGGAAATCGATTTCTTCTTGCCAAAGCTTCAAATTGATGGAACTTACAAAATGGAAGGAGCCGTCGGTGATTTGAACGTCCAAGGTCGAGGAGTCTATGGAGTCAACATGAGTGAGTTATCACTCTCTTGCTTTCGAAAAAGCTCACACTATTTTATAATTTCAACCAAAAAAAAATAAATAAACAAGAGAGGAACTTATGATCCCACTGATGATTCTCATCAAACAGGATGATGAAAAACGTTAAATCTGCTTTGCAAAATTCCTTCTCCAGAATTTCCTTTCTTAGTTTTTAGAGAGCTTGGTGCAACCATAGACGTAATTTTAACGTCAAGCTTATCAATTAATCTTTAACAAAGAATTGGATTAATTATTTAAGAAGCTCCATAGATCTCTTCTGTGGCAATACTAGGTATCCTTGAAATTGAATTTCAAGACCGTAAAGTCGATAAAAAGAAAATAAATGTTCTGACGCTAAATTTGACACCGTATAATACAGCTCCAAAGTTTTAAAAACATCATAAAACTGCAGTGCTTTGGTTCCAATTGTCCGAATGTTTGGCAAAGTACCTAATGCTATATCTTAGAAAAAGTATAGTCATAGACAAGAAAAATGTCGGACAAATTCTTAAGTGTTAATGAATAAAACCAACAAATAATCCAATTTTTCTTTTCTCTTTTAGCTGATGTCAGTGGAACATGGAGAATCAAGGGCGCCCGAGTACAGATTGAAGGTGAAAACTACATGAAAATCCACGAATTCCACATGAGACCAGAAGTTGGAGACATGAAAATCTTTGCTACCAATCTTGTTAACGGAAACCAAAGACTGAGTGAGTATTTAGTAATAGATACCATGTCTCGAAGAGCAATGAAATTCAAACACCACGGCTTCTCATCCAAATGATTACCACATTTTTAAGTAAAGTGCAAAAGCACAGAGTGTCTTCTAACTAACTTTTGTGATACTAGCACATCCAAAAGACAAACGCCTAATTTACTTTCATGAAAAAGCTAAATGAAATTATCTTGCCTGTAAATTTATGAGATTCCAAAAAATTGGTCTAAAGATAGGACTTTCCAAGCTGATAACTCAAATTTTTCAAACGTGGGACTTATGCCACTCCAGTATGAAACGGCTCATTTATAAAAGGTAAAAATATTCTGTGAAGGACTGTGATATGTGCCTAATTCGGCTGTTTGGAAATGAGAAATTTAATAATACATAACTAACATAACTGATACACAAACATAACTGCTTAAAAGAGTAAGATGAAATTTGGGAAAAAGACGAGGCTTAAGAGAGGAGAGTTCAAAATAGCATGAAATTATCATGAAAATATGTAAATACTAGGAGAGGAAGGTTTTTAAAAAGCCCTTTTATACTGCAAAGAAAGCATCACTTTTGAAGTGTATTCCATATTACTCTTTTACCCCTAATTCCTTCTCAAAGAAAAACGGAGTTGGGAATATTTTTCCGGTGGAAATATATGTGAGCACTTGTTAGTATGAGAGTTGGGCAAATTCCCTTTTTCATTCACATAGTCGATTAATTTTTATAAGTAATTGAGACAGATCACCATAGCTGAAGCCAGAATTTTTTTTCGGGGGCGGCTTTAGCTAGAATTTTTTATTTTTTTTTTCGGGGGTGGCTATAGGTCTTTTCCCCCTATTTTTTCCCCTCTTTATCCTTTTTTTTTCTTTTCAAATTCCCTTTACTCCCTTTCTCTGGCCATGGTAATCACTTATCAGGCATACCAATTATAATGAAATTAATGTTATTTTAGCCACAATTTATTACATCAGAACTTGTTTAGTCTCATTGGAATTGTTACGTATGATTACCGCTTAAATACATCATGTAACTTTTGAAAAATAATCGAAAAACAAGTAATCGATTACCAGCCCAACTCTGGTTATTATTATAAAAAAACTAAAATTAATCTCATAGGTATATTGTTACGTCAGACTACCGCTTAAATATATCTCGATTGCTTTTGAAAAATAATCGAAAAACGAGTCATCGATTACCAGCCCAACTCTGGTTATTAGACTCAAAAATCCTTGAGGATTGAACAGTCTTTTGAATAAACTTGAAGCATAAATTGTTTTACTGATTCATTTTTAACCCTGTTTTTGTTTCTAGGTCAAGTTGCATTGACCTTCCTCAACCAGTTCTGGCGAGTTGTCTACGAAGCTTTCCTACCATTCGCTGAATCAGGATTCGATAAAGTGGCCCGCCCATTCTTGAATCAAGTGTTCCTTTCTGTTCCTTACAATCAACTCTTCCCTCTGGCAAAGAACTAAGCGCACCAACGCTGACCAAATCACAAAGCAAAAGATTTGTGCATCAATCAATGAAATACGAAAGTTCTAACGGCTGAAACGGCGCAAAAATAGTGTTGTCAGATTTCTGGTTGAAACACGTATATTTTACATTGATTCAAATGAAAATTATACAGTATGAAGCCATAGATGTGGCAACACTGCGCAAAACTATGGTCTCAAAAGAAAATAAGTTAAAAACCGATTCCATGTAGATAAGTGCATCTGCTCTCACCAATTCGTTTTAACGATTTCATTCCCTTTAAAAACTTAAAATTAGAAATTTGATTAATTTCATCTCATGACAATTGTTGTTAAAAGTTTGTTATAGGAACCAATTTTCAACTTTTCTTGGTAAATTGGAACTAATTTGTACATAAAACTGTTTTTATACCTTTTTTTTTTCTTGACTTTTTTTTTAATCTCAATTGAAAAAACTAATAAATTGATCAATTAAAATTCTCAGAGGTTCTATTTCTTTGGAATATAAGCAACAGGCAGTGGCGGCTGGTGCAACTTGGCAACATGGGATTTTCTCCATTTCAACATGCGTATAGAATAATCAATTTTTTGGTGCGAAAGATTGCTAGCAGGAATTGATATTTTACACAGATTTAAATGGAAAATCGCATCATTGCCAGATTGCACCAGCAGCCACTGGCAATCAGCAAACATATACCTCATTTGTTATCCTTTCCTTAACACAGCTTAAATCTATTTTCCTTTGTATACAATTTTATCAAGATTAAAGGATCCAAGATAATGAGTCCAAGATGATGAGTCCAAGAAGGATGAGTCCAAACTTTTATGTCCAAGAAACACGTTTTTTTGGAATGGGTCTGTTACATGCTTTTGCCACAGCATTATAGAGAGTTGAGTCTGGTGTAAAATCGCGTGAAAATCACATTGAAAGCACCAAAAAGTCTCAAAATCTACTCAAGAACCCACAAAAGACACTTGAAGGAAAGCCTACGATGGCAGTTGAACGGGCAAAGCAACCATGTATGCATGCACCACGAGCAGGAAAGATGGCCGACGAAGGCATTCGACGAAGTGAGCACTTGCTCAGCGTTTCCTTCCCAGAATTCGGGTAAATCGACACAAAACGTAAAATATTAACCATAATAATGTTTCATAAACAATAACGAGGAAGTAAAATTTACCAGAAAAGAACACACAGAATGACAAAAAATGTAGATACTATGAGGAAGTGAGTCGTTTATTTATACTCTAACCATCAATATAAGTTGCCGTTATCAGCCATCCTTTGGTGTTCAAGGTGCATGCATGCAGGGTTGATTCGCCCTTTCAACCGCCATCATAGATTATCCTTAAAACGCCTTTTGAGGGTTTCTGAGTAAATTTTGAGACTACTAGATACTCTCAGTGTGATTTTCAATCAATTTTACACCAGAATCAACCCTCCATAGCATCATAGCAAAAGTATGCAACAGACCCATTAATCACAAGTAGGAGCTGGAGGAATTGACTTCACTAAACCAGTGGCATGATGCCAACTGTGTGCCTGGAAACTATCTTGTGTATTGGTGGTAAGAGGCCTCTGTTTACCCGTCGTAAAACAAAGAGTAGCTTGCAGACACACAGTTGACGACACGCCACTGTACTGAACACTTTGTGAGGACAAGGCCTCGGCGGGAGGAATATTAAAAAAATAGCACACCAAAAATTTTAGGGAAAAAAGGATTTTTTCTTTTTCAAAAAAATAGAGGAAATTTACATAAACTTACATATGTACAACGATGACTGAATCACAAGATACAATATCAATAATCAACCTAGAAGTCCATCAAGGATGCCGGGGGCTCTGCAGTTTCAAGGTCACGACATTTTGCACTCATCAATTCTCTTCTAATTTCTGGCGTGATCGTTGGATGAGTTTGACTGCGCAGCAATTTGAGTAATGCTTCTTTTTGCTCAGAGCTGATATCACTTTTGTATCGTTGAGAGAAAGTTAGTAATGCTTGATGCCATAGAACTGGAAGTTCTCGGGGATCCCTTTCAAATCTAAAGTAAACAAGAAAACAAGTCAAATTGTCAAGGGGTCTAAGAAGTAGAATTTCGGCAATTTTGAAGATTTTTTTTTTTATTTTTTTATTTTTTTTTTTTTCAAATAATTCCCTTCTATATAATCTCAGGTTCATTTTGACATAACATTTTTTAAAATTCAGATGATTGGCCTTGAAATTATGGCAAATATAGCATTCATCATTCTGTTAGCAACTACACTTATTTCAATGGGATATATTCATCCTTTACCTTTTTCTAAACCTCCCTTTATAAAAATCAGGCTTTTGTAATTTTTTCTTCACTTAGGTGCATTTTTCTTAGGAACGGTCAAAGATATTTGGATGCAATTTTTTTAGTTTGAAAGCTGGCACTCTCCTGCATACTTTACCATGGGGATTTTCTAAAATGTTGATTAACATGATTTACAATGTCCTTAAAGTTTAATTTTTAGTCATTTTTTAATATTAAAGTCTCAGAGTTTGCCAAAATTACAATTTTCAAAATTGTCAAAAACGGCCGAGTTAAAGTGTGGAGGTGAGGCAAGCTTCCAAACAAACAAAAAATCCACAGCAAAAAGATAGAGGTAGAGCAGGACCATTTTGAGTACTGGGTTCTGACAAGTAGTGGTGCCTGCTTCCGAACCGCATTAAAGCCCATCGGTGAGCGGTTGATTAGCAACAAGTTAAAACTTACCTCAAGAAGTGAAAAACAGCGGCATCGACTACTCGATAAGGTAACGCATATTTTTTATCAAACAGGATCCTCAAGAAAATGGAATTTGCACCGTTGTAATCCATTTCCGCTAATTTCAAAATTGCAGCCGCTGAATGGAGCATAGGAATGGAATTCTTTGCGACCACTGATCCAATAATGATTGCCTCTCTCAAGGTACACGTTCCGCTCTGAAATGAAGCCAAACAATTGTTATTGGGACTTGGGACCTAAGTTTGTATTTCACTAATCACACCACTTAAGATTATTATACTAAAAATGCAGACTGTTTTAGTAAATTTATGTATCAATCAATGAGTCACTTCCTGAAAAATTAAAATTTGCTTTTTATCTCGGAAATTAAAATTAAGTATGAAATGAGAGTAGTGCAGGGGTGTTTGTGGTTTTCCCCTCGGTTGTGCACAGAGTTGCCATTTTTCAGGTAATTATCTGATTTTTTATTTGACTTAACGTAAAAAATCCTTAATTAGGAAAATAGTTAATTATAGGAAAATCTGATGACACTGGTAGTGCAGTTGCGGATCCAGTCCTCGCGAACGGGGAGGGAACTTGGGATTTTCACTACTTAGTGACCCTCTTTTTATTTTTCCGCTCTTACTTTACTCCTTCCTCCTCCCTCTTTTCCCATTTTGTGGGCCAAACGGGAGGGACTGTCGCTACCTTCGCCACCCCCCTGTATCCGCCAATGAGTTGCGGAGGAAATGGAATGTAAAGTCGCTAACAAATCCGTAACATTAGAACCAGCCAAGAGACAGAAAATGAAGCTCGTAGTGACAGCCAGAGATGTTAATATGGCTTTAGGCCGAGTTGGAATCCAGCATGTCACTTCTAACCCCGTTCCAAAACATAGGTAAAATTCTGGACCTTAAGCAAAAAAAAGACCCACACTTTTTCAGTACATCCAGATTGGTTCACAGATATCTGTACTTTTAATGGACTTTCCGGACTTCCAGACTTGAAAGACATCCCTGGAAAACACCAAAATAATTGGAAACACCGATTTGCTGTAAGGAATTGGGCCCTCGCAAACTTTGCTACAATAAGCAAATAACGAGTTATGTATCTCTAAAGTAAAAACCAGTGAAAATCACAAAAATCACACTAAAAAAGTCTGAAATAATAAAAGAAACTCAGATAACAGCTGTAATGACTAATGGCCAGACCAAAATGACAGAGCACCACAGGTATCATGAGAGATTCCTGTTTAATTTGTCACTTTCTCTACAGAAACACAGAGATACATCTCAAATTAGATGGGAATCTCCCATGATACCTGAAGAGCTCCAGCACTAAGCCCAATTCTGAGAGTGAATTTTGTGATTTTTTACTGAATTCATTGTCATTTTTACAGGTTTATACGCAAGAATCAACTCTTCAATCACCTGTCGCAAAAGTTTGCAAGAGCCCCATTGCAGGGTCCTTTGTAAAAGATTTCGCAAAAAAAAAAAAAATTATTTTTGCTAACTTACCTCACACAGAGGCAGCAGGATTCCTTTCATGAAAGCGCCAGGCTTGAACAAAGCTTTCCTAAGAGCTTGAAAAATGTGAAAGTTCAATCTTTTATATTCTTGAATATCATCTCTAGCACGAGGTAGTAAAACAAGGTTATAGAACCTTTGCGCCATTTTCTCTTTCAAATTGGAGGCAAATATACGAGTTGTTGAGTACATAGCCGCTGCACTCCATTTGTGTGGTTCTGAAAATATAAAAAGTCAACGTGTGAAAAATCCCATTCATATATATTTAAGAATGTTAGATAAAAAAATTGCAAGAGATAGTTTTGGAGGTAGTAGTAAAGTTCAGCTGCCCAAACTATTTGTTTACTGTGCTGGTGTTTCACTGCAAACGACTGGACTGAGAAAACAAAAAGGGAAGGAATGGAGGTACAGTCAGCGAATTAAAGTATGTCAGTTGACTCCTTGGATTTGGCTTTACGTAGGCAACCTGCAAAACTTAACACAGTAAATTGAAAGATTGCAGGTGGCCTACCTTGCCAAAAATTAAGGAACTGAGTGACATTATTTAATTCCCTGACTGTACTTACCAAGGAACCTGACAGTAAGGTAAGAGAATAAGAGGCATATCACTACATGTGTGACACTCTGAGGGGAACTCACCAGAATAACAGAGGGAGCAGCATCCAACTGGACCATACGATGACTGATGACCTCCTATAGCAAAAACTTAAAACTCTGATGCTTCGCTCGACATTTGCAACTGAAATCAACACTTCGTTCATGAGCCAACATATGGTCCAGTTAGATGCTGTTTTTTTGAGACCCAGAAAAAAAAGCTGCCATCTGATTCTAACTTGGGCAAGATAGCTAATGTGTGGTCTTGCATTGATATTAGCCTAGTTTATGAGAGAGATCTGAACTCCGGTTAAGATGCCCGCATATACACTTCTGTTTTTGCTGAACTCGAGTTCGACTCAAAGTGGACAAATTCTAGTTGAGATTTTGCACATAAACACCTTAGAGTTTTGAACTCGGCTTGATACAGCATCGATGTCACCAAAACGAGCGAAGTTAAACACGCGTCTTAAGCGGCCGCACTGAGCATCGCAACCGTTTTTGTCAAAAATGTAAACAAACACAGAAAAGAAGGGGAAAGAAATCCTTCTAACTCCAGTTCAAATATACAAGTGTTTATGCGCTAACCCGAGTTGGACCCGGCTTGAAACTTAACTCAGGTTGGCCCAACCCAGGTTGAGATCTCTTGCATACATGAGGCTATTATCTCTGGTTTCAACAATCAATGAACACAGTGACCAATAATAACAAGGCAGGCTGTAAAATGCAAAACTAAAAATAAAGGGATTGGAGGCAGAAAAGTGATTATTTTACCGGTTAAATATAGAATTTGCTCCCAGTTGTTCAGTTTAGGCACAATTTTGAGGGCTTTCGGCAACTTTCCACTTCTATACCTCATTAGAACATCGCGAACACCCAAGTACAATTCCTTGACTTTTGGATTGATATCTTGCATAACTAAACCTGAAATAAAATAGAAATACATCAAGGTAAAAGTATATGCCATGAGTAGAAATTCACAAGTCCAGTTTCGCCTTTTTCATGGGTATCATTCATCTTGTCAAGGGTCAAGAATTAATTTATGTAGAAATAATCTAAACGTTGAAATAGATACTAACCTACAAATTGCAAACAAGCTATACAGAGGTTTCATTTCTTTAGATTATTTTTGAAAGTGGATTCAAGTAAGGGCATCTCACACTGAGCAAAATTAATCAAAACGGCAGATTACAGATCTTGCTGAACTACCTTCTGTCAATACTCTTTCAGTGTTCTACTTTGCCGTGCTGAGGAAAAATGCCGAAAGCGACATATGTTACTTAAGACTGTTTTTGCAGTATAGCACGGGCTTCTATTCTTATACTGAGTTCCTCTTTAGGAGTTTATTATTGTTGTACCTACCTGGTTACTCAACACTCTCTAACAAAGACTCTCTGCCCGTCCAAGCATTTAGGAAAGGCCGACCGGTGACCGTCTATTGTTCAATGCTGGAATCCTTGGAAGGACGAAACATTCAAGGCATTGAAGGTTTAAAATTGAGGATAAACTGAAGAATAGGGACTCCAAGCTACATTCCAAAAACAACATAAGTAACACATGGTGCTCACAGCGTTCTTCCTTAGCACGGCAGTACAGCTTTTGATATTTTGTCTCATCTTTGTTGTGGTCTCATTCTATGAGGTCACAAGCATGTCACATGTGACAGCTCAAAACATGAAAGTTTCGAAACAAGATTAATGTAAAACGAATTCTTTTAAAGATTAAAATACTAATAGGACTGAGGCACCTAGAAATGAACGAACTAAAAATGAATAAGCAGTGACTTACTTTCTTTGTCAGTGAATTGTGTTGTGAGCTCTGTCCTTTTTTCCGTAATTTTATCTTTGATAATGTCAGCTAATGTGAGACGAGGTGCCGGATTAGCACTCATAAATTTTTCTAGGGCTTTTTCATCTTCTTCGTTGATTTGCTGGGAAAGGAAAAGCAAACTCAGTCAGAAAACTAAATAAAGTGTTGTAAAAGTAAACTGAAATTTTAACACACAACTAAATAAACTGTAGGTAATACCCCACAAACACTTTCTCATATCAAACTTAATCTGGGGGGACTCCCATATATTTTCTGGGTAAAAGCCCCAGACCCTCCTTAATTACTCTAGAAGCGAATTTTATTTACAGTGTCGGGTAAAGATCTTCACCCAAACCAACAGTTCAGCATTTCATTATCTCACCCGAACTGTTTGTTCGGCAACGATGGATGACACCGATGCTATACCCGAACCTCGGAATTTGTACCCATTCTGCGAGGTGGGGGCGGAAAGAGTAACTTAACGGTGAGAGACAGCAATAAACAAGGCTCCTGATTGGCTAGAAGTGATTTTGTTGACTTTGGCGTTTGGTGTCCCCCGAAAAGTTCCGAATTTAAGAACTGAGGAATTTAGTTCTGGGAATTTAAGAACATAACCTTCCTGCTGACTAGTACTATTTTTAGAAGTGGAGGCACAGCTTACTGATAGTCGGATAGTCTTTGACAAATTTTCAATTTTCATTCTATCGAACCAAACCAATATTAGCCTGAAATGTTGAATTTTTCATTTTAAAGCGTTTTCCAATGAAATGCTAAGGCTCAAATTCATTTTCATTAATTTCCATCAGGTGATAAGAAATAACAAGAGAAAAATGGGGCTCTTGCCAAAGTTTGCTACATGAGATTGAAGAGTTAATTTCTAAGTCAAATCCGGCAAAAATTACGATAAGCACATTGAAAAATTACAAAATTTATTCACAGAATCACAAAATGACTTTAAAGCATAGTGGCGGAGCTTTGCAGGTACCATGGGAGATCTAATTTCAGACTTTCCTCTGTGTGTTTCTACAGAGAGAAAGACTTAATAAATAGGAATCTCATATGATACATGCATAGCAACGCCATCTTTGCTCTTAAATGGCAAAACCATGCAGGTGACATGGGCGATTCCTGTCTAAATTGTCATTCTCTCTAAAGGAACACACAGAGGAAAGCTCCAAATTAGATAGGAATCTTCCATAGTAAGTACCTGCATTATTTCGCCATTACGCATTAAACTTGAAAATAATTTTTAAAAGTCTGTGAGTGAATTTCGTAATGGGGCAGTTGCAAGGGTCTGAAATGTTGTGTTTTTTTATGAAGAAAATGAAAGTACTTGATGAGCTGAGAACAAAGATGCCTTTGGTTTCTAATTAAGTCCCAATGTTCCGGAGATAAGATTTTGGCCCAAAATACATTGTTTTAGATGGGAATTCCGCGTGGTGACATCACTACACACACGAATTTTTGCAACTTTGCACGTATGTATCTCCAAAATCAAGACACTTAGGAAAAAACCAAAGGCACCATCGTTCTCAGATTATCAAGTACTACCATTTTCTACATAAAAAACACAACATTTCAGACCCTTGCAGCTGCCCCATTATTCAATGTGCTCATCGTAATTTTTCGCAATAATGTTTCGTAATAATTCAATCTCTCATAGCAAACGTTAGTAAGAGCCCCATTCCTACAATTATCAATATAAATTAAACTTCGCTTCCACTTCTGAAACAAACCCAGGATAGAGAATACAGGGAGGAATACTTACAATATCATTGAAAGAATCATCTCCACCAAGTGCAGGGAATTGATCATCATAATCAGATCCTTCATCTTCATCCTCCTCGTCATCACCTGCTCCTTCGCCTAACTTAGTTGTCGGGACAATATCTGAGCCTGAACAGTCACAAATAGGGGAAGTATGAGAGACCCACATCAGAGGAATTTAATTAAAAAAAGACTTTGCTAAACTTCTCAGGCTATATGAGATCTTGCAAGCTGCATACATTTGGAGAATAGGTTCAAATTCCATTTATTGGATTTGAAGCAATTATTAACTATTGCAGGTTTGAACTAAACGCATGCAAACATGCTACTCATGAGTCAAATAATTGAGGAAAAATTCATTTGATACTGAGTAATGTCACCAGCGAGCTTCAACACGCGAACAGTTGAAGGCTAATTTTTTTTAATCTTAACACCTTAACACGATGAAACACTACATTTTTTACTGTCGGTGGCTAGCGCTGTAAGTATTTCATTGAAACAGAACGGAACACAGTAACCACTCTGACAAGTCAATCCACCAATAGTGGTTACTTGTGGTTCACTAAAATATAACCTCTTATCTGCCAATTTCATTCAAATTTTGTGTGTCTTGACCTGGTTTTTTCGTTTTATGACATACATCCCATTTTTGAAAACAAATTAATTGAGCCTCACCACAAAAAATGACACTAAATACAAATAAATAGCGCAAATCAAAAACGTAAACAGTATTAGAACGTGCGAATTTGAATAAAACCTGTTTTTTCAATTAAGGAATGTTAAGAAACTAACCACATTCAACCTTAAGTAACCTGTTCCATCTTGCTCCAGCGTTTCAAGCATTAAAAATAAACAAAAACAAAAACATTGGCCTTAGGGCACATATTGCAACAAGTAGGGGGTTTTTGATTGATGCTTGAGAAGCATGAGATACAAACTCAGAGGAGGCTCAGTTTTTCTCCAAGTCACAAAAGATGGGTCATTTGAGCCCAAACAGCTCTCTGGACGAATAATGAGTTGCAACTACTGCCAAGAGTATTCCCTTGTTACAAGAAAAATTTCATACAATTGAATAAAAAGGAGAATACAAACCTAATGTACCAAACTCTTCGGCAATTTCTTCTTGCTGCAATCTTGCTTGTCGTAAAATTTTTCTTGACAATTTTGGGTCAACATACTGCAACACATAAGTACACAGAGAGAGGTTACAGAAAAAATTAGAATGGTTTACCAACATGGAGTTACAAAATTTCTGGGGAAATATTTCAGTGAATAATTAGGGACAAAGTAACGACATGAAAAAGGACTGTCCTTTTTTGAAAAAATAAAGTAAATAAAAACAATTTTCTTTTGGTATTTGTTTTTACAAAATAGCAACTCAAAAATATTTTCTCCTTTACTCAAAAAAATAGTAAAATAATTTGAATAAACAGAATGCAGAGCAAAGAATCGATGTCTTCGGTAAAAAAAAAATACAAGCTTCACAGCATGCGCAACAACACAGCCACTCCGAAAGTATGTTAAACAAATGAAGTGCTCATTTCTTGGGCATCGTAGAAGTGTTACAAAGCAATAAACCAAAGAGGAACAGCTCCCGTTGATATAGCCCTGATTAAGAGAAAACTTAAAGAAAATGGGAGATAATCTCTAATTTCCTCTCTTCATCTTCAAAAACAAAAGTAATTTGAAACAGCCAGACCTTTGACAGTTTCCCCCGGAAGTGCAAAGAACAGCTTCATAGAGTGGTTGTCTGACAACCCTATACCATGGAGAAACTTAATAGGGAGGGTTGGATATGGCATATGATTAAAAATGCAAATTTGAATGCTTTAACAGTCTAAACACAAACAGTTAAGAGTGATTCTAGAAGTAAATTTTACAATAAAACCAACGAAACCACTTGTAAACTTCTATGATGCATATTAAAAAAGATATATGAATTTAAAGTTGCCACGCCATATCCAGCCTCTCCCATTGACTCGCTCAAATGTATGCCAATGAGATCCATCAACACAAAACATTGTTACTTATGAATTGAGGACTTGGCCAGAAGAAGGGAACATACAACATCAGGTGTGTTCTTTCCTTAAAATCAACTATAAATGGATTGGAGATTGATAGTAAAGAACATACTTGATGTTTCGTGTGATCTTAATTGATCACGATAACTCCAATATTGGCCTATATAATCCATCAGGTAAGTTCAATACCAAAAATCTCCATTCCGTAACTAAGTATACTGATTGTAAGGAGAGATCACACCTGCTGTTTTAAATGCCCTTATTCCCGCAAATTTCTCAAATGGTAGATGACACTTGCAGCGTGATAGTCGCTTAGATGGCTCCAACTGGGAGAGACGTTGTTGATTCCAATACACAGAAGCCAGCTGAACGTCCATTGCCCATGAGTAAAGTGAACTGTCACCCCCTTACTCTGGTGAAACAGTCTCTAAGTATGCACTGAAGTCAATTTGAAAGAGACAACTACAAGCTACAAGCATGGATCATTGGCTGCGGGATAGTAAGAAAGACAGGTTACTTACGTCCTCGTCTTTTTCTTCGACTTCATCTCTGAATTTGATGCGAAACTTGTCGGTGATTCTTCTGTCATCAGTGATTTGATCTTCTAAATTCTGACGACCGGCACGCTTTCTCGGTTTCTTTATTTTCCCCATTTTGATTAACGAAGTACGAACAATAAATTCCTCGGAAAATTCAGATTCGGAAACACATGACAAAAAAAAGTGAGGTTAAGTTCACCATGTGTCAAAAAATAAAAACCGTTGCCACCAAAAGATGAGTGATGAAGTTTTGACGCATGCGCACTTTCCGCCTGGTGCATGCTGCTTTGTTTATTTACATTACGTCCCCTTATCATTTTATCATTCTCATTTCAACCATGATCTAGATAATTTTAATTTTGTTTTGTTCTTCCTTCTGTCAACAATTTATCTTAAATTCAAGAAATCAAGGAAGCCGTTCTCAAGGCTCCTAAATATTCCACTTCTCCCTGATTCCGTGCAGGAGAAGGAAATAACCAAGGAGGACAACACTCATTGGTGGTATGTATCTGAAGTTTTTTTCCTGTTCCACCTTTTTTCAGAACATGCCTTCTTGTCTTTCAGGTTATTTCAACCCAAGATCGTTTAAAGATTTATGGCGTAACAAACAAGTGTTATTCCCACATTTCTCGGGCAACCCAGAAGCTGTTGTCTTATGAGTGTCGGAACAAATTTTTACGACTTACTTCCAGATGATTTACACTTCCTTCTTTGAATCACCAATCAAAAATTACCAAAGTAGCCCTTTGCATTGGTTTGCCTTCGTTTAATGTGAACAAAGAGTAAACAAGAGTCGCAATTGAATGGAAGGCCTGCGTGGTCAACGCAGATAAGAGATCGGATCAGCCTCTGATTGGCTGTTAAATGTGGTGCTAAAATGTCTTAGGGTATAGGGAAGTTAACATGGAGTTTTCATTCCGGGACGTTTATCTCGGAACCTAAGCAAAATCGCCTCTGCGCAATTAATGCGAGTCGATTTAGCAGAATTTTCCGAACAAATTGATAAGTCATAAGTGCCACTTTATTGCAAATTCGAGAAGACTGTCTCAGTTGAAAAGTATGCACAATAGTGAGTTACTCAAACACTGCTCAAACACACGCCAAGCAAGTAAACACATTATTTTGCGTACTTTTCAACTGAGACAGTCTTCTCAAATTTGCAATAAAGTGGCGCTTATGACCTATCAATTTGTTCGGAAAATTCTGCTAAATCGACTCGCATTAATTGCGCAGAGGCGATTTTGCTTAGGTTTTGAGATAAACGTCCCGGAATGAAAACTCGGTGTTAATTTCCCTATACTTTAAGACATTTTAGCACCACGCTCAACAGCCAATCAGAGGCCAGCCCACGTTCCGATCCCTTGTCTGCGTTGACATTGCAGGCCTTCCACTTTTGTTTACTCTTTGAATGTGAATGACCCCAGCCCTCACGATTCACGAAGGACATAGTTAAGACCTTGTACGCATTGAATAGCTTACCACCAAAGTTTATCATTAGGTACCTAATAATACTTCTTATCGCATCATTCGTAAATGGAGGTCATTCTGTTAGCAATATTTTAATATTAGCTATAGGTATCCTAATTTATTGACATGGCATCTAATTTTAAACATTTAAGAACTAGAGGTCCTTCCTTGAAAGATGGCTGATGAAAGCTCGTCCTGCGCTGTTAGTACGGTTTCATCTCTACGCATTGAAGTCAATATACAGATACACAAGCTGGCCCACTGCGTCAAAACAAGCCAAACTGTCACCTGCCAACTCTCTAGAAATGACCTTTATCACTCTATGTAATTAAGTTTGCACCTTTTTTCTGATCCTCTTGTCACTATTGTAAGTTGTTTTATCTTGCGTAGATGCCTCATAGCTACTGTGGTATTATTTACAGAATATCAAGCTTCTGGGCGTCCTCCTCAAAGTTTGCACCATTCTTGAAGACTCTTCATCGGTAAGAAGATCTTGAAGAAGGCATATACTGTTGCACGCTTTCAACGATGTCCGGTAAAATTCCTTTGCCAACTTTAAGTTTGAAACAGTTCCTTCTGAGACAAGAAGTTTTAAAACAGTACAGGACTTTTCTAAGAACAGTCAGACGAGTACCTGATGAACAAAGCAAACAAGAACTACTAGATTGGATTAAGAAAGACTACCGAGATAATAAGCATCATACTGATGAGCAATCAATCAAGATATTGTTAAAGTTGGGCGAAAAGCAACTGAAAGAACTTGAAACAAATCTTACTCTCTCCGGAAATTTTTAAGACTCATAATTGATGTTGGAACTGCAATAGCTGAGCATTTCACAATGCAGGCCTCATGAAATGAAATCTTATGTCATTGAAAGTGTCACGCTCAATATTATCCATGTAATTTTTGCTTGAGACGAAAAGGCTTCAAGTACCTTATAGTAATAGCGTTAAAAATAGAAACCTCTGAGGTTACAGCTTGTTAACTGTAAGTAGAGTTCATTCATGAAACAGAATTATATGTTGTAGGTAGAGGTTTATTTTGTGATTCATTTAGAGTCTAACCTCTACAACAGCTTTTCTACTTTAAAACTGTGCCGCATAATTATTATTTAAAATGACATTTTTGGATGTTTAATAGTAAATTAAGATGCCTTAATGTGAAAGACGAGTCACCAATAGGTCTCACTCACTTTACGTTCGCTATGACATCAAATATTTTTTGTCTAGAGCTGAAGCAAGCTAAGTTGGCTTGTCAGAAGACATCATTTATGACTGGTAGAGGGTCAAGTGAAAGATATTTGATTGGTGTTGATGATCGATATTGTTCAGAGGTCGCTAATCTGACTGGCAAACTTAGCTTGCTGCAGCTCTACCAAATTCTATTATAGCTCACCCCGTATTTTTTCTAGTGAGTTACTTTGTTGATATTATTCAATGTTAGTAAATTATGTACAAATTGTGAATAAATTATGTAAATCGATATCTGCCGAAAGTTGTGTTGTCAAGTTCTGTGCTCTTCTAGAATTTGTCTTAAATTCATCTACCTGTAGATTCATTAAACTGCAAATATTAAGGCTGAAAAAGAATGTCCTGAGAGTATTTGTGAGCTCTCCCCCTCTCAGGTGTTTATGGGTCAGTGGCGGCTCGTGTAATGTGGTAACAACGTATTCTCTCCATTTAAACTTATGTAAGACAATCGATCTTCAGGAGGTGCAATTGCACCCCAAGATATTGATACTTTTGTATAGGTTTAAATGAGAAAGAAGCAAGGTTTCCTATTTTCACGAGCTGCCACTGCACTGTCATGGGTTCAAAGGTATACAGGGTGTTCCAGGGTTAAACGAACAAACTTCGAGGGTCGATTCTTTAGCTCAAAAAAATACTTTTTCTTTCTTATAAAAGTGGGTCTGAAAATTTCTCCCTTTCAAGGTAAAGCCCCTCTAAGTTTTGAAAACTTACTCAATGGTACATTGGAGTGGCGTCCACAGTCTTGAACCATCAAGTCATGAAAATTTGGCCAATGTATAGTATTTTTACGTGTAAAGTTCATTGGTGACCGAGACAAATTTAGAAATTGAGCCTGACTGTACTTTTCAGTTGATTTTGTACCTTTGACTTTAAAAATTATCAGTAGATTTACTGTCAGCAAGAAAATAGCCCCTTATTTGATCTAATCAGGTACATTACAGTTCCCCAAACTGAGGAATTCTGATTTGCGATCACGAACTATCGGAACTGCCGCAAGCCCAGCCCTGAAAGATCTTCCTCATAGAGAAAAAATCATCATCAGAGTGGTGAGACATGTGAAGCGCGGAACTGGTTTATGAATCATTTCTTTTGGGGCCAGTCCGGCCAGTGGCGGGGGGAGGGGGACGAGTTTACTGCAGCAGTTGCGCTATGGTCTGAGATCGATAAAAACTAGCAAAAAATCATATAGTTTTCTCATTAATTGATCATTATTTATAAACTTTCATACCAGTTTTAATCACAGGAAACACTTTTTAGGAACTTGTAATTTAAATCTAGAAATGTCACTGAAAAATTTCAATTCAAGATTGAAAGCTAGAAAATTGATATTTTTCATGACTTTTTTTACTGATTATTATTGGCCTCTTTTCTTCGATCTCTGACGATAATGAGTCGCTTGTCGGAGCCAGCAATCTGGCAACTGCGCATTCTTCCCATTTGAATGTATGATAAACAATCAATTCTTGAAGGGGCTATAGCCCTGTGACTAATCGATTATTTCTCATGCAATCAAATGGGAAGAATACACAGTTGCCAGTTTGCTGGATCCGCCAATGTAAAAAGGAATCGCCCGCACTCGGCAGGCGAGACGAGGCCGCGAGAGAAGCGCGGGATTAGTCGACGAATCGTTCCTTTTGAAGCCAGAGGCGAAGGATTGGGTTGCTACAAGTGGCAACGCTGGTGGTAGCAAAAAGCCTCAAGGTCATCTGCAAGTTTGCCAACTGTTATTAAACCTGAAATCAAACATCCATGTTTGTTAATAAAAGGCCTTCCCCCTTAGCAGTTTATACACACGTTATACATGATCAATCATCAAACTTCGCATCCGACGGGAATTTCCTGAGCCCATTTTCAATTTTTATCTATAATCTTGATCAACTCTTCGAAGAAAAATAATTCAATTTTTACGCCACGCCGAGTGTCTTGATCTGATCTTGACTGTGTATTGTTGGTAGCCCTTGCTCCGATCCGACTTCGGAGTTTCGATTCTGTGGCGCCAAATATTACTCGCGGTACCGATGCGGAGATATATTCCGAATCGTCTCCCTCTTGCTTCCTTTCCCCGATTTTCCGTAATTTTCATTCATGTTAATTTTTTATAGTGCCGTGACCTTTTGAGCTTTGCCACAAGAAAAGTTCAAAATCTCCGCTAACATAAGATATTTAGGTGCTGTCCTTTGCTGCTCTGCTCTGCTCTCTCCTGGCTTCCTACACTTGTGCTTCTCTGCACGGATCAGCTGATTTTTTTTATTTTATTTTATTTTTTTTCGATCTTTGAGTAAGGTCGAAATAATGTTAGTTTGTTTCTATCTCATTCTGTTTGTTTTTTTCCGAGTTTTGAGTATAATCGGCTCTTATTGATTTTGAATTTATCATTATCTGCTCATGGAATTTTCAAGTTTAGAACTTGATTTGACCCTCTGAGTTTGTCTAGATTTGGTATCTACTTTGATGCTTCATTTGCCAGACCCTCTAGTTTCCAATTCAAGTTAGAGTTATAAGTATCTGAGTTGAAGAATCATTTTTTTCAGGTATTTGTACAATTTTTATAATACTTATTTCAGTGCATTTAGTGATTTCTTATTGCTTTTCAACCAATCACAATAATTATGTTGTGTCCATAAAAAATGTAGCTTTTTTTTTTCTTTTTTCAGTACCTACAGGTTCTATTTCACTTTGGTATCGTTAACAAAGAAAGGCGATATCTTTTATTTGCTCTTTTCCTCTTCAGGGTAGATCTGTGAATTGGGTTCAAAACTGATTCAGAAATAGTTTAGAAAGTCTAGTCTGCTCTCAGATTCAAGTTTGGTTTGATTTCGGCTTGAGACTTGGTGGTTTTCAATTCCAGATTTATTCTGGTTTGCAAGCCATTTACTTTTAAATTGAGTTTTCTGATGTATTTTATTTTAAATTATACAGGTTTGAAATGTCGAAAGATATTCCAGTTATGCGTGCAGACTCCAGTCTATTGGAAACTGAAAAGCGCAGCATGTCTCGCAGCTATTGTGAAGTGGAGTCAAGGAGCAACAATTATCACTCTGTACAGGACTTGGCAGGAAAAATGGTAATTTTTCCAACTTTCATCTTATTTTCGTTCTTTTGTTTTCTTAATGAACTGTTTGTTCTGTTTTTATTACCTTGAAACTCCTATAATTCAGGAGTTCCTTGGAGAAACCACTTAAGTCACTGTAAGTTTTAAGGATACTCAGTCACAAAAGCCGTTATTTTATCGACCATTTCCAACAATGAGAAGTCCTTCTGATGACTGTAAAATACACATTCTTGTTGAAATGTAATTAATTTTATGGGCTGGTTTTCTCATTCAAAAAGAGAAAAAAAAAAAAAAAAAAAAAAAAAAAAAAAACATTTTTGTACTTTTTTATGCAGTCCTGTCGTTCGTTGTGAAATATCAGCATAACGAGCCATGTGTTTGGGCGGCTGGACTTTACTACTATTACTACTTATTTAACTGATATCTAGTCTAGTAATGCTGTGCTATGTAAGTCCCTCTCTCACAACTTTCTTGAGGCAGTGCTAAAAATCCTCTGCGTCTCTCTGATTCTAATGCCTAGCAGGGAATGAATCCGGACTCCACTCCCTGGCTTCGCCAAAAAACTAATGAAAATAACTGCAAGACCATATGTGTATACTGTATATGTTGTAAAAGTACATCAAATTTCCTCAGAAATGAGTTAGATTTGGGTCAAATATTCTGTCATCTGGTCCTTGCAAGCAGACGCATATAAGAGCTAGGCAACTTCAAAAAGACCATTACTGAACAAAAAAAAAAATAAAAAAAAAAAAAAAAAATAAGCAGAATTAAGGATTCAGGAGCTAAAGCGGTTGCAGGGGCACGTGCCCCCTCCCCCCTGGAAGCCTCAAATTTTGCCTTTTTTCAACAGATAATAGCCAAAAGTTGCTTCTTGCGACGCTTCAAATTTCATAGTCAAGCCCTCCCAGAAAAATTTTTTGGATCTGCCACTGGTTAGGAGTGCATCATACAGCTTTCATCTTTAATTTTAAGAACAAAGCCAATTAATTTATTTGGAAGAAATCCGTCACAACTGCTGTGCGGGCAAAAAAGTAAATCAAGCTTGATCAAATTATTTGACATACTGCTGATAGAGATCAGCAGAGCGCTAAATGGTTGTTGAATGCTACATAATGCCTGATCTGCAGCTAGGAAAAAAGGATTGTAATTTGTCAAGTAGGTAGGTAACTATAACTTGACACTCAAGCGCTTCCCGTAAGTTGATCTTGTCTAAAAACGCTTAGCACTCAAGCGCAACAAGCTTTAATGCCTTTTAAAATTTGCTTGCCTCTCCCAGTAGCGGTTCAAAGTAGCTCCCTCTAGCGGCCCAGTAGCAGGCATGAATGAAAGCAGAGGCTCTTATCTTTCCAATTCTAATGGAGTAAATTTTTTCCATAGGAGCAACGATCAAGAGAAGCGGCTGAAAATTACAAGCAAAACTCTACACCGAGGTTAGACAGTAACTGTGTGACAAATATGAATCAAAGTTCAAGTAGCGTTTACTGGGACTCACAAAATGTCAACTTTTCTGGAGCCATAAAAGACCCATGCTTAGAGGTTAGAAGTGAAGATATTTTGAGAACGACAAGTTTCAAGGAC
Organism: Trialeurodes vaporariorum; assembly: GCA_011764245.1. Classification (NCBI taxonomy): domain Eukaryota; kingdom Metazoa; phylum Arthropoda; class Insecta; order Hemiptera; family Aleyrodidae; genus Trialeurodes; species Trialeurodes vaporariorum. The sequence continues at coordinate 47,056,421 of VMOF01000001.1, forward strand.
AGTGACCACACAAATGTAAATCATCACGTATCGTTGGAAACAATGATAAAAAAATTTGAGCTAGACAATGCGAGACTGAATGAAAAAGTTGAAAGGCTCGCATTGAAAGAAGAGACGTCCTCTTTTTTAAATTTAAGTGAATCGCAAAAACTCCGACAGGATGTCGGTAGAATCGAAGAAATAAATTTACGGTTAAGAAGGTGTCTTGCAGAACGACTCACTAAGGAGCGAGAATTGCAAGAGAAAATCGAGCAACTTCGGTCAGATCTATGCATCAGATCTGCGCACTCGATCAATCCGAACGTCACAGAGCCTCTCAAGTCTCATTTATTGAGACATCAGGAAATGATCGAGTTTTTGGTCAGAAGTAATTGTTTTGATGCAATGCAACACAAAGACGAGCATTGGAATCTGCTCGAGAAGAAAATCGATCAACTCGCAGAAAACGTCTCTGCAGTGAAGAGGCGGGAAAAAGAATTGATGGAAAAATCGCAGAAAGATGATTTGACCATCAAGCAGCTCTGTCAAAGAGTGGATGCAATAAAATGTGGGTGTAAAACTTCAACATCTTATGAATGTGAAAATTCCTCCAAGACTGTAGATTCAGGAACAAAAAAGTGGCCATCAATTGAAAATGAAAAAGCACGCTGGATTTAAAAAATAACAACGAGTCTAATAATATTTCATCAACTTTTCTACCAGCCTCCGCAAACTCTGTTAAATCTGATGGAATCCTTCAAAATGAAGTTGATAAATCGAGTATCATTATTAGATTAAAACTTCAGGAGGAAAACCCATCCCATGATTCAAAACTTACATTGATTGATCATAAAGAAAATCGTCTCACAGATAAAATTGACACTTGTTGTAATTCTTCTAATTACTGTCCAGAGTTTTCCGTACCATCAATGGCAGATCAAACATCCATTGCGCAATCTAAGGAAATATCAAGTGGTGGTGGAAAAATTTCCCATCAAGACTTCAAACCCTCTGTTCAAGAATACTTTCCTGGTGAAATGGTCCTTGAAAGATCCTGTGTTGCAAAGGAATGTCTTGAAAGTAGCGCAACCACAGGAATTCAAATTCGAAATCTGGTTGAATTTTTTGAGATGGACACACAAAAATCTCTGCGATCAAACAACAGTGATTGCAATCTATCACATAATGTAACTTCCCATACATTTCGTCCACCCACTTCCAAAGATAAATTACCCGATCGCCAAGAATCGCAGTATCAGTTTTATAATGATGATGATCATTATGCAGACCAGGTCTGTGTAAAGAAATCAGTAAAATCAGTGATAAAAGGAGCTGAATCTAATGCTGAAACTGATCAAAAGTGTGAGAGAAAACTCAGCGTTTTGGAAAAATTTATTCAAAAACTAGGCGAACAATTACAGTTTGTAGAGAGAAAGTTGGCTGATGTTGAACCAAACAATCCTGAAAACCGCTCTATTAATCAGAATCATTTAAATCAGTCCAATCACGGTTTTTATGAATCTGATCTATTGCTCAAAGATAATCAAGCTCATTTTTTCAACGATGGAGAAACCATCAGCCAAAAGGAGCAATTCATACTCAATATCGAGTCAGATGAAGAACCCGTGCAGAAGTGGAGATTACTGAAATTAAATATTGACAGAGAGAATCATTTTCAAGCGAGAGACGTAAGCAATGTAACCGGACATTTTCCTTCCATCAGCAGTGAATCAGCGAGAGAATTAAATGAAAAAGAATTATCGCCTGAATCAAATAAAAAAGAGGATGAATGGAAACAAGTGGACAAGAAAACTTGTTCTTCTATACCTGAGTCTAAGAAGTTTTTTTGTTTAGACAATAGTATAAAGATGATAACTGAAATTAATGTTTCTTCCTCAATGCCGACGCAGATGAATGTTAAATTTGTCAAAAGCGCAGCAACAGGCTATCCATCTAAGGAAGAGAGTTCTGTAAATACTCATCTTCCAGATACCGTTGATCTTCAAATTCAAAAGGAGGTTAAAAGTAAAGAAATATCTACTGAGCCCAGGAAATGTCTCTTGACTAAACCTGAAAAATTCCTGAAAGACCGCCAAATTCATTCAAACATAGAAAAATACATCGCTCACCTGGGGAAGAGGTGCCTTTTCTTGGAGACAACTTTGAAGGAACAAGAACAGCAGTATGATCTACTTTGCTCTGCTCTAAACTCGGAAAAAAATGAAGATGTAATCAAGGAAACCAGTGCTCTTCGTTATCCGAAATCACATGAAATTGAAGTAACAGAAATTGTTCATTCTTATCCACAATCTGAGCAGAGCAAAGAAAGTAATTTGAAGCCTCAACATGCAAAAAAGTATGTCTTTAATGGTGAATTGCAGGAGTCACCGACCGAGGACCATCAGAATTGTGAATTACTGGAGAAATATATTTCAAAGTTGAATACATACATGAAGGACATTGAAAAATGTCTCAGCTTGCAAAAGAAAATGCAATTACACTTTTTGAACATCATTCAAGAAAGTCCTGTGATCAGGGCAACAAATTTGGCTACCGCGGAATCACTACAGACAGTACTTAATCCGCCGAGCTCTTTGAAAGAGACACAGAGTCATTTCAATGAAAATTTTTCTCGCTCACCCTCCGAAGATGAATATTTTATGGTCAAAGCTTGTAGCTCAAAAGAGTTGCTCATAGATCAAAAGTCATCTTCTAATATTTTACACTGTGGCGCTAAAAACAGTAATCATCACCAGTTGTTAAAAACTGACATTCGTTCCGAGGATGTCAAGGAAAATTTTACAGCCCTCTCCCCACCTCATGAAAAAATCAGTCATCACGAGTCATTCAAAACTGACATCCATTCCAAGGATGTCAAGGAAAATTTTATAGATCTCTCCGCACTTCATGAAAAAATCAGTTATCAGGAGTCATTAAAAACTGACATTCATTCCGAGGATGTCAAGGAAAATTTTACAGCTCTCACAGCACCAGAAAAGCTGATTTCAAAAGGCATTCAATTTAAAGTGATAGAAGGACAATGCAGTAAACTTGAAAACCATTTGAAAATTATCGAGGCTAATCTAAAGTATCAAGATGCTATTTACCATTACCTTGAAACTTGCATTCAAAAAAAGAAGTTGGAGACTAACTTGGCCAAAACAAGCTTCATAGACCAGGTCTCCTCTTTGACATTTAGCCACCAAAAATCACGAGAACAAAATTCTAAAGGAAGACGGAAAATTTCCAAGATCCGAAGAGAAAGAAAACCAATCTCGGCTCAAGACAAAAAAGTTGTACAGCCCAACACTGATGAGACTCATAACTTGCAGTCAGAGGACGCTAGATTGTTGAAAGGATCTGCAAGGAAATTTTTCAAAACATCAAAAATTGATGTGCTTGGTGATAAAAATCTAACGAAGGATTCAAATCGAGTAGAAGCTGAGTTACGTGAAAATGTGGAGGAGAAACAAAACCAGATGAACTTAGATCTCAATAAACACCTTGAACTACATTCAACCTGTGTTCCTGCAGGTGAAGCCACTTCTGAAAAGAAACTCAATTCAGAAAGAAAATGTTTCGACCTTAAAAGCGATGTGTTTCCTCATTCGTCTAATCCTACTTCTTTTTTTGACTCTGAAAAAGGAAGAAGTTTCACCTCGAAAATACCACTTGAAGTTATCCATAGAAAGATAAAAAGGATAGGGAAAAGTACTGCATTACTTGAAGAAAAACTCAATAATCATTGCATTAACCGGGAAGAAAAGAATGAAATTTGTTGTCGGTTAAAAAAACTATTTAAAGAAAAAGAACTTGTCTCAAAATGTTTGATCAAAAACAGGGTGTCAGATGGTCAGGTTGAAGAAAAGTAGAGTTAGGTCAGCCTCTTTCTCTTTTTTTTTTACTGGTATATCCATGCCTTAGTCTTAGGTAGAGTTCGTTCCAGAAGTGTAGGGGTAGCTCAACGAAAATCTTTGGTGAATTTTCAATTTTCATTCCTTCAAATAAAGTAAAAAAATTGCCAGTAACTTTGTCCTTTTAATGACCTTTTAATTGACCTTTGAAAAAAGTTCCTCAATGAAAAGCCATCGCTCAAATTCATTCTGTTTATTTTTATTCTGTAGCATTAGAGACAAGGTTTGAGAATTCCCAAGATTATTGGTCTAGGTGCGTCTACACTTCTGAAACGACCCCTAAATTGGAGTTCTCTCAATTTGATCAAGAGTAATATAACCCTTGAAACGTTTTCGAGTTATTCTCATCTTCACTATCAGCTTGGAAGTATAATGAAGGTGATTGTAGGGTTGATTAGCTCCAACTTTAGGCACTGTATTGTGCTGTTCAAGAAGTCAACAGTTTTTGGAAAAAATTGATGAATAAACGGAAAAATTACACATTTTAGGAACATTGACACATGCGACCATATTTCAAGAAGATTCTCTGAAATTTTCAAGCTGGAGCTATTAAAAATTAAGTCGGGGTAGGTATTGTTTTTAAGATAATTCCCATAAACTCAAATGATTATAAGTGAGGCAGATGGATATAGTCTCACTCGCATTCACCAAGCTTATTGCCAAATTCATTTCCCAAGTTACGGCCTTAATTCTCAACCAATTTTGTTTGACTCAAAAAATCCACTAGAAAAGTACACAAGTTCTGATGCTCTTGGATTTTGTGTCTTTTCTTTGTTTTCAATTTGAAATTCCAAAAAAAACGACGTTTCCCAAAAGTGACCTGTGGCACATCCATCGGATTGAACTCTACAAAATTTTTTCCCGGAATCACCTTAAGGTGAATTGAAGAAAATGTGTTTCACTTGTCAGGATCTGTTTAACCAAGCAGTGAAAGCCTTTTTTTTTTTGTTTGTCACATTTTGTCTCCTCTCATAAGTTTGGTTGTCTAGTAAACTTTGAAAATAAAAAATAAAAAAACGGAGAAATCGATCGTGTCGCTCTCGGTTGCCTTCATTTCTTGAAGTATGCAATTTCATCTACTCTGCATTGCTGAATGTAGACACTCGAAATTGAAGGCGTCTATACCAGTGATGATGTGATGACGACTACGCGAGGGATATGAAAACGCGAAATATTCATGTTTATAAATTTATTTTAGTGTCATGATTTATTTCATGGCTTTGTTTTTCTCCTTCTTTAGAGTTTGAACAACTTTAAATTTGTCATCAAAGTTGGGCAAACAGAATACTACTCAAGTCTCACAAGACAGGAAATAGCTGCTCCGCACTTTCCAAGAAATTATTCTCGGTGGCTATTATTAAGTAAACAGGCAATATTTTAAATCATTTCATAGGTTGTTCTATTTACTCTTATCTAGGAAAATTTCTGGTCAATGAGAAAATGCCAAAACAAAGCGCATCATTGGAACTGAACCGGTTCAAGACTCCGGCTCACAACTCCGGCTCGAACCGGTTTGTGCTTCTGTAAACCGGTCGAAACTGAACCTAAATTCATCGCGAACCGGGTTTTTATGAAGGCTTGAACCGTGAACCAAACTGATATTTTCTTAGCGGTTCAAGTCCCTGATGCACACCTATGATAACTCTAAAATGACACTGCCCCATAGTAATTGTATTGCTCTCAGCAGGAAATAGCAGGTGCTCTTTTGAAGAAATTATTCTTGCAACTTGCAAGATAATTAGGATTTCCTGGCAACTGCATTGGTCTGTTTTATGATCCCTCTTTAAGGGCGCATTAGTTTAGTTCTTTACTTATTTGTTCGTGACAGGAAATAGCAGGTGCCTCTTTCTAATGAGTTATTCTTGCTGGCAATCTAAGATTTCAAAACGCACACCTGCTATTTTATGATTCCTCTGTAATGACGCATTACTTCTCTTGTTCACGGCAGCATAGGCGGTTTCTTTCGTGATGGGGGGGGACAGGAAGACGCTTTCCATTCTTTTGGTTTAGGTACCTAAGCAAGACATCAGTTTACCTATTATGAAGAATACCAATTTTAAACACGCACACACATGTCCATAAGCTTTAAGCCCTAAATTAAAGTTGACTGATAACTGAAAAAGAAGAAAAAGAAAAAAAGTCACTCCTCTGAAGCCCCTCAGCCTTGACCCCCCAAAGCCGCTCATGGTTGCTACCTTGCCATTTTCTTGATAATTTGTTAGATTTAAGATCTTTTCCCTGTACTAAACTATGAATTCATGCATTAAATAGCAAGCAGTCCTGGGTATAGCGAGGAAATAATTTAAGGCGGGGAGCACTAGCCTTCAAATTGAAGTCTCTTCGCTTTTCATCGGGTTTTTCGATGGTTTCGGAGTCTGTAAGCCACCTTAATAGCTATAAATTAGGAGAAAATAAGAATCACAGAACTAAAGATATATTTTAAATACTATCCGCTGTTATTTTGTTTTTCCATTGGAATCGCCGTGTCTAGAATTATTAGAGGCTAAAAATCCACGCTCGTCCGTACTGCAGCCGTCAAATTTAAAAATTCCCGCCATTCGTTCGATACCAAGAAATCGGACTGCGATTGTATCGATTCGAAGTTTTCGTCCCCTCCCTTTTCTCCGCCCATTTCATCTTCTCGCAGCAGTTGCAGTCTGTTTAGTTTGTTATCATTTTACTTTAACTGCGAATTTGCCGACACGTGTGCCAAATGAATAACGTTATTGAAGCTCTCATTGCAATTGGGTGAGAAACGCTGCAACTTTTGCTTGTCATTATTCCATTACCAAGTGATTCATCTCTTGTATCTTCTTGTAATTTTGTCTGTCCCTTCGTATAACCTCACTCTTAAGCCGACCCATCACCGACCACGCAGATGTAAATGCTATCAATCAATTCCTTGAAGTTCTGCACTTTACCGTATCAATTATCCAGAGTTTAATCCAAGATTGCGTCTTCAGCTGTTCTTGAGATGCATCAAACAAGTTTTCAACTTCCAAACTGCACCCATGCTTATTCCTGAATCTTGTGTTATCACCTCTCGGCTGAGAAGTAAAGGGTCCTGCACTCCAACGGTTTTTGAGGTTGACTTTTTCCCCAGGGAAGGCTCATAATTTAACTTCCGTCTATTAAATATCTCGGCGGCTAAATGTATTGAAAAGTTTTTAGCTGTAAAGCGAGTCTTTCGTTGTCGGAATGTTTTTGATTCCTATTTGAATAATGTCTGATCGCATTGCTATCTACTGTCTGAGGCTATATTTTACAATATCCATTTCAGTCGCCTTTTACCATGCTACGATCTTGATTCCAGTCTGTATCAATGTCAATTTTATCTCAATTGACGGGAAGTATCAGTCGGCTAGTTTCCTATTGAAGCCTAGTCCTGGAACATTTCTTCCGAGAGGCCCTGAGAAGTTAAACAAACAGAAAAATCTTGAGCACTATCCTCAATCTGTAACCGCGGGCAGATTTTATCTTTAGTGAAGTTTGTGTCGGATGAAAGATGGTCTGAATCCTTTGTTGACCTATCAACTAGCAGTCACTCTTGTGTCAGGTAGAGAACCGTGTGTCAATTCTCTGACAATTGTTGGTAGTTCAACTCGGTCTTGGTCATTAGCTGTGTTGCTAATTTCATCAAACGTGATGTGCATCAGTGGCCCTAAAAACTGGAGTGTTCATTAAAGTGTTCCGCAAGTTTTTAATGAATCGGATGAAACATAGAACATCTGTAAATTCATCATCCTTTGGTGGCAATTGAGTGTGTTGCGAATTAACCATTTTAACCTGCTTAAACCTGCTGTATGTTTTATTGAGATAATTTATCATGGAGTAAATAGTGATATTTATCAAAGGAAACCTCTTGAAAACATTAAGCAAGTGATTACATGAGAATTTTGGAGATTAGCTAGGTATCACAATTGATAATCTCATCGTCCAAATGTAAACAAATATGGAGAAACACGCACATGGTGTGATTTTTTATTTGCCGGTGTGAGCAGTGGTGTACTGCACTGCACGCTAATTTTATTTGGTTGCGTTAGCGATAAATTGCATTAAAGTGTGTGATTCATAGCAGTCCATTGCACCTAGTGCTACTCTAGTACAAACTCCAATGCATCGGAGTAGATGATCAAAGCTGGAGCAATGCACCAGATTAAATTCTCGTTTATGAAAAAATGCACCGGTAACCAAGTGACATCAGTAGGAATAAACCCAGATTTTTCCCTATCAAGATTAAATTGTAACTCATTTGATTTGACACTGCAGAGTCTGCAGTCTTCATCAAATTTCTTGATGCGCGATTCTTTAGGTGACAAAATTCATTCTCTTGGTAACTGATTCCCGCATTGTAATTGGACAAAGCTTTCCTCCAGCTTCTAATCATATCTGTCAACATGTTTGTCTTATCAGGTATCCAGGTGTCGATGAGAGCTATCTCAAAAAGATTCTTGAAGATGGCCCCAAGTCGGTGAAATATACTCAGCTTGTGGAATGGCTATCAAAAGAATTGAAATTTCTGTGCTCCCTAGACGATCATGTGAATGCAATTTCTTCTGCAGATGACTCAAGCTCGTTTCTTTTAGAAGTCAGTGGTTTCCTGAAAGAGATAGGTATGTTATGATTTAATCCGAAATCTCAGTGTTGTGTTTCCCTTTCCTTCTGTGGTGTGATGCGTAGTTTACGTCTCTTCCAAGCTACCTTTCTTGAAACTTTTATTTTATTTTATTTTTCAATTTAATACGTAGAGCCCATACAGAGGGCTATGTCAAAGGTCAGAAACTAATATATTGAATGAAAATAGAAAAGAAGAAGAATAAGAATCAATGATCAGAAATCATTACAATGAACTAAAAAAAATTAGTAATCAAAAAATTCTTTAACCCTTTCTGACCTGAAAATCCTTTTTTCCTGAAACGGATTTTTGACCAACATTGTTGATCTCACAAGGAGAGGATACGAGTTGTGGATCACCGATTTGGTTCAAATTTAACATACATATAGTTCAGGGAAAATAAACGGACCCATATTTTGCCGTTTGCGCCAATGGGCAGTAGTTTCGTAAAAAAAAAAATTTAAAAATCGGACAAAAATGGGTAGAAAAATCGTGTTTTCCGAAGTAACGCTGATCTGCCTGAATTGCGACTCCGTCTCCCAACTCGGATCGGTTGCCGAGTGGTACCGTTCTCGCTCGCCACACTCGTCGTCCCGGGTTCGATTCTCGTTCCTGCTGCATACTTTTTGCGCACTCCATTTTTTTGTTCTATTTCAATCTTTTACACATTTGCTCTCGAATATTCAGTGCATCTTTTTCGGCATAGAATTAACGCAATAAGAACGGAAACTTTGATAATTATAGGTAGCAGTTTCTAGCATTTTTTCACCTGTCTTTTTCTCTTTGCCTTGCATAAGGACTTTGTCTGACTTTTTTCGAATTGCATATATGCATATGAGGTTAGGACCCCCCCCCCCCCCCCCGACCCCCGCGCGTAAGGCCTACGCAATTAAAGCTTTATGAAATGAAAGCACATAAATTATTTTTGTTCTGATTCTAATGAAAGTTTTTGTCCTGAGTGCACCTATTTTTTAAAAAAATATGCTACAACACACCTTGTTTGAATCTTTGGTTATACCAGAAAAGTCTGATTTTCTGTAGACATGCATGAGATGACAGTTATTACGTTGAAAAACATCATCAGTAAAAAAAAAAAGTCATTTTGATCGTATATTTTTTTAAAAAAATGCACTTATAAATTAATAAAGAATAACGCAATCATGACGAAAACTTTCATTAGAATCAGAAAAAAAGTAATTTATGTGCTTTCATTTCATAAAGCTTTAATTGCGTAGCCCTTACGCGCGGGCGTCGGGGGGGGGGATCCAAACCCTCATATGCATATATGAAATTCGAAAAGAGTCAGACAAAGTCCTTATGCAAGGCAAAGAAAAAAAAAGACAGGTGAAAAAAAAGCTAGAAACTGCTACCTATAATTATCAAAGTTTCCGTTTTTATTGCGTTAATTCTATGCCGAAAAAGATGCACTGAATATTCGAGAGCAAATGTGTAAACGATTGAAATAGAACAAAAAAAATGGAGTGCGCAAAAAGTATGCAGCAGGAACGAGAATCGAACCCGGGACGACGAGTGTGGCGAGCGAGAACGGTACCACTCGGCAACCGATCCGAGTTGGGAGACGGAGTCGCAATTCAGGCAGATCAGCGTTACTTCGGAAAACACGATTTTTCTACCCATTTTTGTCCGATTTTTAAATTTTTTTTTTTACGAAACTACTGCCCATTGGCGCAAACGGCAAAATATGGGTCCGTTTATTTTCCCTGAACTATATGTATGTTAAATTTGAACCAAATCGGTGATCCACAACTCGTATCCTCTCCTTGTCAGTGCTGTTTCCTCATATAAATTGATGCGCATATTGTATTTTTTTGTTTTCCGTAAGACTACATATTATTCAAATGTCCATTGGAATGAACTCCAGGTCTGAAAGAGTTAATACTTAACTTAACTTAACTTTGGAAGTATCACGCAATCCATGACTTATTTCCTCACAGGTTTTTAAAAAATTTCCTCACAAAAATTTGAAAGTGATGACTTTTTTTTGGTTATTTTAACATTTCAATGCCGTATGTTCGCAAAATGACCAATATTTTCCCATTTTTTACAATATTTTCCTGGGAAATCCTTATTGCCATTATCATTAAAGATAGGGGGAAAAAAAAAAAAAATTGGACAAATTTCCTCACTTTCCCAGAAATTTCCTCACTTTCACGCGATCCGCGGATCGCTAGATCGGGCACATTTTGCACCCCTAGCCAGGGGTGATTGAAATGTTTCCTAAAAATGATTCAAATAATTTTTTTCTGCTCCATAAACAATTTATCAGATGCATGATTGTATCCTCAGAGAATGAGACCATATCTCAAATGGGATAAAATATTTGAATGATGAAAAACTAGGAGAGCTTCGAGTGACAGGATTTTAGTAAGGTTCCGCAATTGCCATTTGGTCCTACTAATTTTCAAGACAACGGCAAATGGGGGTGGTAATCGATTACACGATTACTTACACGATTACCGAGTAATCGTAATCCTCGTTTTTTCGGAGGCTGCTTTTATGGTAAGCAGGCCTGATATTTTACAAGCCACTCATCCTATTAGTTGCGGAAGAATTAGATCTAATCGGAAAGACCCTAAAGTTTACTATTTATTTATGAAAAATACATTTAATTACCATCCAAAGGTTTGACAATTACCGATTACCCAGTTATCGTGTAGTTGAGTACACTCCTATTTGCCCAACTCTGCTCAATATGAGGTGACCATTTTGAACAACTATCCAAAATGATGCCCAGAAATTTAACTTGTATGCTGCTCAAAAGTAGGGTGAATGTAGTACTGTGCTTGTTCGTCAAGCTCAATCTGCTGTAATTGTAGAGGGGGTGACGCCATTTTATTTGTTTTATCTAGAGATATGGTATAATAAAGACCATGCACTAGCTGATGGCTAACTTTTATTTTGGGGATTCAACAGAATAACATAGTGAGCACCATCCAACATTGTTCTTACGTTGACTGATGAAAACCTTTGCTCATCAGTCAACGCATAGACCATGATTACTTTGATTTTAATTGAACCAGCTTAATATTTAACACCCCAATTGTGTTTCAATTTTTCTCAGGCTGCTCCTATAAATCTTTAACAGAAGGTCATATTAATGATCGACTCAATACGCCTCCTTCAAGATTACTCTTGTTGGATTACTTAGTCTCGGAAGTTCAAGCAGCTCGCATGATAAAGGCAAATCATGGCGAAGAACCAAAAACCATGTCCATTCAGTTGGTAAGATTTCATAATCGCTTCTCTGTATTGGACAGGAAAGTAAAGTGCTTTTTTTTCTAAAACATTTCCACTTGTTCACCCTAAAATTTGCCTTTCAAAACTTTAACATTGCCCAAGTGATGATCTTTTTTTTCAAGGCGCTCAAAAAATGATTCTTTCTTTTTGCCATGGGCTTGCTATTGGGACGTTTCTTGGTAGAAGACTCTTTTAGAGGTTTACTCCTTTTGTTTCCAAAAAACAGGTCCTGAATGGGTCTTTTGCTGCTACGTTATGAAGGGTTGACTCCTATGTAAAATCGTTTGAAAATAATGTTGAGAGCTTCAGAAAGTTCGGAAATTCGCTCACAAATACAGCAAATGCTTTTAACGAAATTATGAGATGGCGTTTGACTGAGCCAGTGACAACGAGGAGGTCCCATCTTAATGCAGGTTTCTCTAGAATGGATCATTTTTCTCAGCATAAAAAGCTGCAATTCTATGGGATTCCCCCCTTGTCATCCGCTCATTCGTCCGCAGTCTTGTAATTTTGTTAAATGCATTCGTTGAGTTTGTGAGTGAAATTTGGAACTTTCTGATGCTTTTAACGTTATTTTCAAGTGATTAAACCTGGGTTTAATCCCTCCATAATGCTGTAGTAAAAGTTTGCAACAGACCATTTGCGTTTCTGACCTTGTGTCCTTACTAAAGGTGTATAATTTGCATTTGTTGAGCGTAACAATAATAGAGAAAACAACAATCGATATAGATGCGATTTGTTTGGGACTTACAGTCAAACTTTCACTATCCACCCCAAAAAAATGTTTGGTTTCTAATGAGTACTTCTCATAACATGCAGAGTTGTAACCACTGACTTGCGATGTAAAACCTCAAACTTTTGAAATAGTTTCCTATCATGTTTTAACTATTGGAAAATGACTTACTTTTTAAAATATTCTGAAGCCCAACTTTTACTCTGTGGTTTCGTTTAAGGGCTTTAATACAAATTCTAGACCCGGCTACAAATGATCCATCTTAGTTGTGACTCGTGAAATTATATTGTTTTAATTCAGAAGTGGCACAAATTGATGAGAGTCTGTCTTCTATTATTTTGTCAATACTTTTAAACTATCTATTTTTTCATCTGTGTATTCTATTTCCTGTTCTATTTTTTGATCATTCATTTCACTTCACAGCAAGAAAGTCCTACAGCTGCAGACTTGAAGAACTTACTAATCACCTTAAAATTTGCCAAACCACCAGAAAATATAACACCAGAACAGCTTTTTGGAAAAGTACAAGCAAAGGTGAGCAAAATTTAATTCCAAAGTCAATTCCGCCTGTGTAATCGGCTTCTTTTCGGTTTCTCAGGCCTCTTTCATTGCCGAAAATTTAACAATTTTCGTGGCCTGGGATGCCTAAAGGAAAGAATCCCATCTTCTTTAGTTGTGGTACTAGTGATTTATTTTTTGGAACAAAAAAGCGAGCTCAAAAATACTTTTTTTTGGATATTTCATGAGGAGCATTTGTCTAAATATCTAGAAATTTCATTACTTTCACCAGAGACTGCACCATCCTAGCGAATACTGTTGTGATCAGAATTTGTTGTTGTTTCACTATATTTCATCGAAGCCATGAAGAAATATTAGGTGTAAAAATCACCTAAATTTGTGATCAATTTTTACTCTCTCTCTCTCTATAATCTTTAATGTCTAAGAGCTCATCGGGCTCTTGCGAACTTTTGCTACATGCAATCGAATAGTCAATTCCTAAGTAATAACCTGCGAAAATGACACGGAGCACATTTAAAAATTACTAAATTCACTCATAGACTCACAAAATGACTAAAGGTTAAGGCAAAATAGCGGAGCAAGCAGGTACCATGGGAGATTCCTATCTAATTTAAGGCTTTCCTCTTTGTGTTTCCAAAGATAGAGTGACAAATTAGACAGGAATCTTCCATGACACCTGCGTAGCTTCGCCATTTAAGAGGCAAAGCTGGCGGATCTACGCAGGTATCTTAGGAGGTTTCCTATCTAATTTGTCACTTTCTACAAAAACACATGAAAGAAAGCCTCAAATTAGATACAAATCTCACATGGTATTTTCGTAGCTCCACCACTATGCATAAAACTTCAAAGTCATTTTGTGAGACTAAGAGTGAATTTCATAAAATGTTTAACATGCACATTGTAAGTTAGCTGGTTTTTACTTTCTCTCTTGAACAAAGTTAGAAATTGAGAAAATAATTTGATGGCGCAGATGTCTGTCCATCTGTATCCCGGCGTAACTTTTGAACCGTTTTTATCATGCTTAAAGTAATTTTTGTTGGATTTCACTGAAGCATTTACTACATAATTGCTTACAGCAAAAGTTAGCAAGAGTCCCATTGACTTGACCAAACCTGGTAGTGCAGATCTTTGCTGAGCTTGACAAATTGAATCTTAAGGGGGTAAATTTTGAAAAATAGATTCGAACTGAAATGATGAGATCAATTGAAGAGGAGCTCTTTGGTTAAAGGGGGCGTAAAACAGTGGGTGTGCTCGAGCTCAAAAAACCTGATTGCAAAAAGTTATTTTGTGAGTATGAAGTGTTGGATTGGGTTCTCTTAATCATGTGACATGACAACACCCTCTGATTGTTAGATAACTAAGCAAACCCAGTTTTCCTCATCAGAGTTTCAAGCAATATCAGTTCAAAATCAGGACTTTTGAGCTCGAGAACACCCTTTGTTTGATCCACCCTTTTACCGGAAAACTCCTCAATTTGTTGTTCCTCTTGTTTGCATTTACTAACAATTCATTCATTTCTTGCAGATAAAAGAAGTGTTGGGCAAAGTACCTGCAGATCTTCTTGGCAAACCTTTATTCACAGGAGTGTTAACTGATAAACAATGGCATCGACTCACTCAATTGCAAACAGACCTGAATGCTGAGTACACCATTAGAAGAGAAATGTTGCTGAAACGGCTGGATGTGACTATTTTATCATTTGAGGTTAGCAAGATTGAACTCATTATTTGTATTGACGCTTCTCTCAAGCAATAGGTTATCTATGCATGAAACACGATGGAACACTGCGGAATGGGTTACTCTTGGTTGAGTGCGGTTCATCTAGTGTTCAGTTGTAAATAAATCGTGGAGAGAGAAAAAAAAATAATTATGGAATCAACCAAAACATTTGCCAACCTTTTGGAAAAAATAAAAAAAATGAAGTAAAGTATTTTGTGTGGTAACCACACTCTCTCTTTCTCCCTCACTTGCCTAAACTCTCTTATGTTATATTTTTATTTATTTAATTTTCATTTTTGAAGGTAACCTCTAAAACAGGCTTGCCGTTAGAGGTAGGTACCGAATTTTCAGTCTTAAATCGTTTTGTTAAATTTATGTTGATTTATTTATTTTTTTTAGTTGTATGGTTTACCTAATTTATTTATTTTAATTTTTTTTAAAATTATGTGTAAAGACTGAAATCATTATTATTATCTTCATCATTATTACTATCATCTTGTGAAAAACCAGCTCTGTCCAAATTCTCGCTTTCTGGCTTCGTTTACCTTTTTGAACTGCACCTCTTATTTATTTTCAGTGCCATCTTTTGGAGAAAGGCTTTTTTAATCTGTTAATGGAAATGAAACTAGTGGTGTTGATAAGACAACAGATCAAAGGACCCAAGATTTGACGGGTTTAAAAATATATTTCATCGGAACACACGTAACCGTGATTGTCAATCGGACTCATCAGAGTGGTTAGAGTGATCCGTTTTGTTCCGATGGAACAGTCGAATCGCAATTGCCAATTGTAGGAAATGAAATGGGATTGTTCCGTTAGAGTGTTCCCTTTTGTTCTGATGGAACTGTCAGACGGAAATAGCCAACCGTAAGAAAAGAAACAAGATTATTCCTCTGCGGTTTGTTGATTCCCAAATAAAGGAATCAGCCTAATGTTCTTCCTAGGTTCTTGAACTTTGAGATCAATGTCACAGGATATACCAATCAAGCAAAACAATTTCAAACCAAAAATACTAATTTCTCAAATTTTTTTCAGATACTTTCCCTTTTTCATTCTCTTCAAAACACGTTCAATTTTCAGCTATAATAATTTTGAAAATACTGAATAGACCTCCCCGGAACGTTTCGTGTTTAATATTTACATATCTCATTTTCGAATGAGAGTGCCTTGGATTTTGTGTTGTCAAGTCTAGATTCTAACTGACTTATCCGGTTGGAGATTGTTGATTCTCTCGACTATCTTATATTGTTTGTGTTTGAATTTCTTTTGCTCAATTCCTTTGATTATACTAATTCTTCAGCATTTGTCATTTCAGTGGTCAGATAAAATGAGAAACAAAGGACAAGAAATCAGCGGGGCTTTTTCGTCAAAACGGCAACTTTTGAAGATAGAGCCGAGTGTTGATTTAGCTGATGTTCTAGCTGCCAGAGATGACCTAGCAATCATTGAAAAAACCTCCTGTGCAAATGTCCGCAGGAACACTCAGTCTAAAATTAACAAAGTTGTCATTGGTTCGGTGAGTAATTTTTTGTCGGTATTTTGCGTAGTCTAAAGGTATCCTAAATGTATTATGCTGTTTACCAAAATTTTAATGGTCGCATAGTGTGCAGTTGGCCTCTAGCTGTTGCTAACCGTGATAGTTTGGCTAGTTTCATTCTTACAGAGGCTGTATTACCAAAATGAATGCAGCACAACCTTACAAAGGTTTTACAATCAATGTGAAAGTTACGACAGTTCTAATTGGTCAGTATCGTAGCTTTGAGTCATTGACAGACCATTAGGAAAATTGATTTCCATTCTTTCTTGTCTTGTAGTCTAAAAAACTGTGGAATTATGCTTTCCGGTTGTAAAAAGTATTTTTGCTCCTTCTAGAGATTAACTAATGAGTACCATCTTTCAAGAACTGTCATATAAACTAAAATTCTTAAAAAAAAAAAAAAAAAAAAAAAAAAAAAACGTCTGACTCAATTCACAAAATTGTTCAAAACGTGAAAATTTTTAAATAATGCCATTATTTATCCTCCAATTTTCATTACTCTTTTCGTAGGTTCCTGATAGAGGTGGCCGTCCAAATGAGCAGCAGCCTCCACCACCAGAAATGCCCAGTTGGCAGCAAAGGTCATCTGCTCCCAGCTCAGGTAACATATTGCATTTTTTTTTTATAGCGTATCTTTCTGTTGCGTGAACAAGCTACACCCCAAATTTCAAGAAGCCAATCATGAACGATCGAGTCGACTTGACAGGGGTGCAGAATGTTCTCCTCCTCCGCAGTTTACGCACAAACCAGAATTGCTTCCGCAATCCAAAACCCCTCTGCTTCCGCATTGACAACCCTCTTGCAAAAGCGCTTCCACAATTAATTGATGACCTTTTTACTAAAGTGCCTCTAATATCCATCTGAAGTAGAAAGGAGAACAAAAATGTGAGGGTTTTCCCCTTAGATGATTTAAAAAAAAAAAAAAAAATTGATTTTGGTGGAGCCTCCACAATTTTTACTGAGACCCCACAATTTACACACAATCCTAGGATTGTGTGATTGTGAACATTCTGCAGCCCTGAGACTTAATACATTTCCCTTATGAGGGACAGCCAAGTCAATTTGTCTGAGTCAACTCCATTGGGTCCTTAGTCCATCAATGCATTCAGACACCAACTACCCCACAAGTGGCTCAATTGACGTACAAGAATTGTACAGTAAACTCTCGATTTACCGGATTTTAGGGGACCGGCCGAAAAATCCGGTAAATCGCGAAATCCGGTAATCCGAAAACTCGCATTTTTCGCGGCGAAATCGCGGACCGAAAACTCGCATTTTTTGCGGCGAAATCGCGGAATTTTTAGGTATTTTTTCTCCCCCCCCTCCCCCCAAATTTTCACTGTTTCGACTAACCTGAGCCTGAGGGTTTTATTTACAAAAGCACAAAACACGCGTGGGGGATTAGAACACGATAATTTGGTACTAACCGTTCGTTTGTTGAGTGTTTTTTATTTCTCTTAGCTAAAAATCTCTTTGGAAAAAATCAGCTGACTTTTTCCAAAGAGGTTCAGCCGATCTCGCTGTCAGCCAGCGTTGCCAATGTTGGCAAGTTCTTGAAGTGCCAAAGCCATAAACTACGTGCTTCACGCGTGAGCGCGTGGAGCCAACGCACTACGGGCGGCAACGCTGCGCTGCTGTCAACGCGGGAAAGCAGCGAAGCTTCCCTGCCGCTTGACGCGTTTTTCAAAACACCGCGACTAATGAGTTTGGAGAGTGACTCATGGTGATTCTTTGAGATCGCGGCATCGTGTCACGGGAAAAAACTGCTATATCTGAGCAAAGTCCGGTAAATTGCGAAGAAATTTCTTCTTGGGACCGAGAAAAAATCCGGTAAATCGCGAAATCCGGTAAACCGCGATCCGGTAAATCGAATGAAATTTAACATTGTTCTTATGGGACTTTTGCCGGGACCGGAAAAATTTTCCGGTAAATCGCGAAATCCGGTAAATCGCGATCCGGTAAATCGAGAGTTTACTGTATTGACTTAGACAAATCGTATCGACTGCTAATTAAGAACAAACACTTTCAAAGTGTATTTAAATGTATAGAAATTGAAATATGCACTTAGGTCATAACTGGGAAAATTTATTTTCAGCCTCTCATCAATAAGAAATAATGGGGGGAAAAAATGTCACTATTTTTTCCTATTTCAGGACCCCATAAGGGACTGAATTAAAACATTTGCTTTGAAAAAAGAAAAAAAAAATTGTGCTGTGAAGGGTTAGTTGGTATCTTCAAATTGTTCTAGTATTGGTTCTACTTTCATTTTTTAGGAGGTTTTTCTGGTGGCAGCGGCGGTGGAAATCGCGGTGGCACTGCGTCGAATCTTGATGTGTCGAATAGTCGAGTGCAAGCAGGCTGGAATGCCGGAGGTGGACCAAAACACGGTGATAATTATCAAGGCAATCGAAATGCCGGAAACCAGAACTACAAAGATGCCAACAAAGACTCTAGAGGTGGTTACCAGAATAACAAAGCTGGTTATCAAGACAATCGCGGTGGTTACCAAGATAGAGGCTCGTTTCAGGATAATAGGATTGGTTATCAAGATAATAAAGGAGGATATCAGGACAACAGCAGTAGGGGCGGTTATCAAGATACTAGAGGTGGTTATCATGAGAATAGAGGCAGTTATCAAGACAGTAGAAGTGGCTATCAAGATAATAGAGGAGGATACCATCAGGATAACCGAGGCGCATACCAAGACAATAGAGGTGGATATCAAGATAATAGAGGAGGATACCATCAGAATAATAGAGGCGGTTATCAAGATAATCGAGGTAGTTATCAAGATTATCAAAATAGTAGAGGAGGTAGTCAAAGCAACAGAGGAGCACCGAAAGATGTACATCCCACATATCATAATTCTAGTAATAGTCGAGGTTCGTACCAAAATGTTAGAGGTGGCTATCAAGACAACAGAGGAGGTTATCAGGATGTTAGAAACAATTACCAAAATTGTCCGCCGAACTATCAGGATAGCCGGGGTGGTTATCAGAATTTTGGTAGCAATTTCGCCGATTCTGGAGCTTACCAAGATAGTAGGAATAGCTTTCAAGATCCTCGGATGTATCAGCAAGAGAATAAAAGTGGCTATCTGGAAAACCGCGACCATTTTGATGGAGGAAGAGGTGGGTATAATGCCCGAGGAGGTAATCAAAACAGAGGTCGCGGCCGGGGAAGAGGCAGGGGCTATTAATATTTTGTTTCATCGTTGTCTGTATCTCAATTGCATTGTTTTGGAGAAAATTTGTAGAATATGTATGGATTTGAAAAAATTCACCCTGTATGAAATAATTTTCTGTCATTTTTCTTCTCTTTTAAAGCCCTGTGATTTCTCAAAGAAATAAATTTCTCAACCATTGTTTTATGAGCCAGAAAGAATAATGATGCAAGTCCTCTGCATAGTTCTAACGATCTTGCTGCTATGTATGTATTTCTTTGAAGATTCTGAAACAGGCAAATGTTTGCATTTTTTTTTCGAATTTCCTTCTTAATTTCTCAGCACATGTATTTTGCCGCCAGTGTTGCCAGATTGGGGTGAAAAAGCCGTACGTTTTACATTGATTTAAATGGGGACGATACGGCTTTTTACCCTCGATCTGGCAACACTGTTTGCCTCCATCCTAGATCATCTAACAAAAGGAAGCCTTCCACTTGTAGTTGTAGAATTTCCTCTGGCAATTGTTGGGAGTTCGTCCTAAGACAATTCTCCTCTGTTTTGAGGGTATTTTTCAAATGTCCTTTGTGGGACATTGATTGATCAACTCTGTTCACGAGTATCTGCTAAATAATTTTTCATTTTAAACGAATTACGTTAGTTCGACAAACTTTCGTAGGACCTTCGCGAATAACCAATGCTTCTTTCAAGAGGATCTTTCTAAAAATAGAGACAAGTTTCTTTTATCTCCTTTCGATATTCTTATTTGTTCTTTTATTTTACTTCTCTAAAATTTATCTCAAAATATGTATGCGGGCAACAGTCTTTAGGTTTGGAATATCACATAAAATCCAAGATGGACAAAGGCAGTGTAGCCAGATCTTGCAGCTTTTCCCATAAGATCCCATAGAAAAAGCTGCAGGATGACAACACTGGATAAAGGAAACAATAGTCCGACCAACCTCAAACTTAGAGGATTTAACAGCATGAGAGAACTTATTCCAACTCACATGACTAAAGTCAAATGAAATCGAATCAGGATTAGCAAAAAAAAACAAAAGCAAATAACCAACCCAAGAGGGAGATATTTTAGTAGAACTCCTTCCAATTTCCAGAGGACATCTTCTAAACATGTGCAGGTTTCCTCTGTCATAAAATTCCTGGCGTGGAAAATATAGACTCTCTGGTGATCTGTTTAGGGCGTTACATAGCTGTTCAATTTTACCTCGGAGGTATTCTCCTGGTTTCTTGAGAAAAGGAGCAAACATTGAGTTATTGTTGCAGTTTTTCAATGGACTTTCTTGTTATTCTCTCTGAAATTTGTTGCCATTCAGAGACTTTTCAAAAAGCTTCTTTTTTAGGCGAGGAAGTTTTAAAAATGAATTTTGAACTGGTTCAGCTTTCAAGTTCTTCAATCGAACAATCAGAATTCTTAGCTGGAGCCACATGTTCGTCCTAATGTGAAACTTTGTAAAGTATTTTAATTGGCAACACTGCTCTGTATCCTAAGTTATTACTTTTCCTTTCAAGTCTTTTTTCGTCCGTTCACTTTTTAAGTTTCTCTATTTATTTATCAGTTATAAAGTTTAAGTTTAAATAAAAATTGATTGGCATTTAAAAATTTTTCAGTCAAAAAGTCTGTATTTAAAGCATGATGCTGATCGTTCAAGTTCCTCTGTAAGCACAAAGTGCTTTTGATTTGTCCTGAGAAAAAAAAAAAAAAAAAAAACGATGTGATTTTGTGATTTTTTTTTCTTCTCTTTTTGAAGGTAGTCAATCTGTTTCAGTTGTGCCTTCGGTTTGCATGATTTACCAATCAGTTTTTTTCGGGACTTCCCAAGTAGCGAGACAAGCTATAAAACTTAAAAATCTTGGAGATTCGTTGTAAAAAATGTCAGAAGAAACTGGAATGTATTGTGAAGAACTCATGATTCACAGAAAAGAAGCAATGTGTGTTTGATAAAAATGTTGACATATTTAAAGCCTTGCCTCTACTGGCAAACATTCACCAGACAGTCTCCCAACTATTCAAAGTGTGTGACTGTGACTCCCTTGTCTGGGATAAACTCTCGCTATGTTCCTTTGATTTTTTTGCGGCACCAACCTTCAAAACTAATTATGTAGGTATGAAATCTTGAAAAGTGACTAGTGCCACCTTGAAGGATCCTGAACTTTAGCTCGGAATCACCTTCAAACATTTGACAGAGGGGCTATTGCTAACTTTTGCCATAATAAGCAATTGATTAGTTGATTCCTAAGTAAAATCCAGCAAAAATTTTGATGAGCTCAATAAAAATTGACGAAGTGCCCTCACAGACTCATAAAATGAATTTAAAGTTTTAGTGTTACGGTGGAGCTATACAGGCACAACGAGAGATTCCTATTTTATTTGTGACTTTCCACTGTGTGTTTCTATGGAGCGAAAGACAAATTGGATAGGAATCCTCTGTGATACCTGCATAGCTCTGCCATCTTAGCTCTTAAATTACGGAGCTACGCAGGTGTCATGGTGGATACCTGTCTAATTTGTCACTCTCTCTACAGAAACACAGAGGAAAGCCTCAAATTAGATAAGAATCTCCCATGATCCTGCGTAGCTCTGTTAGTACGTCTTAACCTCTAAAGATATTTTGTCAGTCTGTTAAAGAATTTCTTAATTTTTTAGTACGTGCTCACTGCTCATCACAATTTTTGCTGGATTCTATCGCAGAATTAACTTTCCAATCGCTTGCAGTAAAAGCTAGCATGAGCCCCATTAACTGTGCAGCTTTTTACTGAAATTACAAATGGCGTTTACAAGTGGAGATAAGGCCTTACTGCATGAACTGAACTCTGATATTTAATGTTTTTAAAATGCTGGAGACTTAGAGTCTGGAGCAAAAATTGTTAAGAAATATAAACTTTAATGCATAGCTAGTTCACATCACATCTTAGCACTCTTTTATGACCGTAGCCGAATAGTCCAGTCGGGGAATTAAATATTATTAGCCAACTCCTTAAATTTGGAAAGGTAGGCAACCCACATGCTTCAATTCATCGTGTTAAGTATTGCAGGTTGCCTACCTTAACCAAAATCTTAGGAGTCAACTGACATTATTTAATTCAAAGACTGTTCTTTCCGTCCAGTCTAAGTACCCAAAGCTGGTGAAGTTGAAATGACTTAATAAACAAAGGATAATACTTTTCCCATGTTCCCTACCTGTTTCTAAGCATTTTTAGCCTAGTGATATTGAGTCTCGTGTACTTTGAAGAAAAATTGCGTTGTTGCCAGATTTTGTGTCGGTCCCTATAGCATCACATTTTGAAATTCTGAAGTAGATTTGGCAAGAAAAATTAAAATTTCCCCTGCAAGCTAATGTAACGAGTGTGATTTCCCCCCTCCTCCCCCCGAAAATGGCAGCATTCCAGTGATGCGACTCTTCAATTTGAGTGATGCTTCTCTTCAATTTAAGTGATGTTTTTTTATCTTGGGAAAGGTATTGATTGTAGTTTAACTGCTGCACTGAATGCTCATGAGACTAGACTGCCTTTTTAAGAACTTTGATCTGTAATCTGCATGTTTGTAAAGTTTATATTTCTCTTCAAGTAGTCTCTCTTTGGCAATTCAGAGTTCTTTTGGTCACTCTCCTGGTTTTCAAGTTTCTCGGCTGGTTGAGCTAAACGAGGGTTTTCTCCGCTCAGTTTTTTGTTTTGTTTTTCAGGCTCTGAATACCCTGTACCACACCCTGCAAGGGTTTGCAATAGGATGTTTCAAAACCCATCCCAAAAAACAGAAAAGCAAGCATATACCTTTAAGGTCAGAATATGATTTCTTCTTTGAGCACGAGGTCTGATTTTGAACTTGAAATTGCGACCTTAAATTTTTTATGTGATGATTTTTGAAGGAAGAATCTTCAATTTTGAGGCTTCCTCTGAGCTTCCTTTTCCCAGAGAATTGTATAAACTGAGTCTGTAAACGAAAGGAACCCTTACCACTGTTATTATCCCCTTCCATTGATTTTCGTCTTTTGCCTTTGATTTCTTCCTCACTTCCTCCAAAACTTCCTTCTTATCCCAAGTTTCTATTATTCTTCTCGTTTCTGTTTGCTGATGGCGATGTAGCTTTGTGGGGAAGGGGAGTTTCAGGGGGTTTGGATTCCCCGAGACTCTAATAATGTCTACCGTCTTGAGACCCCCTCCAAGAATCATGGTTTTGAAAAGGTCAAATCCAGCAGTAATTTGGGATTTTGAAATCTCCGAATGCGGTATTTTGGTTTTCGCCAAGAAACCCTTGCTTTTTACGTTTAAGTATCAATGTGAGATTTTGAAAGGATTTTTAGCTGTGTTTAAAATACTTTGATCAAACTGTGCTACAATTGGCGAAAATGTTTAAAGAACGTTTTGACAAAAACTATGCTTGGGGGCCTCTGAATTAGGGAACGTCTCAAAACAAAGTAATTTTTTCACTTTTAAAAAATTGGCATTTTTTCCACTTTCAAAAAACTGGATTTTTTTTTTCCTGGAACTCCCCTTACTCTCACAACTTTTCAGCTGCATTACTGGAAGAGCTGACGTATATTTGACGTCCAGGATTGTAAGTTTTTTGGTCTCGAGAACAACTGTATTCTTTAATTTAATAAAAATTCTCAAAACGTTTTCAGTCTCTGTTGATTCCTCTTTCTGTATCATGCCCGTTCAGTGTACCTTATTCAATACTAGGAAAATAGAGCGGTTCCAAGCTCTTGCGATGGCCATGAATGGTTCAGTTGCACTGTCAACCAGAGTTGAACAAATGGGACTCTAGAATTGAGGTTAAACTGCCAATTTAGTATTCAATCCGAATCTCTGAGTACCAGAGACAAATAGAGACAGAGCACTACGCTAAAATACATAGGGAAGATTTGAGGCACTCTGAATTTTCGGGGATTCAACAAAATAACATGCGAAACAACAGTCAACACCTTACAATGTCGCATGGTGTTGAACGGTGACATTCGGTAAACACGGGGGGGGGGGGGGGGATAGGCGGGAAGTGAAGAGGAGGGTGTTCACCATTCAACACCATGCGACGTTGACTGTTGTTTTGTTGAATCTGCGAGAATTCAGAGTGCCTCTGCGGCAGCCAGTTAGTGCTCCGTCTCTATTTGTCTCTGCTGAGTACACAGGATTCAGAAAGTTTTCAAACCGTTATCAAAGAGTAATCTGGAATTATTTTTTCAAAAATCTTGAGTAACCTTGTTTAATCATGCTACGCAAAGAAATCAAAAATAATATTTGAGTTTTGAAAATCCGAGTAGATTGCCTACTCTGAAATTGGTGTTTGAAAACTGTCCTTTTCCTGAGTACAAAATGTACTTGGAGAGTCAGACCGAATACTAAAAGTACTCAGCAGTTCAACCTCAGTGCTTGAATCCCATTTGCCCGATTCTACTTAAAACTTCAAAAATTCGAAAATAACTAGGAAAACTTGACATTACGAATGACGTTTATTAAAAAAACTTTAAAAACTTAACAAATGAATAAGAATAAAAATAGATCCACAAACTTACTTGGACCCAGCTGTTCGTTTTTAGACTGGAAGCATACAGTAAAGTATTGATAAAAATGGATAAGTACATAAAAAGCAAGATCAGGTATCTAGCGAACAGTAAATGCATGTAACTGATAAAATTTACCTTTGAACCTAACGTATAATGGAATGAAACTTTTAAAAAATGAGAACTTGATCTCCTTAAAAAATATAAATAAAAACTTAATGAAAAATATAATATCTTTTGCATAATCCATTCATCTCAGATCAATCAAAATCTAGAAGGTAAATGTTTCTCGAGTAAATGTTGTTACGGTTCAAAACATATTTCTTAATAGGGTCGAAGTCAGATAATTTCAAACCTTTGCCAAATGGGGTTGAGGCATCTTGATATTCTGAAAGATAATACTTCAAAGAACTTGAGGACCCAACACCACAGTAAAGTTTTCACCCATTATCAAGTAATTCAATAAAAAAGATACCAAAATAAGTCATGTGATGTAACAGTCAAGTAAGAATATACTTCAAATTTCTCTGTTGAAGCAAAATAATTGAGCAAATTGAGGACAAAAAGTTTCAGGTCCGAGAAAAGTGACCGAGAGAATTGATAAAATTGTTCCAACACCATAATAGAGTTTTCATGCATTCACAAATAATACAATAAAAAAGTATAAAAACATCAAAATAAGTCATGTTACTTATGTAAACATTAAAGTAAGTAAAAACATAATTCAAGTTTATCTGATGAAGCAAAATAATTGAGCAAATTGAGGCCAAGTTTTAGGTCTGAGAAATCTAACTGAGAGAATTGATCAACATGTTCCAACACCATAATAGAGTTTTCATACATTAACAATACAATAATAAAATATAAAAACATCATAATAAGTCATGTTACTCATGTAAACATTAAAATAAGTAAAAATATAATTCAAGTTTATCTGATGAAGCAAAATAATTGAGCAAATTGAGGCCAAGTTTTAGGTCTGAGAAATCTAACTGAGAGAATTGATCAACATGTTCCAACACCATAATAGAGTTTTCATACATTAACAATACAATAATAAAATATAAAAACATCAAAATAAGTCATGTTACTCATGTAAACATTAAAGTAAGTAAAAATATAGTTCAAGTCTATCTGATGAGGCAAAATAATTGAACGAATTGAGACTAAGTTTCAGGTCCGAGAAATCTGACCAAGAGAATTGATAAAAATGTTCCAACACCATAATAGAGTTTTCATACATTAACAAATAACACAATGGAAAAAAATATCAAAACATCAAAACAAGTCGGTAACCTAACAAAAAGTTTTGATCTGTGTCATGTGCTACCATTGGATTAATTAAGACGACAAAAATTGTAAAATATTAGCGGGATTTTACAATTTGCAATGGCTCAATAATGAGTGGTAAAGATCATTCCAAAACTCGATCCTTTCATTATAGATGAATCCCTGTTGGATTCTAAGTTCTTCATCGATAACGCAGTGAGATACTTCGTCAGTCGAAATAGGTTTCCAATCACTCATGACATCCCCGTTTGGATTTCTAGAGAGAAAGATAAATCATAGCCTTTATAAACAGATGGAAATAGAGGGTAGATGGTGGAGGGTTCAATACTTTATATTAACCCTTTCCCGTCGGAATATATTACACCATTTTTTGGGGTGCTTTGTTTATGCAGTGGAGCGCTACTGATGCGAGAACTAGTTCTCGGAACTACGCCAGAGAGTGCCACATGATAGGAAAGTCAGATCAGGCCCGACGAAAAAATTGCGGAGCAAGAGTTAAAATGTCGGGTGGGACCTGCCACCCTACCAGAACGAGAAAATTGAGTTATCAGATGACACCCAGAAAGGGTTAACAGACCATAAAGAGGTTTCAAAAGAGAGAAGGACCAAATTTTGTCAGACTCAGGCTTTTTCAAAGCACCAACTTGAAAACAAGAAATGTTTCCTCCATAAACAATTGTTTATCTCAGAGGAAAACACTGAAATAAGTCCAATGATGGAGCTTTTTCGCGCAAAAGATTGGTTTAGATGATGTAATGGATCAATGCTTTGATTATTTTGGTGTACAACTATATCTCATTGTAAGGAACTACATTCTTCCCATGATTAAAATTCCACGCAGCAAAAGGTCCACTTACGGAAATTTCGTCAGAGTCAAATTTACCATGAACATCCAATAATTCCAATTGAGATGATTCCAGGGTCGATCAGTTCGAACCTTGGACACTACATTGCGCTGCTCAAAAAGTCAACAGTTTTTTCTTAAATTGACAAATTTACACTAAAAGCACAAATTGGAGGAACGTCTGCACCTGCAAGCATACTTCAGGAAGATACCCTGAAAGTTTCAAGCAGAGGCACTCAAAAATAAAGCCGGAAATTATGAAATACGAAAATTCCCATAAGCCTCAATGAGTGCGAGTGAGGCAGATAGACATATTATCACTTGCTGTGCAAAGTAAGCAAATGGCAAAATGAATTCCATAATTTACAGCATAAATTCTGAATTAATCTTGCTCGTTTTGGGCTCAAAATATCCATAAAAAATTTTGCAGGTGCTGACGTTATTGGCTTTATCGTTTTTTTTTTATTTTCGATTTAAAATGCCAAAAACTTGACTTTTCCCCGAAGCGGTGGCGCCATCCATCAAATTAAAAACTGGGAACATTTTGCCTGGAATCACCTTAAAAACTTTTGGCAAGAAATAAGCATTTTTTCAGAAATGTTTGTAGAATATAATTCTTAGGTTGAAGAAAACAAGCTCCCCAAGTTGAAATTCGACCTCAAACGGAGTTCAAAATTTGAGATGACTAACTCTTGTTGACAAAAAATTGAGCCCTAAAAGTCCCAATTTTTTTTTAAAAAAGATGGATGTACTGAGAAGTCACACAAGAGTGAGGGACCTAAATGATGGTAGTTATCAACCAAACAAAACGGTGAATGGGTTTGTTTTTTCTTAAAACATGTAAAAATAGTTTTTGTTAAGTTCGTCACACAAAAACCAATCTAGTTCCTACATAGTTGAATAAGTAGTTCCTTGATAATGAGTCATTATCAAGTTATTGTGACTTGCTCATTTGATTGTCATCTTGGATTTATCTTAAAACGCCAATTGCAGGTTCGAGCGTGGGTTTTGAGACTTTTTGATCCTTTCAATGTGATTTTCACATGATTATACTTAGCAACCGACCCTTCATAACGTTGTGGCAAAAGTTTGCAACACACCCATTTCTCCGAATCTTCAACATTAATAACAAAAAAAAAATGGAATGAAAAGAGTCAAGAAAAATTAATGCAGTTACCCGAATTTGGCAAAATTTGTCCAGAGAGCAGCAAGTGTTTCAGCTACGTGTTTATGTGAGTCCAATTCTAGAATTATACTTCGTGCAAGCACCGAGAAGAACATGAGGGGTAATTCATCGACATGACAAGCACCTTAAACAACGATAAGGAAAAAAGAAATAGAACAAAAAATACTAGATTATCATGAAAAGAAGCCCATTTGCGCAATTAACTCCTATGAATTTGCTGATTAGGTTCACATTCAGCCGGATAGTTTTTCATTCAACACCTGACAAAGTTGAGCAGAAGACAAACATAGAGTTTGGGATTCTCTTCTTTAAGTTTTCTTAACTTAGGTTCAACTTAGGTTTTCGGGGGTGAACATTCACAAGAAGGCCGAAGGGGTCCATTTTCCTCTAAATCCCCCCAAAAAAAATTTAGGGGGGTTTTCTGCCTCTAACTTAAAAATTTTGAATCATGACCCCTATTTTTATATACACTGTTGAAAAGGACATAAAATGAGCATTTTGGCAAAACCTGACCGGCAATATGGTTTTTCGATTTTGAGATATCGAAGGTCAAAGTTCCATTTGGAGCCATTTTCAAAAAATCATTACTCCTATTGGAAATGTTGGAATTTATAAATCTACTAGTCAAAAATACTCTAAAAAGCAAGTACTTTTCATAAAAAAATACAACTGTGACACAAATTTGATCAAAATTTGGTTTTAGAGCCCCCACATAGAGTAGGAGAAGGTCCATAAGAACATCTAATCACTACGATGCCGAAAAGAGTCAGTGAAAAAACTTGCCCGCACCTCCATGGTTTGAACCCCGGACCTCTGAGTAAGCAGCATACTGCCAATACCACGACTCCACAGAAGCCATTTTATAATTAGTATAAATCTCTCTCTTCAAAATTTCGTGGAGGCTCACTATAAAAAATACCTAAACATGCTGTTTATGTTTTGTTTTTTTGTTATCATGACGGTTACCATATACTATCAAGAGAGGGGGAGGGGGGAGGCTGCAGGCTTGGAGAAGTAGGAGGGAGGGAAGGTTAGAGTTTTTTAAATTAATGACTTGATTGTTGATAGTGGAAATTACTGCTAACTGTAATGTTGGAGCAGGAGCAACTAACAACTCAGGATTATGGGCGGAGCCAGGAATTTTTCTTTCTCTCTCTACTTCCATTTGAACACAAAGGTTAGAGAAGGATAGCAGAGGGGGCCATCACAAGCCTTCAACCCCTATCTCCGTCTATTTCTAAAGCACATATTCAAATAGGAGGAGAGAGAGGCGTAAATTCCAATCCGCCTATGGATTCGACTGATGGAAATAATATTTCACACAAGAACTCAAACGAACCTTTGAGATAGTCCGGTTGGTTGCCAAACAGTCTTGCTAAACTAAGTCTGCTTTCAAAAGCAAACTGGTACAGATACACAGGCTGTGATGGCTGCGTGGTCAAAATTGAATCCAACAATTTACGATTGCCTCGTCCAAAATTAATATCTCCAGAAAACTAAAGGAAAAAATAAATCACAAAATCAAAATTTGTTTCCGAAGAATCTCAGACTACCAAAGTTCTAAAGCAAATTTCATTATTTGGTTCATTTGCGGTTTGGAAATATTCAGGGGACACCAATCGCTGGAGTCAGCAAAACCATTTCCAGCTGATTAGAAGCGTTGCTCATTGTTGTCTCTCACCATTGAGTCACCTACTTTTATTGCTCCCACCTCAAGG
This sequence comes from Trialeurodes vaporariorum, assembly GCA_011764245.1. Taxonomy (NCBI): domain Eukaryota; kingdom Metazoa; phylum Arthropoda; class Insecta; order Hemiptera; family Aleyrodidae; genus Trialeurodes; species Trialeurodes vaporariorum. The sequence continues at coordinate 47,086,409 of VMOF01000001.1, forward strand.
AACAGGTACAAATTTCAAGGTTTGGGCACTGCATCAGTGTCATCCATTGTTGCCAAACAAGCAATTCGGGTGCGATAAAAAAATGCACAACCGTTGGTTTGGGTGAAAATCTTCACCCCAAATCGAATAATAAAATTCGCTTCTAATGAGAACTTCTAAAATTTGCTCTTCTTCTACTGCTAAAACGCTGCTTACAACATGCTCTGTATCAGAGTTCATTGATATCAATCAGTGCAGGAGATTTTTTCTTCAGAATTAGCAAAAACTCATTCCCATACTTTAAAGATGATTCCGCGAAACTTTTCCAGATTTCAATCCGATGGATAGCCCAACTAGTCACTTTTTGGAAAAGTCATGTTTTTGGCATTTTAAATTGAAACCAAAGAAAAAACGCAAAATTCAGTAACGTCAACACCCGCAAAATTTTCTTATGGATTTTTGAGCCCAAAACAAGCAAAATTGGTTTAGAATTAAAGCCGTAAATTATGAAATTCATTTTTGCCATAAGCTCAGTGAGTGAGAGTGAAAGCGAGTGATAGTATGTCTATCTACCTCACTTGCAATCATTTAGGCTTATGGGACTTTTTGTACTTCATAATTTCCGGCTTAATTTTTGAGTATTTCAGCTTGCAACTTTCAGGGTATCTTCCTGAAGTATGCTTGCACATGCTGACGTTCCTCTTTGTGTTTATAGCCTAAATTTGTCAATTTCGCAGCCGAAAACTATTGACTTTTTGAGTAGCACGATGTGATATCCACGGTTTGAAATACTCGACCCTGGAATCATCTTAAAGAGAAGAGGGAGAATTATTATTAGAAATTTTTTAAATATTATTTTCAGCTCTGAGCAGTGTTGCCAGTTCGAGGGTAAAAAGCCGTATCATCCCCATTTAAATCAATGTAAAACATACAGCTTTTTCACCCCAATCTGGCAACACTGGCTCTGAGGGTACTATGACTTTCAAAATAAAGTACTCTGGTCAAAATTTTTACCGTTTTAAAATCTCAGCAACCTTTAAACAATATTGCGGCTTTCAAGTGTTTAAGAACTAAACAGAATACTTTTTTAAAGTACGGTATGAAAAATCGAAAATTATTTTTGTGCACTACAGTCATACACTGAACTGAGCTGTGTGATCCTTTCTCAACCGATGGAATCATTGGTGAATTGAGAAATGTCATTAATTAAACGCAAAATGACAGCACTGTCCCATTGGCTCCTCAACTTTTTATCCAGTCCGCCATATACTGCAGTGATGATCTTAACCACAAAACTGTTTGTGTACAAACAGCCTGAGAAATTATTCCCGGAGAATGGTACTACCCCTTTCCCGTGTAAAATTATAAATGGCTTTGGATCAAGACTTTTCAGCGTTTATTAGCCTAGTACTTACATCGGCATATGCGTTGACAATGTCACTATCGGAGGTGGCACCTGCCTTTAAGTAGAACTCTTTCACTTTATTTCTGGCTGCTTCCAATTTTGCTCCATCTGATGTTAAATGTTTCAAGTCTGCTGGAAAGCAGGTGTCAAAGACCTTCCTGACATCTTTCAAAACTTTTGGAAGGAGTTTTGGATTTTCTGGGGAGAAGAAGATAAAATTAATAATAAACCGTAGAAAATACCCCACAAACACTTTTTCACATCAAAATTAATCAGAGGCGTGTATTTTTGTCCTCTGTATAGGTTGCCATGATCAAAACATACTCAAATAAGGTAGGTACATTCAATGTTTCTACTGATTGCGTTGACAACGACTTGAACAGAATACGGAAATACACCCTTCCACGCACAAGTTCAAAGAGCTAAGAACGGCAAAGTCTTCTGAAACGATCTCTGACGAGATGGGGCAAAAGATCCATGTTGATTTAAGTCTTACTTGTTTAAAAACAAAATTGTTTCTCTGCTGGGATATACAGAGTAGAGAACGAATTTGACAACAGGTAAAAACCACTTGTCTTGTAATGGGGCAGTTGCAAGGGTCTGACATGTTGTGTTTTTTATGGAGAAAATGAAAGTACTTGATGAGCTGAGAACAAAGATACATTAGGTTCCTAATCAAGTCCAATTGTTCCAGAGATGAGATTTTGGCTCGAAATACATTGTTTCGAATGGGAATTCCGCATAATGACGCCACTCAGGCCCGGACTGGCCCACCGGGCAACCGGGCAGATGCCCGGTGCGCCCTCTGTCCGTGGCGCCCCAGCGCCCTCCATAAAAAAAAAAAAAAAACCTTAAGCAGCTGAAAGCCGCGATTCTGGGAGTCTAATTTTCGGTGACTTGAGTACTACAAATATCATGTGTCATAGGGCGCCCTTTGTCCTATAACTCATATGAACCGAGGGCGGCATGGTTTGCGCCGTAACTAACGTAGAAGGCACAAGTGTATGGGAACGCATTACACCCCATACTTTCCTCCCAACGCTTCGCCCAAAGTCACATAACATGATTCTAGGGCTGAATGCTTTGCACATTAGTTAAAGTAAGACACGAGAGGGCGCTTTCCCCCTCCTCTTGGCGCCCTCCGTCATATGTCACATAAGATGAGTCAAGGGCGGCATGGTTTGCGCCCTAATTAACGTGTAAGAGACGAGCAGGAACGCCCCCTCCCCCCGCTAAGAACCGCTAAGAACGCAAAAGTAGCTATTTTTGACACTTCAAAAATTCATAGCTCAAAGACAGATCATTTCTCAAAAACAAACTTTAGCTCATTTGAACCGGAAAAGAAAGGAATTTCTTTCAGACAGTTTTTTTTGTTTTCCTCCGTGCGATCCGCAAATGAAAAAAATTCAAAAATCCTATTTTTTGGAATTTCCAAAATTTTGAAAATGCTATAACTCAACTAAAATTCAATATTTTTGAAACATCATACACAACAAAAGATGGATCTTTTAAAGGTCTTTCGTTTAAAAAAAAATTGGTTTTGATAATTTTAACCGTTCAAAAGTTATGGCCGAAAAACCGTTTTACCTTCGACCCCCCCCCCCCGCCCCCTCGGATCTAAGAAGGCTGAAATAAAAAATAGACCATATTTAGACTCCCTGTGAATAGCTCTATCAGCCCTGAAAAAATGAAGGAAATCCATACACAGCCCATTCCTAATGGGCGATGAAACAACCTCTTTCCCCAAAATATTCCATGGCTCCTTCATCCACATTCCACTTGACTCTTCTCCCTCCAATTATGAGTCGAGAGCATCGCAACGATTTCATGCAGGAAAAATCGAAAATATATTTGAACAGTTCAATTTTACTATACATGAAAGTACCGTTAAATTCAATCTGAAGGTCAGGAAAATTGAAAAATTTTCCGGGGGAGGACCCCCGGACCCCCCGCTTGTACTGAGGGGTATTCCATACCCCCCCAGACCCCCCGGAATTAGAGTCGTACCAAACCCCCCCGCAAGACAAATGTCTTGTGGCGCCACTGCCTATACAGTATACACATACTGACTAAGAAGTTTTGTGTATACTGAGAAAGAATTTATCATTTTGATGGCAGCTCCTTAAAATTTAAAATAAATAGATAAATAAAATCTAGTATTTTCATCCGACTCTGACATAAAATGTGAGTTTATTTTTTCCTCGATCAACATGATCCTTCTGTTAATATAGAGTCGTTCGGCGGAAACTATAAACGAGAATTCGAAGATCCAGAAACTACGCATTCATATTCTCTCCTCTTTTTTCATAGTCTTTCTAAGCTCATAATTATACTTTTCTGTTCGTTTTTTCCCGCGGGATTCCGTATTGACGACTTAAAAGGTCGAATATATTCATGAAAATTTGCGAAGAATCGAGCTGACTTAATGACCGATCTGATCGCTTAGAAATGGCTTGAAATTGCGTTCTGGCGGATTCTGAATCCCAAAAATTTTTCGGGGGAGGACCCCCGGACCCCCCTTCCTACCTGGGGGGTATTCCATACCCCCCAGACCCCCCGGTGGGGTGGCGCCCCCTAGTCCACCGTCCCGCGCCCTCTCAGGTGAGCCAGTCCGGGCCTGACGCCACTATGCACACGATTTTTTACCACTTTACATGAGTGTATCTCCAAAATCAGGACACTTAGGAAAAAACCAAAGGCACCATTGTTCTCAGCTCGAAATCCGATGCCTTATCCATTAGGATAAGGCATCGGATGCTGCCGGATTAAGCTGACATCGGATTAAGCTGCCAAACTGAACCGACCATGTCCAGGCACGAAGAAAGCAAGGAGGAAAGTCGCTAGCGCGACAAGAGGCAATAGCCTCGCAAAGTAATGTTGAATAAACGGTTCCGCGAGGCTGTACATGCCGAGAAACACACTGTGGTTTTTTTAGTGGGTCGGTGATACCCAACCCCACTCGGGGTAGGGAGACATCCCCCACTCTTTTTTTTTTCCCTGAAACCACGAACACCATGGGTGACATCCAACCCCATTTACTTTCAAATAACACCTTGAACACCAATCCCACATATCCCTAGGCTCGCACTGCGACAGTCTAGGGAATTTGGTCAGCAAATCTTTTCCAAAGCGTCCGGAAAAAAAAAAAAAAAAAAAAAAAAAATTGTTCTCAGCTCATCAAATACCACCATTTTCTTTACAGAAAACTTAAAATTTCAGACCCTTGCAACTGCCCCATTTGAAACCAGTCGCAACATGTTACGAGATACTTAAGCAGTTTTCACAGTACATACACCGAGTAATTTGCCAGCTAAATAAATGAACAATTTTCAACAGCTCACCAACATAAAGAAGCAGTCCTTCTGCACTATTTAAACCACAAAGGATTGGTACGTGCAAAGTTTTTGCAAGGAGTTTATCTGGGTCCTCAGGCAAGAATTTCTCCGTTCCAACTATTTCTCTTGAAGGAACAAATGGAAAAACTACTCCTTTCGCATAATCCTAGGAAAGGAAGAACAAATAAATGAGCCTCATCTAAGAAAAATCCTTACGATCAGTTAGAGTACAAGCAAACCCACAAATGCAAGCGACCCCTAAGACGCCCAAGTCAATTTTTATGCGGAATAATTGTTGGGCTTCTACCCGGACCTGCTAGAGTGGGTTTTTACTTTTTATCAATGAAAATAATAAATAAGGAAATGTTGACAAGTTTTGAAAGAAGCTTGATTAAACAGACAACAATTATTTGATTGGAAAAATGATCAGATCGAAAAAATGATTTGATCGGAAAAAATCTACTTTGAATATAAGACAACTACTTTATCAAAACAATTACTAATTGATCAGCGATAAACTTTCAGATTACTGAGTGTTGTGCCAAAAGATTTTGAATTGCAAATTGTCTGAACTGTCAATTCAAATTACAGAGCGCGCATAGCCGGGCATTTTGCATTATAAAGCTACTTATCAAGCCGGCTTGCTGCTCAAATTTTTGAATTTGAAGGAAGTGCTGCGCTCTGGCGGTTATATTTTTACTTTTGTATTTTCAGCGGCGGACTTTCCAGTGGTGGATCGACCAGCGGGGGTTTGGCCATCGACGGACTTAACAGAGGACGATTGGCAGAAGAGGAAAGTTTCAATACTAAAATCACAGGACTAAAGATATGCTCTGGACTGGACCTAATAATAATTGGACTAAAAATGTCAAATGTGGCGTAATGGACAATGCGGTCAAGGACGAAAATAATGAGTGGACCAATGGTGCAACAGGATGAAATTTTAGGGAACGTATTATCAGGGACGAAAAGTCTGATAACCCTACGGCGAGAAAGTTATGGCGGCCACAGAGAGATCGCGAGAAATTTATTTTTTGTCACGGAGGGGGAATTTTTTTTGTTTCGTTTGAAGAAAAAAAAAGGTTCGGGACTGAGAATTAGTTGGAGATAAATGTGATTTCGACACATCAAAGTTCGACTTACTTAGTCTAAAGATTTTAACATTGCTCTTATGGGAGAATTCACAGGACTGAAAGTTTAGTTCGACATAACGAATAATTCGGCTTACACGTGGTTTGATACAACGAAATTTTACTGTAATTAGAAATTCTTTAATAAAACCTAAATGGCTCCAAGTGGTAGTCGGTTCAACTTAGTAAACCATCAATAATTCTTTTATTCCGAAAACAAGACCGCCACTGCTGATTTAGCTAACTACAGAAGATTGAACCAAAACAATTGTCAAAACGCCAAATTTAGCAACTGAAACAACTTACCTCAGCTCCGAGACTAGAATAAGTTTTTTCCCTCAGCTCTTCCAGCGGAGCATTCAACAGAAATTTGTGCAACTCTTTCACATTCGATGTCTCACAGCCCAATAATTTTCCAACACGAAATGCTCTATCGATAGAATCGCTGGGATCCATGTAAGCCCATGGGTCCAGAGAAGAGCCACTCTGAAGGATAACTTTATGAAAAAGACCTGCAGAAAATTAAAAATAAACTGTAGGGAATACCCCACGAACACGTCCTCACATCAAACTAAAACTGGGGAGGACCCCCAGACCCCCTCTTAACCCTTAACTGCAGATGAGCCCAGATCTAGAACAATTACTTTGAAGCCTTATCTAAAAGCAGGGGACTTGAGTTATACTGTCGCTGCATGGTGGGTCACGTGTGGAACAGATACTAAACGAGTAAGAATTGTCGATTTTGTCCTAGAGCGCGCAGCACAGGATAGAGAACGTGCAGACTGGTTGAAAATAGCTTACTGAAAATCTGATAAGAGATTTTCCGATTTTCATTGTTATGTTTGGGAGTAACGCAGGGGTACCATATACAAAAAAAAACAACTATTGAAACGTACTAACTTATTTTTTACTACTTTAATTTTTTTTTTTTAGCCTGAAAACTTTATTTTCAGTTGCATGGATACCTAAATGCGGGTAAGGCCATATTTGGAACAATTAATATTCATTCTCTTTACCATTGAAATATAATGGAAAGAATTTTTTCACTATTTTTCACTGTCTCAAGGATCAAAATTGTACTGAAAAAAAAATTATTTTATTGAAAAAAAAAAAAAAAAATCATGCAGTAAAGGGTTAAGGGGTTAATTTTGCAGTTGACATGTTGCAGAATGTTTTTGCAAATTTTCATCAAAATTCAAACAGCTAAATCTTTGGTCTTCCAATTTTTCCATATGCTTACCTTTTTTATCTTTTTTTGGCATTTTCTCATTGGTTGTAATAGAAACTTTTTATCTTTTATGAAAAGATTACAATTTAAAATTTTGAAATAACAAAAACAGCCCCTCTGGAGAATGTTAAAAGCAACCTCACTACAAAATTTGCATGCATGTCAGAGCTGCCGATTTGCATAGATTTAATGACATTTTTAAAATCACTGATGATTCCACCGGTTGAGCAAAGATTACATAGTTCAATTCAATGTATGACTGTAATGCACGAAAATACTCTGATCTGTAATATTTTCTCGATCGGTAGAAACGCTGTTAATTAATTAAAATATACTGGTTGAGAAAAGATAAAAGACGCTATTTTTTTCGTGCATTACAGTCATACACTGAACTAAACTCTGTAATCTTTTCTCATCCGGTGGAATCTTCGGTGAGTTTCAAAATGTAATTAAATCTACGCAAATCGGCAGCTCTGATGCATGTGGAAGATTGCTTCAAAAGTTATGCCGGGATACAGACAGACAGACATCTGTGCCATTCCAATACTTTCTCAATTTCTAACTTTGTTAGTTGTGAAAAAGTAAAAAGTGACCGGAGATCAACAATCATCAAGCCCAGTAAATGCAATCAAAATAACAATATTGATCACTAACCAATTTATTTATTAATTGACTTATATAAGCATTTGCTAACAATAAAAGAATAGAATAATAATAAGAATTCCGCTGCCCCAACTAGGTACTTGCTGTGGCTCCTTCGGCTTCTGTTTTAAAGCGAAGAGCTAAGCTTTGGAGAGAAAAAAGGGAGATGATATAGATCACGATAAGTGAAGAGTATGTTATATCTTCAATTTGTGGATTAATAAATAAGACTGACAAGATGAAAAGGTGAAGAATACCTCTATTGCAACTACTTCTACTACAAAAATTCCATTCTCCCATTCTCTGCATATAATTCATGCGGAAAACAGAAAAATTTGCACACACCGGATTTCACGTGCCCGTTCAAATCCCATCCTAGTCAACATTTTTTATATCTTGAATTGGTGGATTCATAAATACGAATAATAAGATAAAAACGTGAAGGATTGAAGTTTTGCTGACTAGTGTATTGTCCGATACGTACGGAAGCATTCAGTCAGGGTGTGACACCTAGTGGAGCTAATTTCTATACTTTACAGCTAAATGCAGTAATAACGATATACTCAAATAAGAATAAATCAGAACCAGGGCTGCCGAATCGTATTTCGTTTAAAATTTGGCGTACACCCCCCCCCTCGTGTTTAAGCATAAGAGTTTGGCGTATCCTCATAGTTGCAGAATATGATTAAATACGAATTGGCTTCGAAATGGCTTTTGAAATTGGTTTACGGCAGCCCTGAACAGAACCCTTGCAAATAGATAGAACAGAGTCTCAGATAATAATTGTCAAAAATTAAACTGTAAATCAAGATCTATTAATACCAGGTAAATTCAAAATGCGGCCTGTGACAACATCTCCCCACTAGGGGTGTGCCTTCACTATCGTTTTCCGCGTAACAGCTATTGATTTCGCCATGTGAACCACAATGGGAGTGTGATGCCCAGTACAGGGGCAAGATTCCCAGAGCGGGGGAACGCGTGGAACACAACACGTTCCTCCGCATACTTGCTACAGGACTGAACTGGTATTAATAGATGTTGCTATAATTAATCGTTCTTATTCTGTTATTTATTGTAAAAAAATTACCTTTAGAGAGAGGAGAAATCATCTGGTAATGAACAGAGGCAGAGCCAGCGCTTTCTCCAAATAGTGTTATATTTTCTGGGTCTCCCATGAATTTACTTATGTGTTTTTTCACCCACGTCAACGCTAACCTTTGGTCTAAGAGACCCACATTTCCGGGACATTCTTCGAGGCCCAAGTTTAAAAATCCTGAAACCAAACAGAACTTTTTGTTAACTTAGAGGTCACCAGAAATTTCATCCAGTTGTTTCATCTTTCTTCTCAGGGAACATTCTGATTAAAACTTCCAGTGGCATCATTTCAGGTCTTGTCGGGAGGGGGAGGGGGGGACTGATGACCTTTTCTTTTCTTCTTCTCATGCATTTGATCCCTGAAAACTCTGACAATAATGGTCCTTGATAAACAAGGCGTCCTTTTTCACTTACAATCTAGGCAAATTTTGAAGGAGATGATGGGATTCTATGCGCATCCTTTCCTGAAATTCAAACCTATATTCGCTGAACTGCTGAATTTGATGACAATTTTCTCTGCTTCATGAAATTTCCTTAGGTGCCAAAAGTTCAAGATGTTTCAAATCACAAGGGGAGGGGGGGTTTGTTTTTTTTAAAATTCAAAACGCTTTCTGAAAAACTATAGCAAAAGAAATAATGAAAGTCAGATAAACAAACCAAAAACATTCAGCCTATAATTCAGGGTCACTAAGACGACTCCTTTGGACACCAAAAGATCAGGTGTATAGATATGTGAATCAGAGCTACCACCTGAGAACCCTCCGCCATGAATGAACACCATGACTGGTCTTAAAGTATTCGAAGAATTTTCCTATGGAGAGAAACAAAATAAACCTAGGTAAAACACCAATTTTGAGTCTGGTCAAATTTCATGAATAATATATTTTAAAATAAAATAAAATTAGACGTTACACCTTGATGGCCTGCGGGCCGATCATTTACTTTGAATTGATAAACCGATCGTCAAGACTGTCAATGAATGACGTTATTGGTCGAAAGAGTCCATTATTTTAAATATTATTAATGGCTTCAAAAACTGGCAAATAATGATGATTACTACCAGCCAAAATTTACAATTTTTAACTAGTAGCGTCACTCATAGGCTCCCTTAATGATGAAGTAAATAATTGGCCCTTAGTATTGGGTTAGAATTTACTTATTTTCTTTTCTTGTTTTAATCCAGTGTTGCCTGATTGAGGTGAAAAAGCCGAACGTTTTTTATTGATTTAAATGGGGACGATACGGCTTTTTACCCTCAATCTGGCAACACTGTTTTAATCCTCTCTAAAAAAAACTAGGTACTATGACTTTCAAAAGAAAGTACCCCAGTCAAAATTCTTACACTTAAAGTTTTCCGTTATTTTCAATGAAATTTTCAGTTTTTCATGATGTATTTTCGTAGGGGCGTTCGGCTTAGTCCTTAAACACTCCAAAGCCGCAAAATTGTCTGAAGATTAACAAGATTTTAAAGACTGAAAATTTTGACCTCGGTACTTTCTTTTGAAAGTCATAATACAAGAGAGTGCGTACGCTTCTTGAAAACAGAAGAGTCCCACATAACCTCCTTGACCAATGGAGAGGGTGGTTATAAAAAATTTCTCTTCGACCAAAAAAAAAAAAAAAAAAAAAAAATCAAAGAAGAAAAGATTAAGAAAAGAAAAAAAAATTAGGAAAAAAAGTAAGAAAAAAATTATGAACAAATTTAAAAGTGAGGCAAAACCACCTTAGGTGAGTAGACATTCAGATAGAGACAATCTTCTGATCCCAAGAAAACCTGTGGAAACATCATCAGCCCTCTCTGAGCACACGCATCCTTGTCTTTGAAACATTCGATAGTACCTTCCAATCTTTCCAAACATTTCGGTGGCTGCAATAAAAGAGAAAAGAAGTAAAACAACAAATTTACTATAGTTATAACATTAATAATATTAATAATTCATATTTTTGTTTCAGACACAGTCTACACCCAACGGGAGTAGAACTATATTTATTTTATGTTACTTGCTATTCCAGCAAAGATATTCTGTTGCTGGACTAGCAGGAAAAGTTAAAAATTAAAATTAAGTGTAAGTTATAAATAGCACATAGCTATACTCAAATGTATAGTAGGTGTAAGTTTAGTACTAACAAGGGGAGGCTCAGAAGTCGCCGCCTCCGAATTTGAAAATGGTTGCACGAAAATGTAGGTAAAGTAAAACTATTAGACCCGTGTTTCTCACTTTTTGCCAATGGGCCTTCCTAAAGCGTCAGGAATTTTTTGAAAGTTGCCAAAATTCACGGAAATATCCGGAACGCTCTCCGCTCGGGTTTTTACGTGAATTTCGGCAACTTTCAAAAAATTCCTGACGCTTTAGGAAGGCCCATTGGCAAAAAGTGAGAAACACGGGTCTAATAGTTTTACTTTAGCTACATTTTCGTGCAATTGTTTTCAAAATCGGAGGCGGCGACTTCTGAGCCTCCCCTTGTAAGTAATGGAATAGTACTGTTGAATAAAAAAAAAAAAAATATTTTTGTTATTTTCATTTTATTATTATTTCTCTGTAATTAGGTACTTTAAGTTTTTAGTGAACCTGCCACTCAAGCTAGCTTGTGGCAGGGGAAACTTTTCTTTACTTTATCTTTATTTCTGTTAAACTTGTACTTACCTAAATAAATAAAATAAAAAATAATGCAAATGAAGAGAAAAACAAAGAAACTGCTAAAGTCTAAGAATCTGCAAATAGAAATATAGAGAATGAGGAATACCAAATCAGCTGTTCTGTGGTAGTAGGAAAAACTGGTGGCAGATCGCAGTGGCGGATCCAGCCCTTGCAACTGGGGGGGACTGGGGATTTTCGCGCTTTAAGGACCCTCTTTGCTTTTCTTTCACTCTTGCTTTTCCCCTTCCTCTCTCCCCTCTTTTCCCATTTTTCGAACTGAATGGGGGGGGGGGGGGGGGTGTTTGCTCCCTTTGCCAACTTCCTGTATCCACCAATGCAATGCAGCATCAAAAGCAGTCAGCATCTTAGTTACAGAGCCTCCCCAAAAAACCATATTCAGCAAGCTTGCAAAAAATGGCAGTCTAAGGCTCTGCAAACCTACTGAGGAGGGTTCTCACCTAAGGGACCTACAAACTCTTTGGAGACATTGTAATCTAATTGGTGGGGGGGGGGGGGGGGAGGAAGACAAAACCAAACAAAAAACGGAAATAATATGGTTGATTAATTATATAGGCAGATCCAGCAATTTGGCAACAGTGTATTCTTCCCATTTGATTGCATGAGAAATAATTTAGTCATGGGTCATGGGGCTATAGCCCCTTCAAGAATTGATTGTTAATCATACATTCAAATGGGAAGAATGCTTAGGTGCCAGATTGCATGGATCCACCAATGATTAATTACTTTCATACTACTTGTTTTATAGAATAAGTTGGTGATTTTTATTTTAAACCAATTACAAACCTTTAATGAAAATTAATCTCTTTTGGTTTGAATTTACCCTTCAACATTTAAACTTTTATTGAAACAGACTTAATAACAAGCCAAAAATTGAGGTGAAATAAGCCATATTAAGCCAAATAAAATAACCAAATTAACAAACAAAGAGAGGAAAAAAAGGAAAATAACAAATAAAAAAATAAAAAGGGAGAGAGAGAATGAGAGAAAAAAATGACAGACGATCAAGCAGGTTTAATTAAAAATGTCTGTACAAAGTTTGACACTTGAAAACTCAGGATCAATTGAAATATTTGGGTGGAAGCAACTTCAGTCAATGATTGTTAAATCGTTTCGCACTCTGGAATCTACAGAAAATAAGGAGCAGCCGGACTCCCATCAGTGGTGGCATCATGCAATTTGGCAACAACGTTTTCCCTCCATTTGATTCTATGTATAACTATCGATTGTTTTACAATGGTTTGAATGGAAGAAAAACATTGCTGTCAAATTGCACAAGCCGCCGCTGACACTCTTTGGGCGGACATCGCATGGCCATTTCTCAGCATGCAATATTTTGTTTCAATATGCAATATTTTATTGCAATGTGCAATAAAAATCATTATAATATTTCCCAAATAGTTTAAAATATAAAAACAAAACAAAACCCTTTGTTATCTTATCATCAAAATTCTAAGCAAACCACTACAACCATAAGATACCCATATTTCATTGCATTTGGCGTTAAAAAATTTGCCTACCTGGGTCAGATATTTTGAAAACTTTCAGAAGCATTCTTACCTTGAAGCGTAGTGGTCCAACAGGAGGGTGCGCATAGGGTATTCCTTTGAAACTATAATAAGGAGTCTGGTCATATTCGCTTAAAAGAGTCTCTCCCACGATAAAGCCGCCGTCGATTCCAATTTTAGAATGATCCATTTGAGTAGAGAATAGTTTCTAAAAATCGAGAGAAAAAAAATGAAAAAGCAATCTTGTGTACACACCAATATGGTTTTGATACTAATTTTAAAGAGAGTAAAAGGTAAAAACAACTCAAACCTTTAAGATGTCAATAATAGACATTGAATCAACAGGTGAAGTGCTGCGGAGGTACTTAGCTCCACAAGACTACCTGATAAATAAGATAAAAATACAGGAGCAGGAAAACTGAGATAAGCAAAATGAAGAAGAGGCTTTTGAAAGAAAATGATAGTGACTCAAATCAAGTTTAAGTCAAGGTCTATTTATAGACCTTGTTTCAATTCAACGTAAGGTAAGTAAGTAGATACAGTCTACTGCCGGATCACATTATTATTCAAATCACTTCAAATGGAATTTCTGTGCAATAATATAGTAAGCCAAGGAAAGTCCGGGAGACCGGGAAGGTAAGGGCGGTGCTTATTACCTTGAAAAATGGTTGAAAAGTCCATCTCATACTTCGATCGTGATTAATGCTGTCCGTTTAGGTACTCATACAATATATGCAATTAAAAAATGATTACTTAGGTGTAATTACTCAATCATTACAACCACTTGTTTACCTTATTGTCACGGAATTTGTACCGCAGCCGCATCGATCATGATAAACAAACAAATGTTTATCTTTTAAATTTGACAACGCTGTGGTTGTCAAGATGGAAAACCGTTGCTGCTGTAAACACCGTCACCAAGCACCGCCGCCGCCGTGTTTGCAGGAATTGCAGGTTATATTTACAATTTTTTTTACTTTGGGCGGATGAAATTCGTGAAAATTACAATTTTTTTTGCATTGCATAGTGGAATTGATTCTCAGATAGAAGTCAGTATTAATTAATTGTTCCTCTCTACTTTGTAAAATCTTCGTTGTTCTTCAACCTAAGCGAAGAAAGCAATAATGGGTGATCTCGGTGAAGAGGTAGGTGAAAGTCAGTTTAAACTACTAGTTATTAATATTCCGGGAACGAAACATCATCAAATCTTGGGTTTTGTTCCCAGAAATTTGGTTGAAACACTGTTTTTTACTATCGTTTGCTCCTTTGTAGTGTGCTGGAGGGGGAGGCGAGGCAAAAACTGAAGGCTGAGTTTGAACTTCGCTTCCTTGTTGGACGGAGTCAGTTTTGGAAATCCTCTGGGTTAAGTCACCGATAACAGTAGGTTACGTCGTTATCTTAATTGAAACCTCTCCGTTTCTTTGTTATCATGTCCACGTATTGAAGAGTGTCTGGGTTGATTCATTTTCATTAGATTAGTAGAGGCCTTGATTAACTTCAAGAAGATACGCCCACTAATCCAGAGTTGCGACTTATTTTGACTGTATTGCTGTCCCATGAGAGTTTTAGGATGGTTTTATGATAGCTCCTAGGTATATGAATTAACTTCTCCATCACAAGGAGCCATTATTGTGCCTATTATTCATCATCTTAACTTTGTGAAATATATAGAATTTATTTGGATCAATTTTTTTTAATAAATTAACAGTTTTCTTATAGTATCCTCCGAAGCCCTAATGGCCTCTTCAATCGGTAGCAAAAAAGTTAGCATCTGATGATACTCAATTTTCATGCGCCGGAACCGTGTATCTACACATTGAGTTTGGTGCGCAGAGATGTTATTGTGTCCTAAACAGTGGAAACGGTTAATACTAATACTATACTCGTTTCAAAAGTGTGGGTGCACACAGACCATAATCTTTGGCGAATTTTCAATTTTTATTCCTTCAAATCAAAACAAAACTTGCCTCCGACTTTCAACTTAAATGGCTTAAATTAATTTTCCCTTTGTAACTTGAGAAATAATGTTAAATAATTCCAAAGATTATTGGTCTACGTACGTCTACATTTCTTAAACAACCTCTAAGAAAGTCCTCGGTACTGTCTTCCACAAGGCCTAAAAAGATAGGACGCAGGTAGAAACAACCAATCAGAGACCGTCTTTTATCTCCGCTACTATCAGCGTTGATCACGTCGGCTGACCATTCATTTGTGACCCTTGTTTCCTCTTTGGTCCAACATTCATTAGTGGAACAAAGTGCATTTGTCTTTAAATCGATGATCTCTTCTGTCACCTCATCATTCTAATTTCTGTTTACAGAGCCAGTTTGTCGTGGATGAAGTAAGTGCTATAATCAAGCAAGCTATTGAGGATGCCATTGGAGGCAATGCATATCAACAAAGCAAAGTTAATCAATGGACATCAACTGTAGTTGTTTCCTGCCTTACTGCCTTAACAAAATTAGAAAAATCATTCAAATATATAGGTAAGCATGAATAAGTCCTATACTTAGAATCCAAAAATTAAACTTTTCGCTTAGTACCTCCCTGAATCTCAGACTTAAACTTCAGCTTAAGGTGAATCCTTAGCGACCTGTGGTGAGATTCAAATCCGCTAGATTGCGCCATTGTCGCTCTCTGAAATCAAAGGTTTGCCGCCTTTGATCGTCATTTGCGGGAGCTAGTGTCAATTTTTCAAAAATGTTGGAACGTTCCGTTCAATATCATATCCGAGGAACATTTTTTGACACTATTCCGAGCTTTCTACAACCAATTTCTCGGGTCGTAAGTATGGACAAGAAATTGCGAGTTTGAAGGCTCTGTACGAATTCAATCAACACCTTCAGACTCACAATTTCTTGTCCATACTTTCGACCCGAAAAATTGGTTGTAGAAAGCTCGGAGTGGTATCAAAATGCTTCTTAGGATATGATCTTGAAAGCAACATTCCAACATTTTCAAAAAATTTACTTTAGCTCCTGCAAATGATGATCAAAGGCAACTCTAGCGATCGCTGAGGATTCACCTTGAGACTTGGACTTTTCTCACTCAGACATACTGACAGCAATTGGAGCCAAAAAAGAGTTCGCTTTTCAAATTTTGTGTGGGGAAATTTTTCGAAATACATGTGAGGAAAAATCCTGGACTGTGTGAAACTTCTAGCGTTTTGGAACATTTTGCAACCCTGGCTAATGGTTTGGTTTTGATCATTTGAGTGGCTAACTTGAATTGAGATAGAGGAAAGCAAAAAATACATCTGAGGTACTCAACGGAAGAAAATACACAGACAGATATAATTCACCAGTCTTTTGTTTTTAATTATAGTAATATGAATTAATTCTTTGAAGATTTCATGTATTGTAAACTTTTTCTTCGGACTGGGGAGCTGTCGTGCCCCAGTTCCACCTTGTAGTTTCAAATATAAAAAAAAAAAGTATTTTGTTACAAGTGAACTAAGTTTTTAAATCATTTTTTTCTCTTTTTTTCCAGTAACCTGCACCATAATGCAAAAGAACGGAGCAGGACTTCACACATCAAGTTCATGCTACTGGGACAATAACACTGATGGAAGTTGTACAGTGCGTTGGGAAAATAAAACTATGTACTGCATTGTTTCGGTCTTCGGACTAGCCATATGAAGAAATTCCAAATTATTTTCTATTCCATTCTCTTATTTTGTATTTATTTTAATTTATGATTGTATTAAATTTTTTGTTAATTCTTGTTTCTTTACTGATCACTGTTTAACTTATTGACTAACATCCTAGTTCAGCTCTTTGTTTAAATTTATTTTACTTACATATTTGTACTTTCCTTTTTCTTTTCCTTGCTTGTATATAAGAACTGTCTTAATTTGCCTTTTTTTTTGTTTACTAGTTGATTGGCACGAACATTTAATTTATAATTGAAGAAAAAGAAGAAAGCATTGTTCTATTTGTGTTTTTTTCTTTTTAGAAACAAATTACACGTAACTGAATTTAGTTTGATGCAATAAATTTTTGTAATGAATTAAGTGTGCTTTACTTGTTCTCCCTCTTTAGACTTGAGACTCTGTAGTTTGTTTATTCTGCAAATTGTTAACACTAGCGTTCTAATTAATCACCAAATGTTTATCGCATACAAATCGTTATTTTTAAGATGGCTCCAAAGTTGAGACTGAAATTACAAATTTTTGCGACATACAGCTGGTCCATTCAGTCTCTTGTTTGGTGTTTTGTGAAGATTAGTATAATCAGCTTCCGTTTTGAATTTTCCTTCATAAAACGCAGTAAGAGAGCCCTTAAAATCATTGTCAAGGTCTTGACAGTTCCATTTCTTTTTGTTTAAAGAAAAAAAAAGATTTAACACTTGCAAATTTTTGCTGTTAGCCACCTGATTTTGATAAACAAGAGACTAGCACAGAATCATTTTAAAGAAAATTGATAACATGAATTAGGGTTAGAAATAAAAAATACAAAAACAAAACAACAGGGAAAAAAAAACTTGGCGGAGGGTAAAAGTGAAAGAAAATACAAGAGCTTTTGTTTATCACAGTCTAGATTTATCTTAACACACAAACAAACAGAAAATTACAAAAACAAAGAAAAAACTTGAAAACACAAAATTCTCAGGTCTCAATTAAAGAATATCCAGCATACCTTTTTCACGTTTTTTTTTCTTTTTCTCAGAGACACTTTTCAAATTATCTAAACCTGCCATGATAGAATCAGAGATATCTTGTCTCTTAGTGAACAAGCCTCTTTTCCTACCAGGCAACTGAGGCGTGCTATGAAGTAAACATTCAGGGGGCGCAATTTCTGCACCACGTTTGCGTTTGCTGGGCGGAGAGTCGTTTGGTAATTCATCACCGTACCTGAAGTCTCGGGTGGATTTCTTTATCTCCTCCAGAAGAGCCATTCCAGACTTTGGCGCGGGTCTATTCTTTATCAGGTTGCCAAGTTTTATGGTGGACTTATCATTTTCCGTGGAGTTACCTTTAAAAGGCGGGAAAACATCTACTTTTAATTTACTTAGTGTGCTCTCATCAACTGGTTTTCCAACATTCTGATGGCTTGAGGGTTCTCCCCTTTCTAAAAGACTGAAGGCATCACTGGTACTTTCGGAGCAACTTGTAATATCACCACTACTTTCAGGGCCCCTGATAGTATCACTACTAAATTTGGAGCTGCTCGTGATATCATTACTACTTTCAGAGCAGCTGGTAGTATCATTACTATTTTTGGAGTGGCTTGCGATATCACCACTACTTTTGGTGCAGCTTGTGATAACACCACTACTTTCAGGGGAGCTGATGGTATCACTACTACTTTCAGGGCAGCTGATGGTATCACTACTACTTTTGGAGCTGTTTGTGACATCAGTTCCACTTTGCGAGCAGCTGGTGGTTTCGTAACTATTTTTGGGGTAGCTGATTGTATAACCACTTCTTTTGGAGCAGTTTGTAGTATCACTACTTTCAGGGTAGCTGATTGTGTAACCACTTCTTTTCGAGCAGCTTGTAGTATCACTACTTTTAGGGTAGCTGATTGTATAACCACTTCTTTTGGAGTAGCTTGTAGTCTCACTACTTTTGGGGTTGCTGATAATATCACTTCTCGTGTTTGAGCAGCTGGTAATATCATTACTGCTTTTGGAGCAACTTGTGGAGAAACGATTACTTTTGGGGCTGCTGGTGGCAGTAGCATTATTTTCTGGGGGAACCATAGTATTGGAGATTTTTGCTCCTCCGAAAGAGCTAGAAATTTTTGAGCAAGAGAGGGTATCTGACAAACTAGCATTGCTGGATACAGCTGATGGCAGAGGAATATTCGAAACAGCTGAAGTACTCGAAAGGGCACCACTCGTAACACTTTGGTGACTGACTTTTGGTTTGGGAGCAAACTTTCTTGGTATCAAATTAAAAGGGACGAAGAAAGGTTTGTTGCACTTTGAGCCTGAGGGTTGATCATTCTTAGTTGCGACACTAGTTTGCGGCAAAGGAATCGACTCAACTGGTTCGCTAGTAGACGCATTTTTTTCAGAGTGTTCTGAGGCTGCAACTTCATTTACTTCTGGATTTGAATGCATCAGTTGCTCTAGAAGAGCCATTGCAGATTTTTTAGCACTTTTAACTGTCTTGACTAAATTGCTGGGTTCCTTATTACTTGCATTCATTGCACTTGAACTTGCTTCTTTGTCTTTCACAGAGTGACCACTAAATATTCCTCCAGTACTTGGACTATGATTTGGTAATGGAATATTTGTCAGTCCTTCTGAAGCCAAATTAGTTTCGGAGTTGTAAGCGGAGTCACTGTGCGACTCATGAATATTTTGTACATCTGCTTGGAGTTTCTGTTCTTCCTGTAACTGAGGAGTTTTCTTGAAAAGGATATTTTGCATCGGTGCTTTGATTGGTCGTTTGCGATTTCTCGTCCCACTATTATCCTCAAAGTAAACTGCTGGCGGAGCAAAATCGTTATCACGCTCGTCCCGTTTTTTTTCGATCCATTCTTCTTGCGACATCACTGAAAGGTTGGGAACAAAAAGATCGTCAGGTAAAAACTAGTCGACAACAGTTTTTTTTGTGGGTTTTTCCCCCTTTTTTTAAAGTAATTAATTCTTTTCTTTCCCTGACTACAGCATTTGACACTTGAACATTCAAATCATTTTTTGAAAAAAAAAAAAAATTAAACAATTAAGGCCATTCTCAGAAAAAGAGGCAATAAAACAACGGGTGTGCTCTTTCTACCAAATCAGCACTGTGTTAGAATAGAGACTTTTATCTGAAAAGCATACCTCATGTTTTATGGGCTCTTTATCTGGAAATGAATTTGGTGTCAAAATTAAATCATAGAAATTAGGTAAAACTCCGTTTGACACTCAGTTGAAATGTAACGAAACAGCAAATCACTATCATTCTTACGCTGACTTTCACATTTGACACTCGCGGTGAATCCTCACCAATGAGTGGAGCTGAGTGTTTTCCACCATTTGATTAAAGATGAAAATCTGCAAATTAGATGAAATTTTCCAAAAAATCCGGTTCAAAAGCCTTTGAGATTGGTTTCAAAGAAACCTACGCCAAAATGATCAGAAAAATGTTTGAAATTGAAGCTGAAATTACCCGTCTCCAAAAATCACAGATCAATTCAATGCAATCGATTTGGGATGTTCAGAGATTGGTGCTTTAGGCTTTGATTTTAAATATTTGTTTGACTTTTTTTTTGAATACGCATTCTTGAAACTGATTTCCAAGGCTTGATTGTCTGATTTTTCGGAGAAGGTCATTTAATTTGCAGATTTCTATTGTTAATTGAACAGTGGCAAACAATCAAGGACAATTATTGGCAGTTCCGGAACTACATCAATGAAGATTCATACTGAGCATTTGAATGAAGCAATCATTTTTTAAAAAAAGAGAAGAGTTACAAATTAGCGCCAAAATTAAAATGTGTAACCCAAAATTCGATTTGACAACTGGTTGGAGAGGGATGCAGGACCGAAATTATCAGAAGCTTTTGTTTAACACTTGAAAGAAGATAAGGGACAAAGGTGAAGTTTGTGTGCCAAAAATCAAAACGAATTATAGGGCCACAGCAATATATAAAGCTAATTTTATTATGAGGTTCAGGTGAAGATTTGAGGTTCGAAACTTTTCAGGGGACACAGAACGCCAAAGTCAACAAAATCATTTCTAGCCAATCAGGAGTATATTGCTGTCTCTCAAAGTAAGGTTTCTTTTTTTGCCACTACCTTGCGCAACGGGTACAAATTCCGAGGTTTGAGTACGATCCCGGGTCACTTGCCCTAAAGTATTTGACCGAAACGCAGATTACCTACAGGTTTTTTGTCAGAAAAAAGTTGCCCTACACAGTTTGATCTCAAGTTTTTTTTATCTAACTGTTTCTTTGTCTAAAATTTCAGCTGGCATAAACGCTTTCTTCTCATGAAATTATTGTAATGGAGAGGAAAGAGAGTAAACTGTAAATAATTTTCGTACCTAACGTATCATGAAATGAAAATTTTTCTAACAAAATCTCGTTCCTGTCAAAATTATTAATTACTCTGTCATAATTAAAATTATTGTGTGCCCTGGTTTTGTTCCTTTTGGTTTTTTGTTCACTTCTTAACAATGGCGGAATTAGTCAAATCTACAAAAGGTAAAAAAATAATGTCAAGATTTGTGACGAGGACAGACTTTATTATTGTTTAAGGGCAGTAGGATACAATTATGTACACCCTCTACTGTGAAAAGGTAATTGCGGCTCTTCTTCCCTGCTGAATATGGCTTTTTGAGGCTTTTTGCCTTAAAGATTTTAGGTAAAAATGTGTTTGAGGTAAAATGCGTTTTAGGTGAAAATCGTTAGGGCAACTTTCTTTAGGTAAAAAAACTAGAAGGTTATCTGTTAGTAGTTCAAAAGTTTTAGGGCAAACGTCCGGGGACCTTTGAGTACAGCATTTATGTCATCCATCATTGCCAAATAAACAGTTCGGGTGAGATAATAAAATGCACAACTGTTGGTTTGGGTAAAAATCTTCACCAGAACCAGTTCGGTTGTAAATCTTCACCAGAACCTCATAATAAAACTTGCTTGAAGACGACTGATATCATCATCATGGGGGGGAGGGGGAGGGGCATCGTTTTGATCTCAAAAAGTTGAGACCAAAAGAAGAAGATCTACAGAGTGATTTCAGGAGGATAGCTTACCCGGAAGTTCCTTTCCTTTGTCCCATTCTCGAACATGGACTTCACGCCTAATTGATTTTAAAGCTTCTTCTATGTTTTTCAATTTTTCCTCTTCTGTCAGTTCTTTATTTGACGCTTTTTCCGCCTTGGTTTCTTCTGAGACTCCTCCAGAATTTGATCCATCATCAATGATACCTGTTCAAATAATTCGAACAATTGAAATATAAGGCATAACTGTTATAAAATCAATTAATCATAAAGCGTGAGAAAGGCAGCTCTTAAAATGATTCCAGGGTCGATTAGTTCTAATCATGTTGCACTGCTCAAAAAGTCAACAGTTTTTGGCTAAACTTGGCGAATTTACACTAAAAACACAAATATGAGGAATATGTCAGCACCCTCAAGCACAGTTCAGGAAGATACCCTGAAAGAATCAAGCTGAAACACTCAAAAATAGAGCAGGAGATTATGAAATACAAAATTCCCATAAGCCTCAATGAGTGCGAGTGAGGCAGATAGACGTAAGTATAGCATATAGACATAACGTGTTATCACTCGAACTCACTACGCTTTAGGCAAAATGAATTTGATATTTTATGGCTTTAACGCTTAAACAATTGTGTTCGTTTTGGGCTCAAAAATCCATAAAATTTTTTTGCAGGTACTGACGTTCCTAGATTTGGCGTATTTACTTTGTTTCTAATTTAAAATGCCAAAAACACGACATTTCCCAAAAGTGACTAGAGGCGTCATCCATCGGATTGTAATTTGGAAAAGTTTCGCCTGGAATCACCTTAAGAGGGGTGTGTCTTTTCCTTGAAGTCAGCATATTTCATTGGTAATTTATCAAATTTAAAAATAAAAGTTTGAATGTCTCTACAAACATTCACATTAATCTATACAATTTTTGAGTGAAAAAATGCACCGTAAAAGCAAACATTAAACACCTCATAAAACTTGTAATAATCAATGGGAAGTGTGAAACTTTTGATCCTTCTGGAAATTATTATAATGCTCAAAAAATGGGGGGGAAAAGGCAAAATCCTCGTACACGTAATGCCTGCAAGGGTTTGATATTTTCTCTCTCACTAACTTCATGAGCGAGAACAGGGGCTTGCCGTGGTTTCCAGAGAGGGAGGGCAAGAATGCATTCTAGCCGCCCTCCGCGAAGAAAATTATAAATTTGATGACTTCTTTTTTTTTTTTTTTTGCTTGTTACACACTGATTTTGCCGCCTCAGAGAGTGCCGCCCAGGGCAAGGGTATCCACATCCCCCCCCCCACGGCACGTCCCTGAGCGAGAAGCCATGATGAAGTAAAATTAGCAAAATTTTCAAACCTTTTTGTCTTCTGAATTCTTCCTGTTTCTCCAACGTTTCCCTTCTCATTTCCTCTAGCTCCGCTTGCTGTTTCCTCCGTTCTTCTTCATCCTTGGAAAATGCAAAATATCCAACACCATGACTACGAACCTCTGAAACAAACAAAAAAAGCAGAAAAGAGTTAGAAGTTTTTACAAAAAAAAACTGAAAAAAATATATAAAAAATAAAAAGATAAATAAAAAATAGAAAAAAACAAATAAATAAAATAAAATAAGTTTAAATTAAAATTAAATAAATTAAATCAAATAAATTGAACTGTCAGTTATTTATAGTGAGATAGGACTCCTCAGATCCACGCAATCAACAAGGTAAGCATGGCTGATAGAAACGACTACTAGCAATGCTGATTGTTAGTTGATTTTTCTGAGAATCAAATTATTGGAACCAATAAATAGATTAAATCAAATCGCTCCACATCAGGCGATTTTTTCTGTGAATCAATTTTTGTATTCCAAATTGAATTGGAAAAAAAAAAAGAATGGGTTTTTATCCATGCTGCTGGCCTCAAATCGCATTGAATTTTCCGTTTAATGTTTCACAGAAGTGAGGGTGAAGAGGAAAAAAAACATGAAAAGGAAATATAAGGCTAAAAATCCCTTCCATCTATTCTGTACTTCCATCAGACCCTCCCTGAAAAAATGTTTAGTTCTGATAACGCTGATATCTGATGACAACTCTGACAATGAGTGAGACGAACGAGTTTCGATTTTTCAAATTGGATACAGCAAGGAATAGCTAATTAGTTTTATTGATCAAGTAATTATGTACTATGACTTTCAAAAGAAAGTCCTCTCATCAAAATTGTTCTTGATGAATTTTTTTTAAATTTTCCATTCTTTTAAATTTTTTGAGGCATAATGTCACAAGTGGTAATAGTGTGAAATACCTAAAAACCGAAAAAATTTGCAAATGGGTCTGTCGCAAACTTTTGCTACAGCAATTAAGAGTGTGCAATCTAATGTTAAATCGCCTGAAAAGTCCATTGGTGGCATCAGAAAGTCATAAAATGCAATAATACACTCACAAGAGACGTTTAATGAAATCCAAGATGGCGGAGAAATATCGAGCGATTTGTATGCGTGCACCACGAACATCCAAGGATAGCCAACCTCACAATATCGATCACAACCAATCACAATGTAAACAAACACATAACCTCTACCTCCAGTGAGGTTGTCAAAGTTGGCCATCCTTGGATGTTCACGGTGCATGCATACAGATTGCTCGATATTTCTCCGCCATCTTGGATTTCATTAAACGCCTCTTGTGAGTTTATTATTGCATTTTATGACTTTCTGATGCCACCAATGGACTTTACAGGTGATTTTACATTAGAATATACACTCTTAATCGTTGTAGCAAAAGTTTGCAATAGACCCATTGGTCGAGAAATGAAATATTGAAAATTTCAATCAGGATAATTTCTTCTGAAAGTCATAGTACATGATTTTTCAGTTGAGAAAATTGGACGAGGAAAAAGGAATTGGCAAGTCAGATTAATCTACGGGTCAAAGGAAAATAAAACATACCATCATACAAAACATCTTGATAATGGATATCATCTTTGGAGCGAGCCAATCTTTCATCTTCCTCCCATTTTTGGCGCATTCTCTCTCTTTGCATGTCGGCAGAGACGAGAGTCGGTTCACTTGAGTCAGAACTTCCATCCTGTTTTGACGTGTCTTGCTGCGAGAAGTCTGATTTTGATAAGTTCCGAGCCTTTGAAAGAAGTTCTCTGTCTAAGAGCTTCCCGAGATCATGATCTTTGCTTTGATCCTCTGTTGAGCTCCCATGCTCTGAACTGTAGAAAAACAAAGAGCAGAAAAATTAGAGTAGTGGTCGTAAAGTTCAGCCGCTCAAACACGGAGGTTTGTATTGCTGATGTTTTACACTAAACAACTGAACTGAGTAGAATACATGTGAAGCAACATGCTGCACCTCAACATAGGAATTCCATAGATATTTATGGGGTGACATAAATAAAATTTGTTTTGAATGGTGGATAAAATTATTTTCCAGTGTATTTTTTGAGAAAAAGAGATAAGCCGTCTGTTTTTAGGTCCACAATCATTTGCTGTGGACCGCTGCGGTCCGCGATCGCCGTTTTTATTAAGAGGATGACTGAGAATGGGCAGAACTTCTCTGCAAGAACACCGCGGGATTTCCCTTTTCCCAGGCTGGTAGCAGTGCTGCGAGCGATTGTGGACCATAATCATCCACATGGTTTGGAGCATGCGAACCATCATTAACGGAGAGGATGTCATGCTCAGTGCACTCTGATTTCTCAAATGGTTTTCACTGATCGTCTGCAACCACGTGACTTTGTGGGCGGAGACCACTATATATTGGCAGTTTGCGTTTGCAAAATCGTCGTTGAGGACAAAAAAAAGGACGGCTGTAGAAAATATGATGTAAAGTGCAGTGGTTGTGAGAGAAACAAGGTTTAGCTGCAAGTGGCTAAATGAAACCACCCAGTTCAAGGGCGTATGAAAGGGGGGGGAAGCAGGAAGAGCCGCCACTTACCCCTAGTCCCTGAAAAATGCAAAAATAGAGCAGAAAAAAAAAAACCAAGAAAAATGATTAGTGTCATAAAATGAGCAAAAATTGTACTTTCGCCCCCCTTCAAAAACTTTTCCTGGATACAAACTTGACCCAGATACTTCCACCATAGGATAGGAAGAGGAGGGAAACACTGCCAGATACTCTTATGCATGAGAAGTATCTGGAGCAAACAAGAAGTGAGGAATGTTCTACAATCACTTTATTTTTATTTTTTTAAATTTTTGTTTTCCAACTCTCCGAACAATAATTTGTCTTGTTTACACTTTACTTTCAAATTTTTTTAGTTATTTGACTTTGATCTTTCAATTGTCTGAACAACTCATACCGTTAAAAAACTTACATTTGTTTCGCTTCATGAGAAATATCGTCATCTTTCACACTTTGGGCCAGATCGATGATTTTACCCGAGGTTGAGGCACCACCAGATTTTGAGACATGAGGATCCTCTGCAGCTTTTTTTTCAAAATTAACAAGATACAAATTACTATTTTTTGTAAGATGAATACCTTCTGATAAAGAGTCATATAATTTGGCTTTGGCTTCCAAAATATCTCTGAAAAATAGAAAAGAAAAAAGTTAGCGGAAGAGATAAAAATGAAGAAGAAAAAGATTTAGACAGTGAGGGAGTCAGATCTCTTACAAATTGTCCACTTTCTCCTGACAAGGCTTTTTGGCTAGCAAATCATTGAATGCTACGAAGACATGAGATGAGTGAAGATACAATATGACTAGAGCTGGTCAAACAGAGCCAGGATCTGGATCTCATGACTAGTAAACAAACTTTAAAAAAATTACTTTTCCTTGTGAAATAAAAAGATCAGAATAAAACAGAAATGTAGAAATTTCCGGAGGCTGAGACAATTCAGTAACAGAGTCTTTATCGTTTCACAATGGGGCTCTTGCTAACATTTGATAAAAATGATTGAATAAAGTTGATTCTTGAGTAAAATCAAGCAAAAATTACCATGAGCACATTAAAAAATTATGAAATTCACTCAAAGACACATAAAAATAACTTTAAAGTTTAAGGCTTAGTGGCAGAACTACGGAGGTACAGTGAGAGATTCCTATTTAATTTGAGACTTTCTTCTGTGAGTGTTTCTATGGATAGAATGACAAATTAGACAGGAGTCTCCCACGACGCCTGCTTAGCTCTGCCTTTTAAATGCAAAGATGGTGGAGCTATGCAGGTATCATATGAGATTCCTATCTAATTTGCTGTTCTCTCTCTATAGAAACACACAGAGGAAAGCCTCAAATAGATAGGAATCTCTCATGGTACCTGTGTGGCTCCGTCATTACGTCTTCAACTTCAAAATCAATTTGTGAGTCTCTGAGTGAATTTCATACTTATCGTTATTTTTGCTGGTTCATAGACAAGAATTAAGTATCCAATTGAATACATCAAAAGTTATCAAGAGACCCATTGTGTCATTAAAGAGTCTTTTGATTTTCATGACAAGAATCAATTTTTTTTTTTTTTTTGTGGTTGAGAACTATCTACCAAAGAATTCTTTGGCAATCATTGCTTAGTTTATAAATTGGGACCCAGTCCGAGGAACGTGGAAAATGGATTAAAGGAAGGAATATAGAGAGGAATGTCCACAACCTCATGAGTCATGCCAACACGGCTAGAGTTGTAGTTTATAGTCTTAATCATGATAATCATAATTAAGGCAATTTTAGTTTCAGAAGTTATGAATGAAAAAGTCCTTACGAGAACACATATGAATGGGTGACATAATGTTGTGATTATGTAGTTGTACTTGTATTTTGGGATTAGGTAATTAAAGTATTAAGCTGATGGACTTCAGCAAAATTCTGATTCAATTTTTTGCATTATTTGTATATGTAGAATGTAAGATAAAATAGTTATAAGAAAAATAATGGTCATAAGTGGTGGTAGCCGCCCAGTCCAAGTCATAAAAGTATACTGAAAGAAATCATGGGCTGCAATGGAATCATTTCCTGAGTTTAAAAAAATTGCTTTTTGACATTCCTGCAACATTATGGAGGAGATTTGAAAGAGACATTGTAATGAAGAAAAGTTAGACAAACTTGTAAAAATTTAAGGAGGCAGGTGGTCAGCTGAGAGGTTGAGAACATGTAAGCGATATAATCTCCTGTGAATGAGACTATTATCTAGAAGATAATCAACAAATGCCACAGCCACTTGATAACAAAAAGTATAAAAATGTAATTTGCAAGCAAAACTAACCTAGCCTTCTTAGCTTTCTCTGCCTCCTCCCCAGTTAGCTCGGGCAGTTCCTTATGATCATTTTTGTCTTCTTGCAAATCTTCTTTTTCGGCTTGAGGAAAAGGTTTGGGTTGATGCTCTTCAATAGACCGCTTATTCTTTTCCGCATCTTCTTTCTTCCGAAGAAGTTCGGACTTCAGGTGATCCAGCTGAAAGAGATCAAAAATAGAACTTGAAAATATATCAGTCTCCATACCACCCAGCTTGTATTTTTACTAGAAGATGCTTTGATTCTTGCGTAAACGTAGCAAATGAATGATATCTAAAGATCACCGAGGCGGTTGCATGGGTCTTCCAGATTAACCCTCGTCATTTTTTTTCCGCTGGTACAGAAGTTTCATGGGGTAACCAGCTAAGCTGCCACTAGGATAGTGATTTATTAGAATCTCCGATAACTCCTGCAGCAAAAGAGTACTGGTTTCAGTAGGTCTACCGAGATGATACCTGCATGATTTCACATCATCGTCTCACTTTCAAGAACGCTCATGAATTAAACGTAGGATTTTGGAAGATCTTGCCGTCACTATTATTTTTTTCTTCTATCTATATAAAGAAGGTGACATTTCATTCATCTGAATTCAAGGTGTAAGATGCATTTATAAATTTTCTGAAAATTAGCAACACTTTTCATACAAACCTGAGATCACGTAACAGGGAATTTTTTTCTATGTTGAGCGAATACCGTTTTAAATTCACCAGAGTCTATGCCAGAGCTGACAGGGAGCTTTATAAGAGTAGGTAGCTCTGAAAGCTACAGTGCATTGCTCCAACTCCAGGACATCTGCACTTTAGTCTGGGCGCTATAATCTAACACCTAAGCCGGCGATACATGAATTTCCGACAATGGAGAATGGCAACACTTCAATAGGTTGACCTAGCCCTAGATTTGGACAGCAGCCCAGTCACCTCGGCCGACTGACAAGGATGAGCACTCCTACGTTGCCATAAGTAGATCAGAAATCGACCAGAATCATCAGGTCTCAAGTTAGAGCGCATAGACTATGGAGCTTGCATTGGAGCAGCACCGAGTGCAATGCACAGCTACAAAAAAAACGCTCAGGGGCAGCTCATAGCAGATTCAAGCAAATAAAAAACAACGCAGAGTAGCTCAGCACTCAGCAGCGAATAAACCACCTATACACTGCTGTCACTTTAAATTACAGACTCAGGAATGTAGCAGCAACGTGTGACTGTGAACACCGGCATGGGGTATCAGCACCACACTCAAACACGTCTCCGAGAGAGTGCGCAAACTGAGATCTTATTGACAGATGATGTGACAGAAGAAATGTCAATGATAGACATCACAGACCAAAATGGAATAATGCAAGATTGCTAGGAGTCGATTGTTGCAAAACGAAGGGAAATACTTACGGCAGATAATTTTACACTTTGCATCATGAGCAATAACTCAATAACTGCAAAAAATAAAAACTTTTTACATATTTAGATGAATGAAAAATGAAAAAAAAAAAATCACATATTTTGATAGAATACTGACAGAATTTCTCAGTTATCACACTGAACTTTCCACTTTTTTTTTTTTTTTTAAGTTTAGAATGTAAATAATGATGATTGATGGATGACGGCTCAAACCGTTTGTAAAAGTCTGTTGACTGATGTTATTCGGTGACAGAGATAGAGAACATTTGTTTTCATCTTAGAGCATGTGTAAAAGTTGTGTCGTCAATTGATAAGTTTTTAAAGTAATTAATATGTTTAAAAAGTAAGTATTGAAGAACGTACAAACTGTCGAATGATATTACTATCCCATTTTAAACAATTTATTGCCTGAAGATCTATCGATTAATCATGTTTTTCTAATAATGCCGGTATAACCTTACTTTTGTTCACTCCTCTCAATTTTCTTTTTCCCCCAATCAATTTCGTTTTCGTTCATAACAGTAGCGTAGCACCCATCATCAGAGTAAATTAGCGTGCAAACAAGCGGAGTGGAAAAAAATTCAAACTATTTTATTCAATAAGAAGAGTATAACTTGAAAACTAATGAAGAAATTGGTAGAGCGGTGGTTGACGACCAAGTTACGAGCCACATGTTGAAAGTAATTCAAGATTCTAGAATGGTGATACAGCCGTATGGAGCAATTGTGCTGTTGTGTTCTATTCACCATGTTTTTAGTTTTCTTTAATTGCGGTCTTATGTTGTCAAATTTGAGTTTCGGGGGTGGCATCATAGGCTTGGCTGTGGGACGGAGACATGTCATAACGCTCTTCTGTCTGTCTTTTACTGGCAACAACCGCATTTACTCAATCTCATTGCTGAGCTGAGCCCCTCTTTTACACATGTTTTCCACTCCCATGAAAACTCTTTCTACCGCTTTTCTCATATCTTCTTTTCATTCAATCTTTTTTAAGCTTCAGGTTAAAACACAAAAAGCATTGATTTAGGAGGAAGCTGTGGTGCCATGTATTTGTATTTGTTTTACTTTAATAGAAAAGCCGAAATATTTTTCAT
The DNA here is from genome assembly GCA_011764245.1 of Trialeurodes vaporariorum. Classification (NCBI taxonomy): domain Eukaryota; kingdom Metazoa; phylum Arthropoda; class Insecta; order Hemiptera; family Aleyrodidae; genus Trialeurodes; species Trialeurodes vaporariorum. The sequence continues at coordinate 47,116,727 of VMOF01000001.1, forward strand.
CCTCTCATCAAGTCTTGAGGGGGATGCTCTCTCTGTGATATTAAAGAGGATCATCATTATTGGATATTTATTAGCAATGATTTTAAGCAGCTCACCCTTATCAGCGTTTATTCACATGGCTTGTAATGTCTACTTTCGGTTTGCTGCACTGCTTTTTATTTTTGAAACCAACTCTGGCGCTGAGCTCCTTATGTTTAATTTATAACTTTCGTGTAGCCTTGACTTAATTTAACAGATTTATGTCAGACGATTGAGATATATCGTTTCTGCAGGCTCCACGCAATTATGGGTGCTTTCACGTTATCGGAAACTGCACGTTGGCAGGCCGGTCAGGGGCTTTCGACCATCAATCAGAACCTATTACAATTTTGGCAGATTTCCAGCTGTTTTGGTTTCAACTTTGTGATTAACAAATATTCTCTGTTCTTAAATTTTTAGATTTGACGAAAAAGACAGTATATCGGGAGTTCAGCAACTTAAATCATCTGTTCAAAAAGGAATACGGTCAAAAATCCTTGAACAGTACCCCTTGCTAGAAAATTTTGTCGATAGTATTCTTCCCAAAAAAGATGCTTTCCGTTTAGTCAAATGGTAAGATTCAACTCTTTTAATTTCCTCCTCTGTAAAATTTGCCTAGGTGTCTTTTGCTGTCCCAAGAAGGCACGTTTAAGTAGAGGTGTTCAAGTACCCCAAAAATACTCGATTTTCGAGTTTTCAGATACTCGAAGCTCGATTCAAACGAAAAAAAAATTCTTGTTTTTTTTTTACAAAAAAAAAATTTTGAGAAAAAAATTGTCTTCGAAAATCATGATTGTGCATCAAAAATCGTAGTTCGTTAAATTCGTTCTATCCACTCTGAATTTGTGTTTGCTCATTTCGCAAAGATTCCACAGTCTGTGAAACGTTATAATGCAAAATCTGCAACTCTGTTCCAAAATTAAGGGTAGAGGATATAGCGGGTAGAATTTCAAAATTGAGGGTAGAGGACGTAGCTCTAAGAATTTCAAAGAATTTGAGAAATTCAAAGCAAAGAAAAAGATAAAAGGAAGCAAAGCTTTAACAATCGCAATGTCAACTACTTCATCTCCTCCAACCAAAGCAGCATAAAACTTTGACTGAAAGTAAGATAAAAGCCCTTGATCGAAAGATTGAACTTTTTTGTTCCCTTTTCCTCCCTTGCTTTTTGAATAATGAATGATAGTAGGTATAACGTCTAGTATTGGTGTTTTCAACTCTTTTCGGCCTTTCAGTTTTAGTGAACTTATTTTGCTGTTTTGCAATTTTGCAATTACTCAAACTCGAGCTCAAAACTCGACTTGAACACCTCTACTTTTAAGTATTTTCTTCAAGTAAATATTTTTGTCTCCAACTTTTTACTATATTCTTTTGAATTTGTCTGCTCTTATGGCCTTATTTGTTTCAAGTGGCAGTTTTTATCATTATTAAGAAAAATAAAAACACAGTGATCAAAAATTCAGTGAATTGCAATTGTGGATTTAACTGGGGTTACATTATTTGCATGTTTTATGATTTCATTCCCGATTTTATTTTTGTTAATTGATCCTGATCTAACCATTGTTTAGTGGAAGAGGTTGTTTCAGAAATGTAGGCGCACCTAGACCGATAATCTTTGGAATTTTCCAACATTATTCCTCATGTTACAAAATGGAAATTAATGAAAATTAATTTGAATGTTGGCTATTCATTGAGAAACGCTTTCAAAATTCAAATCAAAAGTTTAAAGTTAGAGGCTACTTTTGTTTTGATTTGAAGGAATGAAAATTGAAAATTTGCCCAAGATTATGGTCTAGGTGTCATTTTTGAAATGAGCTCTACCTAATGTTAGTGTGTAAACTATTATCTTTTTTTAAAAACTTTTTCATTCTTGTCTTCACAGCCATGACCATGTAGAAATTATTGTCAATGGAGCTGGTGAGCTGATTTTCTTCAGACAGAGAGAAGGAGCATGGATGCCAACTTTAAAATTGTTCCACAAATGTTAGTTAATTTCAGCTTTTCCAAAATTTTCAAGAACCTATTTATTCATCATGATTTATTTTACTTTACTTACAAATTGTATTCTATCAAGGTGATTGATGTTAGCGTGAAAAAAGAAATACAGGGAAAACATGGTCCGTTTTGGCCCACATGATCTCAACTTTTAAAGTTCTGTCATGCTCTTTGAGTTCGTTCTGAGAAACTGCCTGCAGGCACCCCATCTAAAGTGTTGCTTCATTTTAGAAAATGGGAAAACTACAATTACAGACTTGTTAAATCATGATGAGTGATCTAGAAAAATTCCTTCTTATTTTATTATTTTTTTTATTTATGTTTCTTTTCCTACTGTAAATCTTAATTTGTAACAATAACAAACGTGGGCAAGAGTCGACAATAAACAGATGATATAAATGTATACCAATGAAAAAGTATCAGCTGGCCAAGTACGGAGGATGAGTATTTTAATCGTCTCGATTCGAGTCACCCTGAAGTGTGTGTTATTCTTATGGGTGCTTTATCTTTTGAGTTGTCATTCTGATAAAAACCCTTATATTTCTGCAGAAATTCACCAGTGACTCCTGTGCTATCGTGCACACATCATAGAGATTAAAGGGTTTCTATCAGAACGCGTACTTGAAAGATAAACATCACCCATTAGCGTGTACCGCACTCAATAGCAACTCAATGTGATTACAATATGATCGTTCATGGTTACTCATAATTAAGGTTATTACTCTACTGAATAACTATTAAAATACCAAGATTTAACTATTTACTGTCAAAATTACAGAATGTACGATAAAGATGCACCATAGTTACTTATTTCAGTGTAGGGCAAAAATCGACTTTTGAATACTCATGAATAATTAACTAAAATTATTCACATTATTCTCTTGTTATTTCTATTAGTAAATCGAAGTTTTAACACTACCAGTATATTCATTTGTCATAAGATGAATGACTGGTAGTGTTAAAAATTTGATTTACTAATAGGTATAACATTATAATGATGCACACATAGGAATAACGTATAATTATATTGTCCGTTGTTGGTCTAGTTCTCATTTAATTTTTTCTTGTAATAGGAATAACATGAGAATAATGTGAATAATGTGAGTTAAGTATTCATGATTATTCAAAAATATTTTTGGACAACTCTGACTTATTTATTACTCAGCAATTCTTTGATACAGTAGTATTTATGATTGCTTTTGTAACATTTGATACATATTATGCTTAGACTTGCTAAAATTGTCCAACTTTTCCTTGTTTTCAGATCCATTTTTCCTACCAAGAGAGCAAGTTGACAAGGGAGCGATTAGATTTGTCCTTAGTGGTGCTAACATTATGTGTCCCGGTCTCACATCACCTGGAGCAATCATGACACCTGTACCAAAAGGGACTGTTGTCGTAAGTCTTTTTGCAAGTTTCTCTCAGTTTTTGCTTTTTATAAGCACAGCCTGTTATTTACCTTATGTATCAAAGTGCAGAAATATCACGGGTGGGCAAAATTTGCTCAATCTGATGAGTGCAGGGTCGCATGAATATGTGGAAGCATGAAGACTCAGAGGGGTACATTACGAGATTTCAATGTCGTGTTCTTTTTTTTTTTTTAATTTTGTGCCATGCGCAGCAAGCACTGGGCATCGCAAAGAAAGCGAAAAAAAAAGGTCATAACTTTCATGAAATTTTTGTGGAAGACCAGTTACCAGTTGTGAAAAAATGTGGAAAGCAGGGCACATTCTGCATCCTGAAATATCGATGACTGAGTCAATTCTGTGTGGGGAATATTGTTAATTTTTCTCTCTCTCTACCTCTTGCGGTTGTTCTTAATCCCTATACTTGGTCTTGTTATGTAGATGTTGCTGATATATTGAAATACAAGGGACAGACATAAAGTTTTTTCATTAACTTGAAGTAGCTGATCGCGTTACTTCCAACCTCTAAGGAGTGCTGTTGACTGACTCCATGTTTTATCTAGAGGATTGCTGAGCTTGATTTAGAATGGGGGATTTCAGCCCCCTGCGGCCCGCCCCCTTCAGTTTTTGTTGAAATTTTATATGTCGATAGTACTTGAGTAATCAAGCCAACCTTTTGAGCTCAGCAAGGATTTTTGACAGTCAAAACTTTTGTGTTTGCTAGTATCTAAGTAGTCCTTGTTCCAATATACTTTTTTTAAAAGTAATTCGGAGTTGGATGGCTGCAAAGTGTAAACTTTCAAAAGTTCATTTACTTGGCCTTTATCAGGTTAAAACTTGCTTCCTTCTCTGAATCATTTTGTGGGTTATTATAAAGCACGTTGGTTGTTTATTAGCATTATTAGTTATTACTAATTTAATAATTGCTTTCAATTGCGTTGGCGGAACTGGAGCACAACCCAGTAGCTATGAATTCTTGAGGTTTCACCCGGAATTACTTTTAATTTTATTTACTTTTATTTTAACAATTAAGTTGCATTTCTATAAAGAGCATTTTACTTTCCAGGCGATAATGGCAGAAGGTAAACAGCATGCTTTAGCAATAGGTATCACAACTCTATCCACGGATGATATGTAAGTTAAACTCCTCCTTCAATTAATAAATTTATTTTCTAACCCTTGTCAAATCCGCTCAGTTAAAATGAGTCGTTTAAACTGCACTATAAAAGCGAAAAAAAATAGTATATCAATAGAACAGCAAATGTGTTTTGTAGACTGCCTGTTCCTACTCTCAGGAGCAAAACACATTTGACGTTCTAAAAACTTCAAAAGAGTTAACTTTATTAATTTATAATTTATTCATGATTCCCCTAATAATCTTCTTACAATCAACAAAGTTAGAAATTGAGGAAGTATTGCAATGGCGCCAAGATTTTCTACAAATATGCTTACACTTAGTTAACTGGACTTGTTGCTAACTATCTGCACACTCGTGTGTTTTGATGCATTTTATTCGGGCCTAGTCAATACTGCCAGTCCAATTAGAAAACTCTGAATTTTACTGTTTTATTGTTCTATCTTGTTGGGGCAGTTATTAAGGTCTGAAATGTTGTGTTTTTTATAAAGACCATGAAAATACTTGATGAGCTGGGAACAAAGATGCCTGTGGATTCTAATTAAGTCATATTGTTTCGGAGATGAGATTTTGGCCCAAAATACATTGTTTTAAATGGGGATTCTGAGTAGTAAGGTCACTATGCACACGATTTTTTACAACTTTACAATTGTGAATCTCCAAAACCGGGATACTTAGGAAAAAATCAAAGGCACCATTGCTCTCAGCTCATCAAGAACTATTATTTCCTTTATCAAAAACACACAATTTCAGACCCTTGCAACTGCCCTATTGTAAAGGGTTCAAAACCCCTTCAAATTGCAAATAAACATTTCTGTCCTTTGGACTTACAAGATGTCTTTTTGTCCCTTCACAGCGCAAAAGTGAATAAAGGTGTTGGCGTAGAGAATTGTCATTATTTAAATGATGGACTTTGGCAAATGAAGACTGTCAAATAAAAATGGTGTTATCTCTCGGTAAGTCCATTTTAGTCTTTAGTCAGCTGTTTTCTTGTCATTTAAATCTAAGTATTTTGAAATTAGCCTTATAAATAGATTTCTTAGGATGCAATTCAGAGACTTCTTTTTAGATCTCCTTGACTTGGCTTACTCTCGAATCATCCTCTAGATTCAATTTGCTAATCAGAAACACACCTTGAGCTAAAACACCTTGAGATTTCCTGAAAAAATTTCAAAAGATTTTCAAGTGAGATTGACATATAAATACCTAGTTCAGAAACTCTCTGGAAACACTCAGATGTGTATTCAAGGTAAATCTTAAAGAGATGTTTTAAGATTTCTCAAGAATTGCTGGTTTGCGAGGAGCGTCTCTGAATTGCAATTTCTCTCCCTCGACTGAATGTGGCTTGAGTATTTCTCAAGCCAAGCCGAGTGAAAGATATCTCAACCAAAGTCTCTGAATTGCACCCTTACAGGTATTTAGTGGAAAGTGGGGTTCTTTTCACCGATCGGTGGGAGTTATGAATGGTAAACGCGGGGATATTCCAGACAGTTAGGCTCTTGCTAACTTTTGCTACAAGCGATTAAATAATTAATTTTTGCATAAAATCCAGCAAAAATTACGGCAAGAATGTTAAAATATTACAAAATTCACTCACAGACTCACAATATGACTTTGAAGTTTTAAGGTGTAACGGCAGAACTATGCAGTTTCCATGGGAGATTCCTATCTAATTTGAGGGATTCCTCTGTGTGTTTCTATAGAGAGAGTGAATAATTAGACAGGAATCTCCTACGATACCTGCATAGCTCTGCCATTTTTGCTCCTAAATGCCAGAGCTACGCAGCTTTCATGGGTGATTCCTGTCTAATTAGTCGCTTTCTTTCTCTCTGTAGAAACACTCAGAGGAAAGCGGAAAGCCTCAAATTAGATAGGAATCTCTCATGGTATTTGCTTAGCTCCGTCATTATGCTTTTCAAAGTCATTTTGTGAGTCTCTGAGTGAATTCCATAATTTTTTAATTTGCTCATCGTAATCTTGTTGGATTTTACTTGAGAATCAACTACATATTCAATCCCTTGAAGCAAAAGTTAGCAATAGCCCCTTTCTGATGAATCTCGATAGGGGATATTGCATAGTTCAATATTTTCTGCTCTAATTTTTAGGTTTGCAATGAGATTTTTTTCATTTCTCATTTTTAAATGTGTTCTAGTTTTAAGTGCTCGTTGTCTAAATTCTTTAAAAATAATCATTATGTGCTCAGAGTATAGCTCTGTATCAGCTGCTTTATTTCTCCTAATACTTGTTAGATATGAAGCTCTGTTAGTGAATAAATGAGTTATGAGTCATGTAGCAATGGAATTTTGTTGAATCCTTCAAAGGTAAATCTAGGAAGGAATGAACAGGAGGCAGTTGAATAAGAAATATTGAATGGTGTTTTTTTGTTTCTTATCATTTCACAACGTTTTTCTTTCGTAAGCGCTGCAGACACGATCAAATTCCGAACAAAGTACAAGCAAAATGACCAGTGGCTCACACTATGTGCCAACAAATTTTAGCGGACTGCTGAAATTTGTTGGTAGACAGTGAGCTCGAAATAATCAATAATCTTTCCTCATGTCAAAAAACATTCCTGCCAAGTATGTTTAACCCTTCACTGCATGGTGTTTCTAATTGGAAACAAACACTTTCAAAGTGTATTTAAACATATAGGAATTGAAATATGCCCGTTAGGTCTTATCTGGAAAAAATCATTTTCAGCCTCTCATCAATGAAAAATAATGGAAAAAAAAAGTCACTATTTTTCCCTATTTCAGTAGCCCATAATGTACTAAATAAAAACATTTGGTAAAAAAAAAAAATCGTGCAGTGGAGGGTTAAGAATGATTGACAGGTAAAACAATTTGGACTGTCTGATCGGAGTTCACTTGGTTCGTTCTTTGTTCAAAATTTGATAATGTATGCAGCATTAAGGAGTCAATGTGCTGGTTTCAAATTGTGTCTCTAATGTTTTTAAATTTTTTTAATTTTACTTTGTTTCTCTCTAGATTCTTCAGTTTCCCTCAGTTTTTTGAAGGCGGGAAGGGGGTTTTTAAAGATTTAATCTGTTCAAAATCCTAGGGAAGATGATACAAACTGTGCAAAGTCATTTTTCTCTGCGGATCAAATGAATCAAAGCTGCAAAGAAAATCCGGCATTTTGGAAGGAAACAAATCTGCCAGTAGCTGTTTTAATCAAATTGTGAATTATATTTCAATTTGTGAATTAAATTTATTTATATATACATCTGCTGTCTTTTTTGACGCTTTGCTTGTTATATTCTCTCTACACGTCACTAAATTGTTACTCAGGGTGAATCATCTAATTCCAGTTTGGTTTTCTTCAAAGATCCATAAAAAAAATTTCGGATTGCTGCATCCACCTCTCCCTCAATAAAAGAATCAAATAAAAAAACCTCACACAAATGAATAAATGGTTCTATCATTGCCAGAGACAAATAGAGGCGGAACACTAAATGGCTGTGGCTGAGGAACACTTCCTACCCTTGGATTCAATGACTCAACAGTCATCAGCGCTCTAATTTAGCTTGATGTTGAATGATGAATGCCCCCCCTCTTCACCTCTTACTTCTCCGCTTGTGTTTACCGAATGCCTATATTCTACATCACACTAAATTGGTTTCATATACAATGGGGCTCTTGCAAATTTTTGCTAAGCAAATGAATAGTCAAATCTGATGTAAAAACTAATGAAAACCACACTAGAAAAGTCTAAAATTCTGTAATAAACTCAGAAAACAGCTGTAACGGCAGAGCTACACAGGTATCATGGGAGACTCCTGTCTAATTTGTCACTTTCTCCACTGAAACATAGAGATATGTCTCAAAGTAGATAGAAATCTCCCATGATACTTGCGTTGCTTTGTCATTAAGTCGGATTCTGAGAGTGAATTTTGTGTTTTTTAGTGTACTCATCGTCATTGTTACAGGTATGCAAGAATCAACTCTTCAATCACCGGTAGAAAAAGTTTGCAAGAGCCCTATTGAGTCGTTGAATTCATGAGAATAAAATGTCCCTCAAACCTGCCCTGTGTTATCTTGTGTAGAGAGCGGTCGCTATTCTTCTTCGACCACGGCTCATGTTATTACATTTTACTCATGCTCATACTAAGTTTCTAACCAGATAAATGCATTTACACCCGCAAGAAAGTTCGTTTCGTACGAACACATTGAAGTCTTCAAGAGAAGCGAGATAGGTCTGTTATTTTGAATCAATGTGAAAAATTGATGAATAATGCAAGTCTTTGTAAATGAATCAGAAATACAGAGTGGTGACAAGCTCATCTAACAATAAGAGGTTGCTTAGTTAAAATGAAGAACAAAAATTGAGCTTTGATTGAAGGTCTATGAAGAACATCATAGGTAATGTCTGGTCGGGCTGTAATCTTTGCCCTCAAAATGGTAAGCTGTGTAAATCATGTGGGAGTTGAGTTTCCGATATAAGTACCTAATTATGGTTTCCATCAGTAGGTCTTCAGTAATAGGTTGCAGACGAAATGTCTACTGCTTTTGGTCCACTGACAAAATGTCTACATAAGTACCTGTGTCTAAAAAAAATGTCCACCTTGAAAAATGACCACACCCTAAAGACGTCTTTGTACTTTACGTCCACAAAATAAATATTCCCAGTTTGTCAATGCCTCTTTTCACAATACGTTTAATTTTTTTTTTACAAAACTGTTTTTCCTTAATCAACAATGTCTACAAATTTGGAATAAATCCTTCATACTGTTGATAATTAACTCTCTATTTCTTTCTCATTACCAGCACGCCGATTTGTTTTCCGCATGTCCATTTCTGTTCCAAATTTATTTATTGACCGATTAGTAAACGATTTTGTAAAAAAAAAGTGGACTTATTGTGAAAGGAGGCATTAATATACTGGGGACATTGATTTTGTACTTACCTTTACGCCTTTACCACTATAGCTTACTTTTTGTACTAATTAAGTCCTAAAACGTCTGAAAAGATGCAGGTATGTCTTTTTAAGTGCGACGAAATTGCTGCAGCCTATCTACCGGACAATTGGAGTTGGAGTACTATGTAAATTACTGGCACTGCGCTACAATTCAGTCCCTGGATCAAGTCCTGATTTCTCTTGACATTTTATCACTCCGGCATGTCTCACTTAAATCCTTGCAAAGAATGTATCCTTCTTCTATCTTGCTTTTTCTGTAAATAGATAAGTCATCGTTTCTGCCTGAAATTTTCATTGAATGAGATTTGTATGCAAGCATAGGCACTATCAAAGACAGAAGTTTTGACAGTCAAGAATTTGAGATAAGTGACGAATGCTCGGGTAATCAAAGCGCTCCTTCTTAATTTTGTCAGCTCTGATCCAAACTGAAAACTTTGTTGGATAGAGCAAAAGAGATTCAACTATGTATATTCCTCCGTTATACCAAATTCGGCAAAAATGGTTTTCGCCGCAGTTGTTTTTTTGTTTGTGTAGGTAAAACGGTTGGAAACTGTTCCATATTTCCTAGAAGAATGATTTATGGTCATATTTTACAGTGAGATAATAGTTTGTCTATTCATTTATCAATTTCAAAATACCTATAATTGTTAACATGGACACCTATTTAACAGTAACATCATCTTTTAGAGCCTTGAATAATAAGAAATTTGGTACCAATGAAATTGCAGGATGAGGACTCAGCCTTGGAAGTCTTCAACATTATTTTATTTTGGCTTTCGTTTTATTCTTATTCAAGGAAAGTGAAACTTTTTTTTTGTGGACCGTGGGGGTCCAGGATATGCGCACATTTGTATTGACCGCGTTGAGCTTCGGCTTTCGGTCCAAATGTTTAAAACCCATTCCTAATTCCATTCCATTGTTCGAAACGGAAACTTTGAAACGGATCGCCGAGATCTCATCCAATGAAATCGCAGGATTGTATCCATGGTTCATTTCCCTTCGTTCCTTCGTCTCCTTCTCGAGAAGTAAAAAGTAACAACGAGCATCAGCATAAAACTCAATGCAGTAAAATTTTAGCCATGTTTTAAAAGTAATTATGGTATGGTGTTGAAAATGGCAGACGTCGATAATATTGACTTGTATGCTGACGATTTAGAAGGACAAGATTTTGGTCAGGGTGTAAGTACTAACCCCCGTATTCTATCTCTAATTTTGTCGTAATTCACCTTTGTCTCCAACTTTATCTAAAATGCATCTCGGGTCGGACGTCTCGCGTAACACTCCATGACCTGCCGGGCCGAGGCGTCACTTTTTGAACACCAGAGACACCGGTGTTTGCAGAAAAATTCCACTTGAATATTACGAATTATTCTTCTGCATACACTACGAAATTGTAATAATCGCCATTTATACGGCAATGCCGCCAATTCCTCCAGTTCATGCCCTGTTTACACAGTGGTAAATGGCTACACAACTTTTTAGGCTCTCATCTTTGTCAGTGTTTTGTTGAACCCACAATGAAGCACTACTTCCTGAAGAGGGTGCAGATTTCTCGGGCCTGAACCAAATGCCAGTTGCTCTCCTTCTATTATTTAGCTGCCAATGCCAACTATGATTCATGTCTTCACCAAGTTCCCATCTTTGTAATGCTTTTCTAAGTACTTATCTAAAGCATGACCAATTTAGTGACTACGTTTTTCCGATTGGTATCTATTCATGCGTCCACAACTCGCGTCATTTTGCGTCCATCTAGTCTCACTATGATCATTGGATATGTTTTGAATGAGTATGTACTCATTGCACCAGTATTGATCAATATCTGCGCTTTTGAAGCTGTGGTACAGCGCGATAGACTAGTCTGCTGACGGAGGAGAAGCGGGTGAAATTTGTAATCGTTGATTGACGGATTGCGCTGCTGTGTATTGTAGGATTATTGAAAGACTTCATTATTGAGTAGAACCAGGGAAAGCTCAGTATTCTGATTGGACAGTCATCATTGATTTGGTCTGAAATGGATTGAAAACCTCTCGGTTAACTATGGTTTGAGAGTCAATCCGGAGCAATGTTCTATGTCAGCGCACTTTTACAGCGTTGAAATTACCTCCAGTGGTGAGAATTTTGTTAAAAATGTGCTGAAATCGTATTTGCGCGCTCACTGTGAAGGTAGAATTGTGTTCGGCTATTCCTTAATGTGTATGGAAAAGTTCACCGCTTGACAGCCAATTGCTGAGTGTTCATTTGTGTACATTCCAATCCAAGTTAGCTGGAGATTGTTTCAGGAGTGTAGGTGCACCTAGATGGATAATCTGTGGAATTTACCCACATTATTACTCACATTACGTGGTGACAAAGGAACGTAAATGCATATTGAGTGTTGGCTTTTCATTGAGGAATGCTTTACGATCTAAAGTTGTAGTTGCCGCCAAGTAGGAACTGTTTTAAAGTGAAAGAATGAAAATTGAAAATTTGCCAAACATTGTCGGTCTAGGTGCGCCTACTCTACTTTAAGGAACCCTTGGTAACAGCTCACTTTAGCATTAGTTACTCGTTCATTTCTCATGTTCTGCAATACGTCTGAAACTGTGCACATTCTCTGATCATTTCATTCCTATTATCTCCAAAAGTGTACCTACTTATTTTGGTTATGGTAAAGTTTTGTTCATCTAGAGCAGACGTATGTTGATGATAAGGTCATGACAAGTTGCTTATAACTAGTGATAAAACCATCAAAACTCATCAGTTAACAGTTGGTTTCTGAGGAGTCGAGACATCATGATATCCAGCCGCTCACTGATGCATTTTGGATGTAGGTACTGCTTCTTTTTAGAACCTGATATTCAAATGCCTCTGCTCTTTTTTAACATGTGTGCTTAAATTGGAGGAGAGAAAGAGAAAGAATGTCAAATTTCTGAATCCGCCTCTGATTGTAAGCCCTGTCCCCTCTAGGAAATGACATGTATTGCTGTGGCGGCCCATGCAGTTTGGCAGCCTTGCAATTTTTCCATTCAAATTGATGTAAAATAATTGGTTCTTGAGGGGACCGACAGCCTATAAGAGAATCTATTGTTTTACATGTATAAAAATGGGAGGAAAAAAATTCGGCGAGCACGAGTCGCCACTGGTTTAACATGAATCCCCACCGATGGCAATGTTGTTCTAGATTTTCCAGTTGATAGCGCACAGTGTTTGCTGTCGTCCGATAATTGGGGAAAATCTACAAAACAACTTTTTCCAAAAAATCAGATCATCAAGCCCTCATGATTAGTTTCAATAATGCGCTAGCCAAAGGTGTGGCAACAATTTTCAAAATTGAAGCTAAAACTATCAATTTCAAAAGATCAGAAATTGATTGTATAGCATTGATTGGGGGTTTTTCAGAGGTTGGTAGTTATAGCTTTAACTTGAGCATTTTTCTGACCTTTTCATCGTCGGCCCTCTTGAAACTAATCTCAAAAACTTGACAGTCTGATATTTTGGGGAAAAAACATTTGATTTGTCGATTTTCATCACCAACTCTTTTTAGTCAGAGTTTTATTTTTTTACGTGTCAACGACCCACCACCCCCTCCCCCTCCCACACACACCTGGGGTCATGTTTCAAGGCTGACCCGAAAATATTTAGACGTGTATTAGGATCGTCTGTCTGGTCCAATCCAATTTGATAGATGTAAATAAATGTCTAAATATTGTCCGAATAGACCCGACTTAAGGCTGGAATGGTTTTTTTTTAAATGTCAGGTCAGTCCCAACTCATGACGGGAAAGGGCCAATCAAATGGTGGCGAACATGCATCTATTGGCAAATCTAGAGCTACATCGGTCAGGTTTCAGGTTAAGTACTGTTCAGAGTAATGTTTAAGTGATGGTTTGATTAATGGTTGAATTTCACTAGCCCAAGCAAGCTCTCATCTTTGTACGAATTTATTGCAGGAATATAACGCAGAAGTAGACTTGTACGATGACGTGATCGCAGCACCTGCATCCGGTGTAGAAAACAATTCTGGAGGGCCACCCGGAGCCCCAATTATTAACAGTAACGATGTAGGCGGTAACCATGTCGGACCACCATTCAACAATGGACCTCACAACAATCAGCAAGTATCTCATACAGGACAGCAAAGGCGGCATCAACTTTACGTTGGGAACCTAACTTGGGTAATTGCTCTATGATTATTTTTATCTTGAAAACTACACCTCCTTATCTATTGTATGGCGTTAGTTCATTCTTCACCTTATCAAGTTTCAACTTTTCGGATCCTCTTAAAGGATTGAGCTGTTACCTTTATTGCTCGGGTATCGTATTGATTGAAACAGGCATTCGGAGCTAAAGCCACAGTAAAAATTGAAATTTGCTCCCCTCCTTGAGAAAACAATGAATAATACCTGCAGACTTGAAATTTACCACGCAATAACTCATTCAAGATGCTTAAGCGTAGACAGAAATTACTTCCAATGATTACAGTTTGAATTATTGCAATCAAAGCACTGAAGCTGGAGCTGCTCCGACTCATGGCTCCGATGGCAATAACTCAAACTGTACTCATTGAAAGTAATTTCTGTCTGCTCTTAAATAAAACATCTTGAATTAGTTACTGAATGGTAAATTTCAGGTCTGAAAGTATTATTCATTATTTTCTCAAGGAGAGGTGCAAATTCCCATTTTGGCTGTGGCCGCAGCTCGCTATCCTTAGATCAAAAAGCCAACTCAGATAGATTTTTTCAGACAGCTTATCATTTGTATTTCCTAGGAAAGACTGTCTTTAGTTCTCTGTGTAGGCTTGTATTATCAGCTGCTACTAAGATTGTAGTACTAGATAGCTTACTAGTTATTTGAACGAAGCTGTAGCGATAATTTTACCACCCTAATGTATTCTCAGTCTAGTCGTTGAGATACCCTTGTAATGAACCAATGATTTGGGCTGCTAGACTTTACCACTACTTCTTCTACATTTTGTGTTCTGCTTCTTTTTTTTTTCAGTGGACAACAGATCAGAACATTATAGATGCAGTTCTCGGAGTAGGCATAAATGATTTTATTGAAGTTAAATTCTTTGAAAATAGAGCTAATGGTCAGTCCAAAGGTTTCTGTCTCATTGCTCTTGGATCTGAGCAGAGTGTACGTTTGTGCATGGATCGTTTACCAAAGAAAGAGTTACACGGTCAGAATCCAGTAGTTACATACACTACAAAACAAGCTTTAGCACAGGTGAGCCCTTACTCTAATGTATTACAGGCAGTGTTGCCAGAGCTGGCAAAATAAATACGCATTTTATGTTAAGTCTTATGGGAAATGTATATCTTTTTATTGCAGGGAGTGTTGCTAGATTTAGCAAAATGAATAAGCATTTTGGGAATTGTGTATCTTTTTCAACAAATCTGGCAGCACTGTAAACACAGGGTCATTTCAAGGACATGTGAGGCAATCAGACAACCTTGGAACTATTTTTTTACTTTGAAATTAGCATAATTCAAGAGCTAATATGCAAGTAAAATAAACTCTCTTTGAAGATAATGCGTTTTTTAAAATTTAAACGAGGCATTCTTATTATTTGTTGGAAAATGACAAATACTAGGGTTAATGGGAAAATAACAAATATTAGGGTCAGTGATGGGCAAAAATCATTTTTGAATAACTGTGAATAATTAACTAAAATTATTTGCATTATTCTCATGTTATTCCTTTTCGCAAATCGAAGTTTTGACAAAATCAGCATATTCATCTGTCATAAAATGAATGACTGGTAATGTTAAGACTGATTTACTTATAGGAATAACATGAGAATAATGCGAGTTATTATTCATAGTTAATTATTTGCGGTTATTCAAAAAATGATTTTTACCCATCACTGATTAGGGTGTACTTAATAGACTGTTTTAGTAGAGCAATATATCGCATCGATTGCCGTCCGAGGGCCTGTGGCTCCAAACAAACTCTGGTTCAATGTAATTTCCCCATAAGCAAATTTTTGAACGGAAATTTAGGGTATTAAATCAAACAATTAATGCGACGTTCTTGCGATTATGAATTCTACGTCCTCGAAAATGCTTAATGATGCCTGGTTCCTTGACTCAAACTGCCAAAATCAATGAGATATTACAGATAAAATGTTGCATTTGTAGGTTAGAATCGCCCGAAATCCCGCCAATTTCACAACAACAATAACGTTTGGGTGATTCCAACCTCCAAACGCATCGTTTAATCTGTAATATCTTGTTGATTTTGGCAGTTGTACGGGTGGAACCAGGCTAAACTAAGCATTTTCGAGGACGTAGAATTCATAATCGCAAAAAGGTCGCATTAATTTTTTGATTTAATAGTCTAAATTTCCGTTCAAAAATCCGCTTATGGGGAAAATGCATTGAATCAGAGTTTGTTTGGAACCAGAGGCCCTCGGACGGCAATCGATACGATATATTGCTCTCCTAAAACAGTCTATTAGTGGGACTGAAATTGGACAAGAAATAAAAACTTTAGTTTGAAAAAAAAAAAATAATAATAATCTAGAACATAGAATTCTGAGGAGAAAAAAATCTAAAATAATCCATGTTTGGGGTCACCTCTACTATATAATTTAATATGATTTTTTTTCTCTTTTTTTCTCTAATATTTAGGACACCAATGATTTTATAATACAATGTAGTACAACAGTGGAATAAAGTTCATACCTCCCACTAAGCTGGCTTGTGTTGGGAGTTACAGCCAAAATAATTAATGCTGACAATGCAAGTAGCTGAATGTAATTTACAGGAATTGTAACAAATAGTATGAATTTTAATTAAAAATATAGTGTCAGTTAATGGTAAAATAGACGCGAAAAATAGTAAAATTAAATTATTAATAAATCATTGATCAAGATAGACTAAGATAAAGAATACCAAGATTGAAAATGTACTACAATTGACTAAAATGTGAAATGAAACATATCATTTTTTAAATACTGTAACAGTTCTACTTTTAAAAAGACTGAAACTCTCAATATTTCTTAAATCTCTAGGCAGGTTGTTGTATAATTCAGGCTAATCTAATCTAATCTTTCATTTTTTCTTCCTTTTTTGTTCTTCTCTGATTATCTTATTTTCTTTTTTGTTTTTCTCAACAGTTTGAGGCACAGTCTAAAACGCGACCTGCTCCTCCACCTCAAAACCAGACAAGAGCCCCACATCCAGGAATGAATATGCAGCATGTTGGTCAGCAAGGACCGCGAGGAATGATGATGCAGGGCCCACCGCAAGGCATGAGACCTGGTATGGGACCTCACGGGCATCGAATGCCTCCCCCTGGCATGCAGCAAATGCCTCCACATCATGGGAATCAGGGCCCGCGTATGCCGGGACCCCCTCACATGCAGCAGCCCGGTGGGCCTCCTCAGAATCATCAGTTCCCTCCTCAAGTTCCCAATCAGCAACAGTGGAATGGACCACAGGTCCCCCAGAATGGTAAGCATAAGATACAAGGAAACTTTCTACTGTTGACCGCTTGACAGGCGTTTGTTTTGTGGCATTATTTTCCCTTGGCACTAAAGGAACACTATAATGCACAAGGTTTGCCTTATTTTATCCAGGGTTCATTCCATGTCAAATCAGACCAAAGAAACAAAATTCACTATTGACCTCTCAAATTTGCTGAAAATTTGGTACACTTGTGTTGCTGGTTGAGGAAGAGCAAAAGCCACATTTTCTAGTTTTTTGAGCTCCCTAAATTTTTTTTATAGAATTTTAAAGTTGCTGAAATTTACCAAATTTTCGCTGAGGTTACCATTTTTAATCAAGCGTAACTTAGTCATCGTAAGTTGTAGAATATTGAGCGTGGTCTCATTTTAAAGATCTTTTTAACAGCTCTACAATGATGTGTGACAACTTAATGCTTGACCAGAAAAAAATGGGAAATTTTGTTGATGACATTTTTGAAAAAAAAATTCAATTTGAGCTGGACCCCAAAAAAACCCATTAAAACCCACAACTTTTTTTTTTGTATTTTCTTATGAACATTTTTCTACTCTTTCTTCTCCTTCCCACCCTTCCCCAATTCCTCTGTTCTACCTCATTCTTTGACCCAAATGAAACCATTTGAAAGTAGCAAAAAGTACTTTGTCTTCCGCCAAAATTTGGTCTGATTTGCCTTTTTGCTCCGAGGCAGTTGAGAGGGATACTGCCAAGGAAAGCCTTTGCACACGCTTCAAGGGTTTGATCAAACAATATTAAGTATGAATATTAATGAGTGATACTCAATCTTTAATTGAAAATTGTAAATGAAATTTGATCAATATGTTAATTGAAGAGCATCATGTTGAGAGCACTTTTAGCAGGCCTCTAATTTAATCTTTAGAATTTCTGCTAAAATAACTGGAATCAATACATGACAAGTTCAAAAGTGATTTCCAGATCATGATTAAAGAAATTGGAAGGAGGGTTCATTTCTCATTCATGATGAGGATTTTCCCCGTCTAGAAAACTATCCTGAAGAATTTAAAAGACGCTATTTAGTGCTATAATGTTTCATCAAAATTGTTTTGTTCCGTGTTGTTTTCACAATTTCTTCTCTGTTTTGGTTTCCTAGGTCCTCCAAGGCCGGGACCCCCTCCTCAGCAGCGACCGCCAGGTCCACCTGGAATGGTGAGTTCAAGATATTATGTATGAAAGTCAATTTTTTTTTATTTTTTTTTTATTTTTGTGACTAGGATGGAGCAAGTTACTCTCTGTTGGTGAGGTTTGCCCAGTGATTGATCCTGCTTTTGTTTGTTTACATCAGAATATCCAGAAAAAATAAATCGCTTCAATGTCTCTTTTGGGATCCATTCTAAGCACATTAAGCTTAGTTTGTAAGGAAAATATAATAATAAAATAAATAAATAAATAAACAAATAAATAAATAAATAAATAAATAAATAAATAAATAAAAAAAAAAAAAAAAAAAAAACAACAAAAAACAACAAAACAGATACTTAAACTTAAAAATAAATTTAATATAAATTTTGCTCCGAGCCTGAATTGATAGAAAAATTGAAAATGGATTCACTAAATTGTCTTGAAAAAAATAATTTGAAAGTTAAATTCTGAAAATAATGCCAAGATTCAAGAAATCAAATTTTAAAAATAATTCCAAGATTCACTGAATGAAAGTAATGTTGCACAGTTAAATAGAAAAATACAGGAAAGAAGAAAAAAATTCCTAAAAAAGATTATGAGGTTGAAAGAATGCGTCCTGCTAGAGTCGTTTCAGAAGCGTAGGCGCAGCTTACCAATAATCTTTGGCAAATTTTCAATTTACATTAATTGAACTAAACAGAAAATTTGCCTGCATTTTTTACTTTAATTTTCAAAGTATTCCGCAATAAAAAGCCAAAGCTTAAATTCATTTTCACTTATTTTTACTATATAATGAGGGAAATAATGGTTGAAAATTCCAAAGATTATCAGTCTAGGCGAGCCTCCTTTTCTGAAAAGAGCTCTTCTAGAACCATTCAGTTGGTAGACGTTTCCATGGTCTCTAAATTTCTGGAATCAAGGGGAACCGAGGAATATTATGAAACTAGAAACATTAAATCTGAAGTTAGGATCAGGGACCTGTTGGAGTCTTTGAATATGCTTGAAATTTTGCCGCTACACAATCTCATTCATTTGAGAAAAACTCAAGAAATATACAGGAAGACCAGAGATTATAATTTTTAAAGATTGCTGGGCAGACTAATTTTCCTTTTTTTCACCCCCTGTATCATGTAATATTCTCCTCTCCTTTGATTTTCATCCATGAATTTCTCGTCTCATTTTGCAGCACCAGTTTCAAATGGTACCAGGGCAAGGCCCACCTCGAGGACCTCCCATGCAACAAGGTCCACCTGGACCTCAACAAGGACCCCCTCAGGGTCCACATCCAGGAGGGCCAAGGCCTGATTGGAATAGACCGCCAGGTAATTTATTTATTTCATTCATATCTTGTCTATCACTGTTACGTAAGCATGCTGGCCTCCTCTATCATGAAGTTTTCCTCAAAGTTTCCCTAATTGCGTTTCATGAAACTGAAATGAATATATTGCACAAGTGATACTGCTCCACCAGAGACTTATCCTAAGATCGTGTGTATATTGTGAAGGCTCAGTAAAAATTGTGGGAGCTCCGTCAAAATTTTTATTTATCTTTAAAAAAAATTAGCTTTGGGGACAAACCCAAATTGTTGTGCTCCAGCCTTTCAATTTCAGATGGATTGCGGAGGCACTTCTGTAAAAACTCACTAAAAACAACATCAATGGGGCTGTTGCTTACTTTTGCTATAAACTATTTAATGGTCATGTTCCTAAAAGTCATATTAGCCCATCCCTAACTTAAAGCAAAAGTGTGCTACAGCCCCTTTGTGGAAGGGGGGGGGGTTGGATTGCGGAAGGAATTCTGATTTTTTTTTGTCAACTGTGGAGGACCAGAACATTCTGCACCCCTGGACTTTATTAGTTCCAGTGTCGTCCACTAAGCAAGTGCTAGTGAGAATAACAGTGCGACTGCAAGCTGTTCTCCATAAGATTGACGTGCAAAAATTTTTTTCAAAAACTCATCAAAAATAGTATCAGGCCAAGCTCAAAAATTTTCCTGACTAAAAGCAAGAATAGAAGGAGGGTTTGAAGTTTACCTTAATTTTTTTAATAACCTTTTTTTCTAGAGACAAATAGAGACAGAGCACTACAGTAAAATACACAGGGCAGAATTGAGGCCCGCTGAATTCTCGTGGATTCAACAAAACAACAGTCAGCTCTCCTCTGATGTCGCATGGTGTCGAACGGTGACTGTCGGAAAACACAGGGGGATGGGCTGGGAAATGAAGAGGAGGGTGCTCATCATTCAACACTATGCAACATCAGAAGATGTGTTAGATGTGTTGACTGTTGTTTTGTTAAACCCACGAGAATTCAGCGTGCCTCTGCTGCAACCAGTTAGTGCTCTGTCTCTGTTTTTTTTCTGGAAAACTCCAAATTCACAAGTTAGGTTATGTCACATTCCATGTTTAGTCGTAACTCACGCGTCGAATGATGGACTCAACAATTTATCTGTATCTTTTATTTGCTTTAGGAATGCCTCCTCATCAAATGCAAGGCCCCGGTGGTTACCCGCCCCATCAACAAGGTCCACCAGTTCAAGGACCACCACCAGGACAAGGTCCTCATGGTCCTAGGGGTCCAATGCCCAACCAAATGGGTGGTAAGTCTCTTTCTTTTTCTATCGTGGATCTCTTTGTTTATTTTCGAAATTGTTTTTATGCTTTTTTCTTATTCTTATTTTTGTTGCTAGATCTAAGTAAGAGATTCAGATTTTTCCCTTCTCCTTGCATCCGAAGATCATTACTTTGACTTTGCTGCCTTCACTCGCTTGTTTATTTCTTTAATTTTATGTTGAACAAAATTGACTAGGGGCAGATTGATTTGAAGCTACGGCTTATTTTTCAAACTGACCACACAAATTTGTCTAAGTTGTTGTGTTATTTTTTCTAAGTCAGTCAAATCCTTATAAAGAAACGCTGTGTTGACTTTTGATAACTATCAATTTCTTGTTCCCTTGCAATCTGAGACAGTGTTGTTGGCCTTAGATTGTGTAGTTTTGCGAGTAAAACTCCATCACTTTAGGGGAAGGCCCTGTGGGGAACCCCCCCCCCCCCTTAACTGGGGGGGGTATTCTCTCAGCGGGGCCTGCAGTCTAACTCTGGGCTGGAAAAATGAAGTGACCGCCCTGGCTGTGACTCACTGCTTTCTTGCGTATTATCTGGGCCGAGACAAACAAATGCGAACTTGGCTGGAAGTTCTGTGATTCTCTGTCCTTTCACTCTGGCACAGATTGTTATCTGAATCGCTGGAATATTTCTGAATGTTACAATAGAAATTGAAGTTTTGCTGGTGATGCATGTTTGGTAAGCATCCAAGTTTAAAAGCCATTCAGTGGCGTCTTCAAGGAGGGGGGGTCCAGGGGGTCTAGACACCCCCCCCCCCTTTGACACCAAAATTTTTCAATTCAAAGACAGATCGTTTTTTGAGTTTTCAGAGAAATTTTACTAAATTGTTATCTTTAAACCCCCCCCCCCCCCTCATGATAATTGTTGGGCTCTCTCCCCCCCCCCCCCTCAAAAAATTCCTGGCTACGCCACTGAAGCCAATAGTTGTGATATGTTAATCATAACAGAGTTTATTCAATGTGCCTCTAGCAGTAGCACCTAGGACTTGAAACTTGAAGTCAAAAGTTGATTTCAATCTGTCAAATTAGCAAATCAACCGCTTTAAAACTCAATTTTTCTTACCCTCCCCCCCCTCTATCATCCCCCCTCCACCATCCCCCCTCCACCATCCTATATTAAATTAGCGCGTCAATCATAAATCAGTCACTCTAGTATCAAGGACAATTTTGGACCCCCACCAGCGCCCTCTCTACAAGTCAAAATTTTGGAAAATACAAGATTTTTAGAAACAACACTTGTGAGACTGTATGAATCACATTCTTCTCTGACAAGAATTGGTTGTCAACATTTTCTTTTTTCTTTGTTCTCAGGTCCACCTGTTCACGGAGTTCCTCCAACTCACCCCCACAACGGTCCACCCACGCAGCCTCCTGCTCCTCATGTCAATCCTGCTTTCTTCCCTCAACAGCAAGGACCTCCACCTCATAATCAACCAGGAGGCCCACCTCCACATGGTTACGGGCATGGACCTGTTCCAAACTCTCGGGTATGATAACCTTTATTTTCCCTTGGTTTTGTTTTGTTTTTTTTAATGCTTTGACTCTGTGCTAACAATTTGCCAAGTGAGTCTTTACATGGGAGTTGAGTGCCCATCAACTAACATGCTATTGGATGATGATCAGTGCACCCAAAATCCACTGATATCCTTGCTTGACCAAATGGTTTGAACGGGTATGAAGGAGCCTTGCATAAGTGTGTCGTTCGCGGGGAAATTAAGAGCTAAGACTGCTGCTGGGGCAACAGACGGATTCTATTTATCTATCCAGGGGTGCAAAATGTTCTAAAACTTCGGAAGTTTCACGCGATCCATGACTTATTTCCTCACAGGACTTAAAAAAATTTCCTCACAAAAATTTGTAATTGATGACTTTTTTTTTTGCTTATTAACATATCAATGCCGTATGTTCGCAAAATGACCGATATTTTCTTGAGAAATCTTCATTGCCATTATTTGGAAAAAAAAAAAAAAAAAAATTGGACAAATTTCCTCACTTTCCCAGAAATTTCCTTACTTTCACGCAATCCGTGGATCGCTAGATAGGGCACATTTTGCACACCTGTATATATCTATCTAAGTTTTTTTGAGTTTTTATGATGTAAAGTAGTTACAAAAATTTGGGGAGCTCTATAAAATTTTCTTTGCCCTTTTGCTGAAACTTGAACTCTCCAAAACTTGTGTGGTAAGGGTCTTATTTTCTTATGCTCAGGTCGTTATTTCTGTTTTGTTTGTGTTTGAATTTTTTTATCTTTTCATAGATGTTCACAAATATTTTGTTTTTAATTTTTTTTCTAATCTTTACTTGCATGCTGATAATGAATGATCGTATCGTAATGCCATCGAGTCGATAATCAAGTACGTGTTATTCTTACGGGTGGTGTCATTCCAGTAGGTGGTTCCATTCCGATAGAATCTCTTCCGTCTCTGCGGAAACTTACTGATGACTCCTCCTAAGCTATCAGGAAATTTTTGCAGAGATGGATGGGTTTTTATCGGAATAGAATCTATCAGAATGACAACACCCATAAGAAAAGCATGTACTGGGTCATCGACTTGATAGCATTATGAAACGATAATTCGTAATCAGTCTGCAGTATAATATAATATTGACTGTACACAGAACTTTACAGAAACAATTGACTTCTTTTTGAGGCAACCTCACGAAACATAAGTTTTGAAAAGTCAGCTCAAACAAATGTGAATCACCACCGAAGTTGGTCATGATTCGTGGTGGTCACCGGTTCCTAACCAGTGAACACAAGAATGAGTTGGGTAGCAACCATGGTTTTGATTTTTAATGACCAGTGAGTTGAAGAACAGCGTGGTTGTTTTCGTAGAAACGGGCGGAAGAACTAGTGAATGGTGATCAATAAATGATGCTGAATATTTGTCGCTGAACCGGTCATGAACGAAATGAAATTATATTTTTGTTTTTATCTTAATTATAGCCGCCTTACGGAGCTCCACCACCAACAGATCATAGGGCACCTGATGGTCCACCTCCTATTAGCGAAGCTGAATTTGAAGAAATCATGGGAAGGAATCGGACAGTTTCAAGTTCGGCCATTACCAGAGCTGTGACTGATGCTGCTGCTGGTAAGCCAATGATGTGTATACATGTATTGAGTATTGACTGAGGATATTTCGTCATCCATTTGACGTGTAGGCATAATTCGAATATAACGTTTCATCACAGAATAATACAACCAGAACGGAAACTTTGTCGGATTTTGAAGCAAATTCATTCCGCGTCCACCATGTTGGGATATACATTTGGATTCGCGCACGAAAAAGAAAAAATATAGGACATGATCCGTGAAATTTTTATTCTGAAATGCTAGTAGAATAAAAGTGAGGCCGGAAACTTAAGATTTCTTTCCAGAATTTACAGAAATAAATTATTTTCAACACAAATCACACACGTCCGCCATGTTGGGATATAGGACCATAGCGTTGCCTATTGGTGCCGTTAAATTCCAAACTTGCTTCCATTGGCTCTTATGGGAGTTTCCGTTCTGATTGTATTATTCTGTGGTTTCATAATCATCTTTCACATTTTAAATTGCTCAAAGGACAATGTATGTACGAACAATCGTGAATATTTTTTCCTTTGTTCTTCATGAGTCATAGAATCACAGAAAAATATTAATCAAAATAATTGAATGATTGATCGTGGTTGAAAAAATGAAAATTAGTTCGGAAATTTTGAAATATTGATTCGACTTATGTCTATACGTCAGATGGAGGATTGTCTGAAAAGTGGAGTGGGTGGTTTCTTTGAAGGAATTTAAACTCAGTCCTTGAACTGTAAAAAATCAACAGAAGAGAAAGCTCTGAAGTTTATTTGCTTTGAAAGAGTTGCAAAATTGAAATTGACTCAAAGTACCTGAGAGCTCAGTTGATAGTGAGCTTCGAAACTTAATGAAAGAAGTTTTTCATGACCAGTCACATCGCCTATTTTTCTCTTGAAAAAATATTAATCTTGGTTTTCTTTTCACAGGTGATTATGCCAGCGCCATCGAAACTTTAGTGACTGCTATCTCCTTGATTAAACAGTCTAAAGTATCCAGTGACGATCGTTGCAAAATTCTAATAAGCTCACTGCAAGATACATTGCACGGAGTTGAAAGTAAAAGTTACGGAGCTTCGAGGAGAGATCGTTCCAGATCTCGCGATAGAGAACGCTCACACAGGAGATCTCGTCGAGACAGATCAAGGTCAAGAGAACGAGACTATAGAGATCGGAGTCGTGACCGAGATCGTGAAAGGGAACGAGAACGGGAAAAAGAAAGGTAATCAAAATGATAATTTTTTTAATTGGAACACTATCAAGGTTCGGCTGTTCCATCAAAAGAAACAGAGCACGGATCAAATTTCCTCCAAAAATTAGCTTATTTGCATCCAAATTTAGCCGAAGTTTTATTATGACTTTTAAAAGAAAGTATCCTGGTAAAAATATTCATTCCTTCATTTCTTGACCATTTATAAAGAATTTTGCAGTTTTTAGGTATTTCAGAGTCTAACAGAATTGCCACTTGAAAGTATATCTAAACAAATCTAAAACTCTTTGAAAATAATGGACTGCATTCTCAAAGATCGTTTCGATAAGAGTATTTTCTTTTGAAGGTCATAGTACCAAATTTTCTAGATGATGGTTTTTGTATTTTGTCCTTTGTTTAAATTTGGCATAGGTTTCTACCCTTTTGAGGTCAAAAGTGGCTGAAAATTGGAATTTCTTGAAAATGATGGGTATTTTTTAAAATTGACTAGAGTGATTCCAACCTCTAAATGCATTGTGTCATCTGTAACATCTTGTTGATTTTAAAAGGTTTAGTCAAGGAGCCAGGCATAATTGAGGCGGTAGCTAGAACAAAGGCCCATATGCAAAAATCAAGTTTTAGAAAAACAGCTTTGAAGTTTTCATTACCAATGTAAATGATCCAATACTCACTATCTTCAAATTGCTCTCCTGCCCTCGAAACTTCATATTTTTCGCGAAATTTTGAGGATAACCATTTGAAGGTACGACAAATTGAATTACGTGTTCTCCGCAAAAAGGGCCCATGCGCCTATGGGCCCTTATTCTAGCTACCGCCTCAATTAAGCTTTTTAAGGACGTAGAGTTCATAATTGCATGAAGGTCGCATTAATTGTTTGATTGAATAGCCTCAATTTCCTTCAAAATGTGCTTATGGGGAAAATACATTGAAACAGAGTTTTTTTTTTGGAACCAGAGGTCCTCGGATGGCAATCAATACGATATATCGCTCTACGAAAACAGATTATAAAAAAAATTTCCACTACACTTCCTGAGCACTACTGCTAGAATTGTAATGGAATTTGGTGAAAATATACTTCAAGGATAGTAAAGAAAATTTTTTGAGTCTAGATGGGTGATTACTGATTAAGTTCATTGTTCAAAACTTACATCTCCCTATTTTTCTAATTTGAATTTTAAATTTTGCAGGTACTACGCTGAAATGTACCGGGATAGATCTAGAAGTCGAGATAGAGATCGTGAACGTGAATACAGGGAACGAAGCAGAGAAGATAGGTTTGTTTTACATTATTTCCTTGGTCTTTTTTTGTCACTTATTTTTTTATTCTGTTGTGAACATCCCTCCTTCAATTTCAATAGAAAATTTCATCAGTGTAAGCTGAAAATGCCAAAAGTTTCTTCAAAGCTGGGTAGCAGGGAAGATGGTTCCATGAAAATGGCATCTCAGTATAGTTACAGTATTAATGTATTGTTGGCGCAATATAATTAGAGCCCTTGAAAGCCAGGTAGATTTTTGCAATGTGGCGGCTTGACCCTTGGAGTATTCTGTTCTGGCAACCACCGAAAACAATCTAGGCCCTCAGTTACTCCCTTACCATTTTCAATTTTTCAAGTATAAACCAACCACCTGCTCAGGGTTTCACTTACACTGCGCCGTTCATAGCTGTGTGACGTAAATTGATTATTGTAAGTTCAATTTTTGAAGGAAAGATTGCCATTGTTTGATGATAATGTTTTGAAAATTCTGATTGAAGCTCTATCTGACTGAAGTTGACTTTTTTTTTCTTGGTTCTATGTTTAGTTCTACAAGAGCTGCAAGATCTCGGGCAGTTAAATCACCTGTCGATCCAGTAGAAACGCCTGTTGTTGTGAGCTCCAAATCAAGGTATGATATCCAATTATTCTCTCTTAATTTATTGAGCATCTTCAAACTTCTGTCCTTCCCCCTTACTTCTTCTGGTTAGCTTACGATTATTTCCTTACTAAAAGTAAGCTGTAGTAGAACCTACCCTTGCATTTTTTACGAAAGAGTCTTTAGATATTTTTTTCAGGGTTTTTCATGAAAAATCTGTGCTGCTCTGCGTCACATTGTACGAAGGTCTGAACCCTGACTACTCAGATTTGGATGAATTATTGAATGCTTGTCGCATGCCCTATTAAAATTTGTAATCAACAAAGTCTCAAATTCTAAAAATCAGCCGTTCAAGTTTTGTTGAATTGTTGGCTGTTGCAATTGGGTTACTTTTGGAACTTTTAAAAAGCCATATCTCAGGAACTGTTTATCGTTAAAGTTAAAAGTTCCGAAACATTTCCTATGACGGTTCTTTTAATGCCCTTTTCAACTGTGTATTGTATGATCACTGTATTAACCCCTCCCCCCCTCCACGCACAAGCGGATCTTTTTGAAGAAGTAACATCTCTATGGACGTTTATGCTGAACTTTCTGAAAGCCAACAGGGTCCAACAAATGTTAAGGACAGATCGTCCCTTTATCTTGGCCCCAAGTTGCGAATCCTTGCTTCTGATTGGTCGAGACTTCACCCAATGTTTAAGAACAAGGTCTGTCTGTCCCAAATATTTTTTGGACCCAGGTGTGTTACCTTCATTGATTTTTTTTATGTGCAGTTAAAAGTAATAACTAATAGCGCACTGGTGAAATGCAAGGAATTCAGAAGCAGAGAAAGAGAAGTAATTTCAGTCAATATGTTTTGTACCCCCTTTGTCGTCAAGTCGTTCTTAAAGTATACAAATTGTTTGCCTGAAGTACAAGCTTGAGTAATTCAGACTTCAAAAGGAAAGGGTTGAACTTCATGTGAGGGAGGCATATTTGCACTGTCATGCAGGGATGATTTTATCAAGTTTCAAGCGCTAGTATTGTCATAGCATCACTGTTGCTACAGAGGTACTATGTAGTTGATATAATGTGTCTACTATTTTATTTTCTTTGTACCTGAATTGTCATAGTGTCATCAATA
Source organism: Trialeurodes vaporariorum (assembly GCA_011764245.1). Lineage (NCBI taxonomy): Eukaryota > Metazoa > Arthropoda > Insecta > Hemiptera > Aleyrodidae > Trialeurodes > Trialeurodes vaporariorum. The sequence goes on from VMOF01000001.1 coordinate 47,144,654, forward strand.
CTGCAGAGGTACTTTGCAGTCGATATATTGTGTCTAATTTTTTATATTTCTATGCACCCTTCTGTTTTTCTTGACGCTTGTGATTTTGAGTCTCTTTGAAGCAACTCATCAAAGATGCAATAAAACTGCTTCATTGTGAAGAAGGCTCTGTGTAGGATTGCACTGAATATCCGGTTTGGCTGGATAGTATGGTATATGGCCAAAGTATCCAGCTCAATTCGGGTTTTATGAAAACTGAGCGGAAAACCTTTATTTTTTCACAAGAAAACGAAACCGCCACCAGAGCGCTATTGTTCGCTTTATGTCAAATTACAGGCCAAAAGTTAATTATATTAAAAAAAACGGAGTGTCAGTTACTAAATAATCATCGGAAGAATGTCTCTGCAAAATGTCTTGTCAAAAACTTCAAAAATAAGACTGAAAGTACCAAAAAATGAAATATCGCATTTCGGCACAGGGATCGATTTGCAAAATTTTATTTTTTGGTACTTTCAGCATTAATTTTGAAGTTATTAAGGAGATCTGTTGCAGAGATGTTCATCAGATGATTATCTAGCAATTGACACTCCGTTTTCCTAAATATAATTTACTTTCAACCTGTAATCTGACATAAATCGAACGGTAGCGCTCTGGTGGCAGTAATGGGCACTAAATGCTGAAGAATCACCTTAAATTGAATTATTATTTCTAGACATAGGGCCATACTTGATTTGTTGAAAATCCACTTTGATTACTGTTGAAATGCCATTCAAAAAATTTAGGAGTCCCGAGTACTGGTACTCATGAGCTGGAGTACTACCCCGTTTGCCCAACTCTGTCCTGTAAACGTAGGATGCAGTGACATGAAACGTTTCCTTCTTTTGCTCATACTTTTTAGTTGTTGTTCCTTCGATCAGAAAATAGTTTTGATAAGAGAAGACTGCATCTTACTGACTGAAGAAAGAATGAATTATTCTTGAAAAAAATGATCAGTTGTCATAAACTCCTGTAGTATTTTTAAAATTTGTGAAAACGGGAAAAACTCCTCTCTCTATATTTTTCTTCAATCATGGACTGTCCAAAAATAAAGGAAAAGATTAAAATCCTTCTCTCCGAATTTCGAGGAAGTAGAAGAAAAGGAAATTGAAACAGTGAATAAATGGAAAAAAAAAAAGTATCTGGATGCTGCTGAAACGAGGAAAAACTTGATTTTTTTCATCTTGTTTTGTATGTATCTCTTCAAAAAGCTCTAATAGCTATTAATAGCAGCTATTCAACTTGATATGTTGTCTTACGCTTGGCTCCTGCATGTAGCAGACTCACGTGACGATAGTTCAGTCATTGTTTGAAAAATGTGCCCCTATGCTGTATTCCTGGGAGTGGAAAGGATGTGTGACTGGATTATCGTCACACTCACATGACCATTGGAATAGTAGGTCAGGATGTCGAGCTTCATTACTCAAAACATCTTGGAAAACTAGGAAATATTGAGTGTTTGATCAATAACTGCGTGAAACTCCTACCCGGTCAGCTATCTCTTCTGAAATTAAGATTAACTGCCAATTTTCATCAGTGGACTTGCTAACTTTTGCTATAAGCGATTGATAAATAATTCTTGAGTAAAATCTGGAAAGAAATTACGATGAGCGCATTTAAAAATTACAAAACTCTCGCAGACTCACACAATGAATTTGAAGTTTAAGGCATAATGACCGAGCTAGGCAGGTATCATGGGAGATCCCTATCTTGTTCAAGGCTTTCCCTTGTGTTTCTATAGAGAAAGTGACAAACCAGACAGGAATCCCCCATGACACCTGTGTAGCTCCGCAATTTAAGAACAAAGGTGGTGGAGCCATGCAGGCATCAAAACAGAGGCCACGTTCTACCTATTTTGCCCATAGTGGTAACTATTTTTTTCGGGGTCGCAACAAAGCAAATTACATTGGCTCCTACTGTTGAGCAAAGATGTTAATGTCAGTAGCCAATCAGTATGACGCATCAAAGTTTTGGTCGTTGGTCAACAATCCACATAGGAGCCGTTGGATGTTGTTCCCCTTGTTATTTTGTTGAGTCTCCGAAAATAGAACTGTCCTCTGTGTGATCGACCAGTGCGTGCTCTCTGTTGTCTCCGGCAGGTTTTATAGGAGGTTCCTTTCTTCTTTTTCCTGTCTCCACGGGAACAAATAGAGGAAAGTTTCAAATTAGATAGGAATCTCTCATGGTATCTGCGTAGCTCTGCCATTACACCTTCAACTTATAAGTTATATAAAGATCTTGTGAGTTCAAGAGTGAATTTTTTGATTTTTTGTAAACGAATCTTTATTTTTGCTGCTTTACACTAGAAATAAGTATTTAATCGCAGGAAGTAAAAGTTAGCTGGAGCCCCATTGAGCACGATGAATGGCATCCGCGGTGAAGGAACTTTTTCCAAAACAATCAAGGGTAAAATCAGAGATTTTTAAAATTAAGACATTCTGCTCGACATTCTGTATTTCTAGCATTTTAAAATGCTTTTATTGTTGTCAAGACATGCCTGCTTGTTGAATTAATATTTTATAAGAATGGAATTGGGATGAAGATAGTAGTTTAACCTTTATTTTGCCCTATTTAATGTTTTAGAGCAGGGGCAACAAACCTAATTTCGTCTAGGGCTGCATTGGAATCGTCTGAAAGTGTTAAAAGCCAATCGTAAGAACATTACTCTTTTCTTAATTTACTTAAACCATAACTTCCTCTTTCCTCCTTATCAATTACTATTAGGTTGTTGTATAGTTTTCTAGTGAGCAATTGTTTTTTCTGTTTTCAACCGCGTGTGTACATTAGTATTAATGGGTTTCTGCGGTTCAAACATAGGATCTGTCAAAATCTTATTAACATAGGCGCTGATGTCTTATCCGTCGATCAATTGCAAGTCAGTATCTTCCGGGGAAGATCAGTATCTTATGGGCGTTGGAAAAATTCCTCGATCAGGAATAATTATGAAATATTCCCTATCCAAGAGTTTACTTGGTTTTTTCAAGGTTCTTTTTTTAAAGTATAATTTTCAATTGTTCCTTCAATTGGTTGTAAAATTCTGCTATAAATTGCGCTACCTATCGGAACACTCTATACTTGAATATTAGTGTAAAAATTATATTGGAAGCATCATAAAGTCTCAAAATCCACTCATAAACCTCCAAATGGCCGTCATAAGGAAAGCGGATGATGGCGTTCGAATAGGTGAATCAATCCTACCCTGCATGTATGCACCAAAAGGTGGCCGACAATGGCAATTTATATTGTTGGTTAGAATGTAAACAAATGTTTCATTTCCTCATAGTGCCTACATTTTGTGTCAATCTGTGTCCCCCCCCCCCCCCCCCCCCTGGTAAATGTTCCTTTTTGTACTCACATGGATATACGTTTTGTGTAGTTTTACCCAAAATTATGAAGAGGAAGCGCTGGGCAAGTACCTACTTTGCCAAATGCCGTTGTTGGCCATCTTTGCTACTCATAGTGCATGTATGCAGGGTTGATTCGCTCATTCGACCGCCATCTTAGACTTTCCTTCATACGCCTTTTGTGGAGTTATGAGTGGATTTTGAGACTTTTCAATGCTTTCAATGTGATTTTCATGCGATTTCTTGCAAGTAACGACCCTCCTTAATGCTGCAACGAAAGTTTGCAACAGACCCAATCCGGGGAATAAAGCAACTCTATGACCTTTGCCATTAAGGTCACAAGTTAAAGAACTTTTACTGAATCAATGAGTAGATTTTAGAGTTTTTCAGTGCCACCATCATCTGCGCTGCTTTGCACCCTAATACTGATAGTCAATATGTCTGTAGAAACAGCTTGCAAGAGCCCCATTATGATTTTGGGGGTGTGTATTCACCCTGCTGAGGTGTATTTTAGCCTGATAAATTGCGGAAAGTCATAGAATTGTATTTTTCATTGAAACTGTTCACCTTGTGTTATTTATGGGCTCTAACAATTCTTCCATCGTATTTTTAAAACCTACTTGTCAGTGCTGGTGGATTTTTATGCCAGCTTTGGACAGAGACAATATATAATAGAGACCATGCATTATCTATCTTGCCCATGTTTATGCGCGGTGGCAACTTTTTTTTTGGGGTCGCAACAAAACACCGCAAACATGGACCATATGTTGACTGATAGAGCAAAGATGTTGAGGTTTTTGCTTAATGAGACTGAAACACCGAAGTTGCATCAGTCAATGTTTTGTCTATGTTGGATGGTGCTCCCTCATACTCCCTATGTTATTCCTGTTGAGTTCTGAGAAAAAAGTCAGCCATCGCGCGTTCAGCTGTTTTGTGGTCTCTTGTATATTGTCTCTGCTATTGACCTATTTTTGTGGTTAACGGTGTAGGTACTCCGCTGATTGAGGTTGTTATTGTAAAAAATTGAATGAACCAATCAATGGTTTTAAAATGTTTCCTCAATTTAGCCCCTAAATCTTTAGATTTTTCCTTTATTGCTGATGTATGGGATGGTGACAGAATTTTTTAAAAAAAAGGTGCTATCTAAATCTGGACTAAACTTTTTAAAAAAATAAGTTTTTATTATGTCCTTTTACTGTTCTAACATTGACACCATTCGATGTCCTTTGTTCATGTCTCTTTTGTTTCATCAGTTCATCGTGAACTAAATTCCTTGGGACCCTTTTCAAGATTCAATGAGCTTTTTGCCAAAGCTTTTATGAATCTTCTTTTTTTTCTGATTAATCAGCAAAATTTTTCCGGCAAATGGCATGTGGAATCTTTTGTGGCCGATAGAGATTCCTGTGTACATGATGAGATTTAATTGTAATATTTGACTGTTGAAAACTTTCCCTAAGGAATATAAGGGATTCTCTCCGTAGGCTTGTGGTGTGTATAGTAAAAAAAATTATGTTAAGTGCATTGGAATGTCACATCATCGTCCATCTGATGCATAGGTGTAAGTTGATTTTTGCAACTTTTCAGGGGAGCGAAAACAAAATTGACTGTCTCCTTGGCTTTAATGACTTAAGCCTCTACGTTTTCCTTTTTAGCTTGAAAACTAATGAGAATTCGACATTTTTTACTTCACAGATTGAAAGAGCATAATTTTTTACATGGGAATCTGCGAAAAAGTCAGTCTGTCAAATTTTTGAATTACACTTATACGTCAGGTGGACGATGATATGTTTCCTTATTTTTCTATTTATGACCCTAACAAGTTTTGTATGGGACTTCTTTGTGTAATTTTATGGTTGAATTTTTGCATGGATATTTATTTACTTATTTTTTCTGTAATGATCAACAAGCTATACCTTTCTTTAGAGTGCCTGTCAAAAGGTTTGCCTGTTCAGCTGCTAGGGAGGATTTTTACGTTGTGATTTAGGTGTAATTTTTGTATTCTATCTTTGACCTTAAAATCTTCCCCTTTGTTACTGCGGATTAACCATTAGACAGTCATCATTCAACAAAAATGTATAGCTTGTTGGTAATAATACTCAGCAAGTAACATGGCTGTATCTTTTTTTGTCGTTGTATACAGCAGGTCTTATTACGACGATCGCTACCGAGAACGAGAGCGCGACACAAGAGACCGTGATCGTGACAGGGAACGGGAAAGAGAGCGAGAGTCGTCGCGAAGAGACCCGGAGCGCGAACGAGATAGAGAAAGGGAAAGGAGAGAAGAACGAGCGGAATCGACGCACCATAGCTCAAGACACTAACGGAGGAAATGAAGAAACGAAAAGTTTTCAAATTGTACAGTTTTTCCCCTTATCCATCCGTGTTAACAGTAGATTATGGTACATTAGTCTTGCCTGGTTGGATCTACGAAGGAAGAGACGGAAGAAAGGAAATATTTAAAAAAAAATCCACTACTCTCAATGTTTTACTTGTGTATTATTCCATAAACAGTTCTCATGAAAGATTTTTATGTTTTAGACCATTTGACGTTTCAATTTAGTTTCTTCTACATTTTTCCTTGTAACGTAAGAATCATCAAATGCCTTTAAGCTGTAAGATCCATTTCTTGGAAAATGACCTTTGTGTTCTCTGTTTGAGACTTGTTTTTTCTAAAGCATTCGTGTTTTTCCTGTAAGCCTTCCTATGAATAATATGTTCTTTTTTTTCTTTCTTCCTATTCTTTTACAAACTGCTATTTTATTGTATTTCTCATTCCTTTTTAAAAAAAAAAAAAAAATTCTCTTCTGGAAACTTGCGCTGTGCTTTGAAGAGGAATAGGAAGATTGTATAGAGTGGAGTCTGCTAATGTGGCTCTGCACAGTGACGATGCATTCGTGTAATAAATGTGCTTTACACAAAATTTTGATGGTTAAAAGTATCAAATTGTAATTTGATTTTTACAATTAATGTTAGATCGTCAATTGATCCTTGAGAATTGAACTTTTCTTTTTTTTTTATGATTTTATGCATTCTTAATTTCTTTTTCTTTTTTAATATTACCCTCTGTCTTTTTGTAGTTGGAACATTCAATAAAATATAGATGTGTTTCTTTGAAATATAGTTGTAATAGTCAGTCGTGTGCCCGAGCTCCTTTGTTTATTGGGCGAAACTGTCACATGTATTCTTATGTATTTCCGTGAAATTTTTGAACCAATTAAAAAAAATCCAAAAATTTCATTCGACTTACGTATCACTTTTAAATTGTTCAATCTTAAATCTTGATCTGAGATTTAAGTTTTTTTTTTTCCATTGTATCCTAACTAACTTCAATTGATCCGCTTTTAAGGAAGCCATTCTAGTTCAAGCTCTTCAATCGTTAGTCTCGGCAGCTGCTTATCATAAAGTTTCAATTCATTTCACTCCCTCGCTTGTGCCGCAGAAACTTTGATTGAAAAATTGATGTAAATTGAGTACTCTAAATTATTCTTGTATGTTTTTCTCATCGGCCCGGTCAATTTAATTCCTCTAATTTTTAGACCCTTGCAAATTTGTGACTACCAAGGAACTCCTATATAGGTAAATGTTCTCCCTAAAATAGTTCTCTGTCCCAAAAGACCTACTCTCTCTTAAAATCATCAAAGACTTTAAATATCAACAATGTTTTTGAAAATACAACTTTGGTGCAAACAAAAATTTTTCCTTATTCTCCACCCTGTCTTTCTGCTTTTCACAATCTTAGGTTTCAAGTGTGGTTCCTTAAAATTTAGGTTTCAAAAACTGATCATTTCAATCTGTCTGCAGTGGTAGGGAACATTTAATTCGAGATATGTGCTTTGAACAATGATCAACCCCTTATCTTTCATTGATACAAATGATATAAAATGACGAAAGGGGAAGTAATGAAATTGTGATCAATTCGAGGTATGTGCTTTGAACAATGACCAACCCCTTATCTTTGATTGATACAAATGAAATAAAATGTCAAAAGGGGAAGTAGTAAAATTGTGAAAAAAATCCTGAAAGTTGCATTGTTAAAGCTGAAGATGAAAAGCAGGGGTTGTTTTTAAACAAGTTGACGTTTGGAAAAATTTAAAAGAAAAGTTAGTTTTTGTTTTGTTTTTTTCCCCCTTGAATTTTTTTTTATTCTGTAAAATCCAACTTTTTTTATTTGAAAAGAAATTTATGAGTCATAAAAAGGATCTTAGAATCCAAGGTGTTTCGTCTATGAGTAAGTCTATTGGTGATTTTAAGTGAGAGGTTCCCCTTCCCCATTGTTTGCAGATTACTCTGCCGTGCTAAGGAAGAACGCCGACATGTGTTACTTATGCTGTTTTTGCAATGTAGCTCGGGGTCTCTATTTTTCAGTTTACCCTCAATCTTAAACCTCCAATGCCTGAATGGTTTGACCTACCAAGGATTCCAGCATTGAAAAAAAATAGACGGTCGGCCTTTCCTAAATGCCTGAACGGGCAGAGAGCCTTTGTTAGAGAGAGTTGAGTGACCGTGTATACGTGCATCAATAATAAACTCCTGAAAAGGAACTTGGTATAAGAATAGAGGCGCGAGCTATTCTGCAAAAACAGTCTATGTAACACATGGCACTTCCGGCATTCTTTCTTAGCACGGCAGTACTGTCTTGTTAGTAGAAAAGATTGCAAAACTTCTCATTTTGTTCTCAAGTTAAAAAAGCGTACAAAACAATTGTCAAATTAAACAAATTATTAACACTGAAAAAAAAAAAAAACTGGGGTGGTCCTTTTGCATGTAATCATTCCAGCCCAAAATGTGTTGTTGCCCTCTGGTTTTTTCGATTGTCCGTCAATCAAAAAACCGTGATAGGGGATTTTAAGTTTGTTGGTAATCACAAGTTGCTGAGTTTGTATTTTGTTAACTAGATACTGTTATTGTGATACAAGGCATCATCTTTTACTATCAGTTTCATCTCAGAAAGGATTAGACCTGCTGTGTTTGCATAGAAGTTTCTATGTTTATCCGTTGAAATTCCTGATTTTTATCATTTCTTTATGAAATATTCAAAAACCATTTCATAAACTTGCTATTTTTTTTTTTTTTTTGTTTTACATCAAGCGTAAAAAATGCGTCTGTTATTTTATGTTTTGTGAAAGATCGCTTTCAAGTGATGCCTCTGAAACTCTGTCCTCTGCGATTCATCGAACAATTGTAAAATCTTAAAAAATTTATGGAAATCTACTGTAAATGTTGACTTGTCTCTTGTCATATCAAAGAGTGATGTCTAAAAATTTTAAATTGACCGGTGTCAAAGTTTGCCGGAGATGAATTTGTATTTCAGTTTTTTTTTTTTCTTTTCCCCCTTTTTTTGTCTACTTGACACTTTCATGTGTCTTTTGTAACTGGGGTCCTGATATTGTTTAAGGTCCTGTTCCCTGTTGATCCGCCTGGAGCCTCACTTAGTTTTCCCTCCATTTTCAGCCTCAAATTTAAAGTTACATAATTTACTTTAAAAATTGGTTCTGAATGAAAATATCAGTGCCTTAATCACAATGTTAGGAATAAAATTTTCAAGTGATGGGTCTCTTACAAGGTGTGGCCATTTATTACAGAAATTATTGGAATTTTACATTGAATAAAATGGGAAAATTTGGATAGTTTTTGCCTTAAGTGGCAACACTGCTCCTCTAGTTCCAGTTTTGGCTGTGCAGAGAGCGCTGTCTGTTGAAAAAGCTGACTGCAAGCTGTGCCCTGTTGGATTATGTGTAAAAACAACATTTTTTATAAATTCATAGTAGTCTAAATTACTTCTGCCTCAAAATAATAAATCAATCAATGCCAAGAGGAGAGTTGGAAAATCGCTGTAGTTTGTTTAAAATACCTACCGAATTGATTTTTCAGCGGTAATACATTATTTGTGATGCGATCTGACATAACTAACTTTTTATCTTCACCGGGACGAAAATTTAACTATTGACATCACTGCGTGGTGCTTAACCGCTCTGAAGAGGTTATAGCAGACCGTTCATAACCTAAAATGAGCAAAAATTTACAGAATAGCGGCTTTTTGAAGAATATAATAGAAATAATGAGATTTCTAAAAAAAACAGAGTCAAAGTTCTGGAAAGTCAAGAGTCAATAGAAAAATGTATCAATTCACGTGCATTTTACAGTTTACTGCTTTTATCGGCTAAATAATGAACTGAAACTTCGTGTAATTACTCTTAAGGCAGCTAAAGAGCGTTTGGCATCAAAATATGAAAACCCATGATTAGGACTCCAGTGTCTTATTTTTACTCTCCTGAAAATTTTGGTTTGTGAAGCCAAGTTAGGTTTTGTCAGAATGCAACACTTATTGGAGTCAAGTCATTTTAGAAACAAAGATGTTTTTTTAAGGATAATTTGCTGTTTTATTTACTCTTCTTTATGGTTCAAAACTCTTAAAATGACTCCTAGCATTTTAAATTTTATTTTCACTTCATTTTTGAAAAATCTAGTCCACACTGTGTTGAACAGGCGGCTTGTTGTCCGACTTTTTTTTCCACAGTGCCCTCTCATGTCAGACCATTCGGGGTGAGTCCCGTCACTTACAGATTTTATTTATGATGATAATAACTGGGTACAGAACTGATTATGCCAAACTCTGTGACCCGGTTTTTTTCACCGAGAAGTATTTCCCTGAAAAAAAGCTAATATCAATTTTCGTTTTCATAATTCAATTCAAATAATTCAAAAGTACTCATTCTGAAATGATTCTGATGTAAACCAGTCGATTTTAAAGTTTGTGTTTTTGGAGGTTAAAATCGAGACTTCTATAAGGTTCTCTGCAACACCTCTAGATTCACCTGCCTATTTTCTAGATTTCTCCCTTTCAGACGCAAAAGATAAAAATGACTGCTGTATCCTTTTTTTCGTGCAACTCATATTTTCTTTCAACGTGATTCCATGGCAAATTTGCAGAGATTTTACTGTGCCGATTAGCACCGCTAGTAATTTTTTCTATGAAACTTGAGGTTATTAGGCATTTTTTTTTACCAAATGGCAAATTACCGAACAATAAAGGCCTTTGGTCACGCTTAAACAGGTTTGATCAAACTGCAGGAGAGCCAACTTTTCATTCCAAAATTTAAACCTTGAAACATCTCAAAAACGGGTTTTATCGACTGAAATTTGTGAACAGATGACTTACCACAGTTGTTTGACGAAAAGAGCAACGACTCAACTTGCAACAGTTGGTACATCTGCTCATCGATGTTCTTCGATGCCAGTTTAATCGAACTTTGATCAAACCTGTTTGATAAGAGTACGAAGTGCTTAGATCAGATTGTCAGGACCTTTTTAATTTCTTTACTGATTTTTTAAGCTATTAACCACTTAAAGAGAAGCGTTCTTAAATTCTCTGGAGCGTTGCAAAGGTTCAGAACAGATTAAGAACAGGGCTCATTCCAAACGTATTTAGTTATCGAGTGGAACTATTTTGAGTATTGGGTTCTGACAAGTAGCGGTGCCTGCTTTTGAACTGTGACAAAGTGCTTCGGAGAACGATTGGTTGGCAACGAGTCTAAACTCTGCGCCAACCAACCACTCACCAATGCGCTTTGATGCTATTCGGAAGCAGGCTCCGCTACTTGTCAGAACTCGATACTCAAAATGGTTCTGCTCCACTACAATCTTTTCTGCACAGGTGCAATACTCTGTAGAATTCTAGAACGCTCCCAAGTGTTGATATTGTCAAAAGTTTTAACTATCAGATTAACGTCTCACTTACACACATTATAACAGATTGTTGAAACTTTTGGTAAAATTCACTTCTTAATTTCTCTATTGATTTTGATAGTTGATGGCTTGAAAAATCAATATAAACATGATGAATGAAGATGCTGACATTGTAAAACTTCGATTTTTGTTCTTATGTGTTCAGTGGTTATTTCAGCCTAAACCTCAACAGTTTTTGTGTTGTGGTGGCAAATTTTGGATCTGAATTACCGTGGAGTCACGTTACTTATAGAGGAGACAAAGCACAATCTTTTTTAATCAGAACTCGATTGAAAGCCCCGTTGGCTGCCATAACCTCTGTCTACGAATTGAATGAAACACTGCATTCCTAGCACTTTTGGAAATGTCGGGAAGTTGTAAGAATGATATCACTCACGATCCTTATATTTTATAGCACTTAATGACTGTCGATTTCTATTACATTTGACAAAGTGTCATTCCGGTCCGCTAAGAAAACTACTGTTACGGTGATATCCCTTTTTTTATGATTTTTTCTAGTCACCTTTCTCAGCTTTGATCTCGTTAAGAATCTCTCTCCTAAATTTCTATTAAGACCAATTTTCTTAAAAACATGTGACTCAAGATGAGTAGACTCGAATATTATTGTTTGACACGGCTGTAGTTTTTACATTCTGGTGTTTCCTGCTATGTACTTTAAGCTTTTGGACCTGAAACTTTTAGGCCATAATCCTGGAAACGGTAAAATTAAATGAATCGTGCAATATTTGCTTCCCTCGTCTTCCTGAGGGCACGATCTGGTTTATTGAGTAAATGCAAGGAATATTTTGGAGATTTTTCATTGTGTACAAAATCATTTTAGCAAAATGAAATCAACCCAGCTTCTGTCAGGGGTAAGAGGTCCTTTCAAGTTGAAAAATATTTTTCACGTCGGAGAAGAAAATATGGTACTATTATTGGTGCTGACACTAATTTGACTGTTGAAAAGGCATTCAAGATGTAGTTTTTTGGACCGGAAAGAAGAATGTCTTGAAGATCTTTTGAATCTTTATGATTGAAAAACAATGAATAGGTCTATTGTGGTCTTCTGCTTCATCCATGTGGCATATTGATTTAATGTAAAATTCTGCGGAAAGAAAGATGGAGCACTTTAAAAACTTATTAAAAGACATGACCCAGGCCTAACAAGAAATTACTCTTGGTCAAATTTGATATATTTTGCATAATTTTGTTTGTGTCGTTGATCAAAAGTTCTCAAGGGCCCGAAAATTTTTTATCGTCCGTTTTTGAGATAACCGAGCTTAAAGTTTGTGCAAATCTCGGCCTTTACAACGAATTCGCTCGGCAATCAAACGTGATGTAACATACAATGGTTTGAAGCCATGTTGATGTTCTTACATACACGGTTGTTTGTGGTGAGAATAGTATAGAATTTCGTGCGCATTGAGCCAAATGAACAGTTCTGTAAAGGGATTTTCGGAGTTCAGTGATTGAATTTTGAAAGTTTTTAATGAGCGCATTCCTATTTTTGGGGAATTTTACATTCAAATCAATGTACTAAATTACGTAAGCTAAAGAAGTTGACGGATTCATTGTCAATCCTAAAAAGGTCTATCCTCTATATCATGCCAATTTTAGCATCAAAAAATGTCTATTATTTGATGTGATCCCTCCAATTCATTCATTTACTTAGAATTATTATTATTATTATGATCATAATTATTATCCCTATTCTAATTATTATTATTGGATTTTTTTTTTTTTTTTTTTTTTTTTTTTTTAAGAGGAAGAGTGGGGATTTTATGCCTACTCCTCAACATTCCAATTTTACTCTCTGACTTCAGTTTTGTGTTTTTTAAGTATTTAACCCTTTCCACTCTCGATAAATTTTCTCTTTAGTTTTTTTAATCTTTTTTTTTTCTTCTGCTGATTTTTGTCTAATACAGGGAGGCTTGAAAGTCTGAATACCCCTGAATAACTTTTGAACGGCTGCAAATAAAAAAAACGAAACTCGGGGGATGTTTATAACTTAATAAGTCCTACTTCTGGGCGTATTCAAAATTTCCGGGGAGCGTCCCTGAGTGGGGTTTTTGCCCCCTAACTCAAAATTTTCAAGTAGCAACCCCTATCTTGTGATACATTGTTTGAAGGGACATAAAATTCTGCGGATTTTTGCACAAACTAAAGGTCGATGATTTTTTTAGTTTTTGATGTATCAAAAGTCAAAGTTTGATTTCAACCCATTTTTTTGAGAAATCAAAACTCTCATTTAAAAAGTATTTTGGGATATCCCCTCTGAGGAGCGAAATAGTCAAAAATTGTTATATTTTGTTTAAGAGTTTTAAAACAAATTTTTGACCAAGTTTAATTCAAAACCGTATTTTTTTCTGAAAAGTACTTGCTCTGCAGAGTATTTTAGACTCGTATTTTTTTTAAATTCTAACTTTTTAAATGTGAGTTGATTTTTTGAAAATTGGTCGAAATCGAACTTTGACTTTCGATGTATCAAAAACTAAAAAGGATATACGGAGTAGGTCTTAATAAGTTATAAACATCCCCCGAGTTTTGTTTTTTTATCTGCAGCCGTTCAGAAGTTATTCAGGGGCATCCAGACTTTAGCGCCACCCTGTATATCCAACAATAGAGTAGAATGCAAGTAATCATTTTGTCGAATATATTCGACATTGGAGTGGATAGGGTTAATCTGTTGCTGCTCTGCAACAATAAATCTTGTAAACTTTATTAGGAGGTGTGGTTATCGGTAAGTGAAAGATCCTGGTAAAAAGTTGTCGGGGAGGGGGGATTAGAGGACCTCGATTTTTCTCCGCCGTGCAGAGGATCAACTGATGTCCTTTTTTTCGAAACCCTTTTTACTCCTTCATAATTGTGCTTAGCCCTTAGATTTCTTAAACCTCCGCCCTATTTTTGGTTCCACAGTAGTTCTCCTCTCAGGTTACTCTTGTTTGTAAAAGTATTGCATGATTCATGAAAAAAAGGGGGGAACCTTTAAGATTAATAACTTTAAAACCTACGCAATCATTTTTATACACTCCTCTCCCTTGTATCTGTGAAGTTTTTCTCTACTCCGAAACTGTATCGTATATTTTTAGAACTTTTAAATTTTTTTCCTTTTTTATCTTTACTAACATTGTTCCTTCTCATTTTAGTTTTTAAAATTTGCTCTGACTTTTTTCCCCTGTATCTTTAAACTTTAAAGATTATCAAAGTTCAGTCTTAGAGCTGAGGAGAGAAAAATGTAGGCTTTTTAATCTGCAGGCTCATCTGCATCGTAATAACTTTGGAAGGGTCCTTGAGTATTTTAATGATTTTTAGCATGCGTTTAAGGTGAATTCTCTGTGCGTCGTTCCAATTTTGGTTTTTACAGTGTTGCAAACGGATCATTTACTTAGTGCTGTCGAAATTCATTGATTTGCCACCAATTTATCTGTATGCCCTGGTGAAGCAACTATTTTTTATTTTTTATCCGGAGCTTTTCAAATCAATGTAGCGTCCGGTTTTTTTTCTGTTTCTCTTGATTTGTAGAGAGATTTTTTTCTTTTTTTTTTCATCCATTCTAAGGATCTGTTCTATTCAATTGTTTTTTAGAGAACTTTAATTTTTTTATTTTATACTGGACATTTTTCTCCTGAAAAATCTGTACTGAGTCATCCAAGTTTTCCAGTATTGTACTTTGGCCTTCATCCATTCTAGCATTTCATATGAGGCTACCATTTTTATTGAAATAAGAGCAATTTGAGCCGACTTTCAAGAGATTTGCACCTAGCAATGCAAACCGTGATAAAGGTTTCAAGGCATTTTGTGGAAGCACAATTCTGTGCTATTTTGAGAAGAAAAAGTGATGAGATATTGAATATATTTTGGCTAGAACGAAGAGAGCCTATCCGACCTTTTACCAGTTTGCATATTAATCTTTTTTTTTGTATTATTTTATTTTTTGTTTTTAAATTTTGTCTTTTTTCTGCCTTTTCTACTTTTTAAATTTCTCTAGGGCGGTTTCTTTTGTTTGTTGTCTTGTCGCATTTTATTGCTTAAGAAATAAGACAGCCAATCCTATGTTTAATCCAAAATGGGTTGGGTTTTGGAGGGGAATGGCGCACTTCCATAATGACTAATTTTGTGGAAAAATTTATTTGGAAAAAGTGGACGTACTTTGCGGCATGCAGCACGCATCATCAGCAGATGGGAGTTGACCTCATCTACTGATGATGCACGCTGTATGCCGCAAAACACTTCTCGAGCAGATGTATTTTGAGTATCGGGTTCTGATAAGTAGCGGTGCGTGCTACCGAACCGCATTAAAACGCACCGGTAAGCGGCTGGTTTGCGCAGAATTTTGACTTGTTGCTAATCAACCGCTCACCAATGTGCTTTGATGTGGTTCAGTAGCATGCACCGCTACTTGTCAGGACGGGATACTCGAAATACATCTGCTCTAGTTTTTTAAATTAGACTTTTTATGCAAGTGAATGAATTAATACTTTTAATCGTTTTTACCGTTTCAACTCGCACATTTTAAGCTCCTTTTTTAGTTTTTTGAGTGTCATATTAGTTCGAGAATTTGTCCTAATGTTGATCAGTACAATGGAATGTGAGATTGCCTTCAGGTCATTGTTGTTCGCTGTAAAACTTCTATTCCTGTATTGCGATCTTAGTTCTTAAGCGATGATTTGCTTTAGTGGCAACATATGAGATCTCTTCTGATGAATTATTTGCCTCATCAGTTTAATATTTTTCCGACAAAATTTATGCTATCTCTCCTGCCTTTTTTTGTGCTTGTCTCTTTTTAGTTTATACCTCTTTTGTCTTTTTTTCCTGTCTCTGAAACTATGCTTCATCAATTGAATGTGATGAAGTTTTGCACTTTTGAGTTCAATTTTCACCTATTATGTAACTTATTTTTATTCTTATTTCTTTTTCTTCTGCTTTTTAAACAAGAAACTGAAGAAATCTCAGTCTAAGATAGGGACACCGGTAGTTCTAAGGGTTTCTTAAAGTAACTAACGTAGTTTAGTGCGATGATTCTTAAGATGCAAATGTGTATCAAATTCATTTTTAGATAGAGTCTAACTTGAAGTGTATGGAAAAATTCAATCCGGATCTTCCTCAAGTATCGGTTAAGAAGCACCGAGCACTACTGGATTGTTTTTTAAAAAAAAAAAATTACCGGGGACTGATTTTTTACGGAATTTTTTATCTCTAACAATGACTAATCACTGAAAGAGTGTGATTATTTTGACTTTTGTCTATTTGATGAAGTGTGCTTTAGTTAGATACTTAAATTATTGTCTCCCTTCCTCGGTGGAACTTATTTTTATTTTTATTGATAATTATTGTGATAGTGGTTGTTCCCCCTCCTTCCCTCTATCAATAATGTCGTATTCTTCAAAATGGTAGTGTGCATCTTTACTCTGCTCAGTGGATACGGAGTGTTGAATGTACCTACTTTTTCTAAATTTTCAATTGATCTGGATGGTTTGGGTATATTTTTCCTTCAGGTTAGTTGCATTCATCACAAAAATGGAATCTAACGCCTTTTCTCATGGAGAATTGCACAAGAAGGGCGTTGTCCTCGAAAAGTTTCTACGTCGTGTAATACCAGAGATATTACTTTTAAATTTATAGTTTGCTCAATATAAGATCATCAAGCCACACTAGCGGATCCAAGAAATTGCCCTTCTCACTCTATTCCCATTAGAACGCATGTTTTAGAAAAAGATAGAAGAGGCGGCAAAAATAACGTGACTGCCCCTGACCTATCCTTTTCGAACACGTGCATTCTGGGGAAAAGAGAGAGTAGGATAAATTCCTACATCCGCCAGTGTCAAGCCACCATAGTTACAGAAGCCCTGCAGACGCTGTACTGACGTACAACCTAAATCACTTTGCGTTTTCTCCGAGTGAGAAAATACAAGTTCAAACTGTGATAGCTCAACGGTCATATTTTGATAACTTAAAACAGCATTTTCTCTATCACTATGGAGCATAGAATTTTTTATTAATGTCATCAGTTTTCTTATGAAATTTTCTCGATGACTTGAGGCATTAAATTCCATGTGACAGAGACAACAAACCGCGCTCTTTACCTTTCTCGCCCATAAGATCTCATTTTGGCAATTTTTTTTGGGGTCGCAACAAAACAACGCCCAAAGTTTCCTATGCTGACTGTTGAGCAAAGATGTTGATGACAGCAGCCAACTAGAATGAAGCATCATTGTTTTGGTGGTTGTTCAACACTCAACGTTGGAGCTGTTGGATGTTGTTCCTTGTGTTATTTTGCTGAGTCCTTAAAAATGAAGTAGTCCACCGCGTGAATGGCTAAAGCGTTGTCTCTGGTGTCTCTGGATTGTGTTGTTTGCAACTGACCTATTGAAATGTCCTCCTGGAGTCTCTAAATGCATCAGAGCCTTAAATCCTTTCAAAGTTTGAAACAAGCAAGTGAGTTTAACATGATGTTAAATCCTCTGTGTCTTTTCATCAAGATTTTTTTTTATAAACTGTTATGGAAGTTGATTTAGATCTATATGCTGATTTCGTTTGGAAGAGTCTAATGAGCAGTCATGTCTAGTTGTTAGCTTGGCATCTTGTGGGAGCAATTCGGGTTGACTTGATTGAAAAGCTCATTAGCTCCGAGAGCTGACGCATTTCTAGTATCGGGTTGACGGGTTCTGACAAGTTGCGGTGCCTGCTACCATAATGCATCTAAACGGATCGATGAGCGTCTATTCAGCAAAGAGTCATGACTTGTTGCTAACCAACCGCTCACCAATGCATTTTGATGCATTTCAAAAGCAGGCTCCGCTACTTGTCGGAACTTGTCAACTTGATACTCAAAATGCGTCAGCTCGAAGTGTACTCTAACCCCTTGTACGGTAGACGCTACATAAATCGGTTGCTTAACTTATTGTAGAAACAAGTCGAAATATAGTTTGTTTCCAAAGTGTAGACGCAACTCACCAATAATCTTGGGTGAATTTTCAATTCTCATTCCTTCATATCAAAACAAAACTTGCCTGAGATTGTAACTTTTTGATTTTAAACATTTCTAAGTAAAAAGCCAACAATCGAACTCATTTTTATTCATTTTTACTGTGTAATATGAGAAATAAGGTTGTGAAATTCCAAAGATCATATCGGTCTAGGTGCGCCTACACTTCTGAAACGACCTTTAGCAGTATTCCAATCAATTTGACTTGACTCTCCCCATTAAGATACCATGTTTGCTTGACTTGATTGCATGTTATCAGCTTCATAAAATTTCTTCATTTATCTCGTTTTTATTTTGGATTCGTGCATCCTATTGTGAGCAATTGATTTAATAATCTAATTCAATGTTCTTGAACGCTCCGTTTATTTTCATCTAAATCTAAAGTTTGAGGAGACGACGCCAAGGCATCTGTCTTAATCTCAATTAATTTTTATTTGTCTTATACAATTATTAGGATTATAATTTTAAATTTTATTTTACTTTTTACTGGTCTTGGTTCCTTCTTTTCAAATTTTAATTTAAACTTCAGTTTTCGGCATCTTTATATTTTTTAAATTGCCAGCTTGCTGGTCGCTAAGAAGAAAGATGAGTTGTAGTCAAATTTTTCCAAAGTTGGTGTTAGCTTGCTAGTCATTTTACCACTTTATGAGTCATTTTATCCTTATTTTTAACTATTAACACGCTTAAGTTTATCGCTAAACAACCTTATATAACTGCCGTTTCGGGAAATGTCTTCTATTTTTTATGTAGACAATTTTTTTTAAAGAAGTAATTAAAATTTACGATGAGCTCTCATTGAAAAGAGCGCATTTGAAGTTATTGTTAACCAACAGATTCTTAACTTACTCCAACTGTGATCTAAACATTAATGACTGATTTATTTATTTAATTATTCACTAATTTATTTCTTTTCCTTAACTACTATAGTGTCCGTAAACATCTAAAAAAGTTAAGCCAAGAGGGTAAAAACCTGTCATTAGCCTACGAATTTATACTCGACGATAGCTGCTGTTGGATGTACAAGGGCACATGCTTTTATTCTATCGGATAAAATTATTATGTAAGATGTTAATTTCATGGAAAATACATCTAAACAATTTTAGTAATACGAAGTCATAAGATCTCCAGTTGTGAAATTTTTGCGACAGATCAACGGCTCCTTTGTGTGAATATGCCTCCAATTTCTGTGCCCACAACTCCTCTTGGTTTCACTATTTTACCAATAAAACTCGGTTATTTTACTTTTTACTATCATTTTTGAACTTGATCTTCAAATGTCAATTCTTCGCACTGTATTTTAACTCCAGTGATGTTTTTCATCACTCCTCAATTTTTGGAGTCAACTCTCTCGCGACTCTTGACGAGTGGTCGCGTCTTCTTTTTTACTGATGCAAAGTATTGTGTTCAATATAGTGAATATAGTATTTTATATACAATACAGTGTATGTACTCAGTTGATTGAGTGAAAGTTTTTATTTTTCTGTATCTTCCAAAGAGGTGCAGTACAATCTCGGTCACTCAGTTAAATACTTTTTGTTATTCTGTTATTACTAGTTGTCAATCGAAATAAGTTTTTGAGAAAGGTAAGTTACTTTTATTATTTTCTTGTTGCTTGTTCTGGAAGTGTTAAGTAGAGTAGTATTCTAAGCACCGTTTTATGTCATTACAAGTTCTGTTCGCCTTGTTTTGATGTGAGCAAGGTTTTTTTTTTTTTTTTTATAAAAATTATGATTGGAAAGAGTCGGAGGTGCGCAGTTTTTCCACTTCTTCTCTTTTAACTATTCTTAGAGCTAAATATTCTGTAAATGAAAACTTTTACAGTCTGTTTTAGAGGAAAATGACTTCAAAATCAGTAAATTTCAAGCTCTGATTTATAAAGACAACGATTTGTGGTTACGGGCGGTGGTGATACATTCGAGTCCTGTTGCCAGATGGTCCATTTGTTGTCAGTCATTTTTTTTAAAAAAATAATTTACTTTTAAAGTGATGGAACTTTTTTTTTTTAGTTGCACAGTGTGTGCTGGTTGTCCAAAGAGTCCGACCGTAAGCTGCGTCCCATTAGATCATGTGTTGAAAGAAAGTTTTCCCAGATTCATTAAAAAGTATAATTTCACCATAAAATACCAAGAACTCACGTATTTTGAGCATTGGGATCTGACGAGGAGCGGTGCCCGCTTCCGAAATGCATCAGCTTACACTGGTGAGGAGTTGGTTAGCGCAGAGTTTAAATTTTTTGCTAATTGAAGACTACAGGGAAAGAACGTGGTTAGTGACTTCAGGCGTTGTAAAAATTGGGCGACTGACTTTATTTTTTTAAATATGTAGCTCACTCAAAAAAAGAATTTAAAAGTAAAAAAAATGTGTAGATTTTTGTAGACATGATAGGTAAACAAAAATCCCAAATTTTTGTTCACTTTTCATATCATTTTTTAAGTCAGCCACATGGAGAATAACATGAAGAATTGGTTGCCAAATTTTCACAACGCCTGAAGTGACTAACCGTGTTCTTTCTGTGTAGTCTTCAATTATTGTTATATTTTCACTGCATTAAAATGGAAGGGAGTAAGATAATTAATTAGGGAAATGTGAGAGATGAAACGAGAGACGACATTGTTACAGTTAACTACGATTATAGTATATTATCGGATGTACAGAGGACCTGCTGATGGCCAAGTTGGCAACACAGTTGTGCCAACTTAACATCTGACGCGTTGCTACCAACTTACCGCTTGAGTTACCACACTAATCAACCGCTCACCGATACGTTTTGGAAGCAGGCACTGCTACTTGTCAGAATCCGATACTCAAATTCCGTGAGCTGTGACACAAAAAATTCTACAGACAGTGAGAGGAATGTTTGAAAATTGCCATCATTTGCTTGAAACAGAAATTAAAATCATTGTTTTTCCAGGAAACTTAATGGAAAAATCTGCGTATTTATTGAGATGGACCTTGGTCTTTTTTAAAAAATGTTCCTTCTCATTTCCCTTCATTGTGTTCTTAAACATTCATGAAACAACTGTTCCATAGATAGAGCATCAATCTTCAGATTCCATTTGAGATTTGAACCTTGGTAATTAAATTCCAACTAAAGATCGTATTTTTCAACATGTTTTAAAAATGGCTATTTTTTTCAAGTTTCTGAATACTGTCACAAGATTATACCTTCCATAACTGCAGCATCACACTTTGTGGCATTAGGCGTTGCAGCCACCTGGAAAGTACTCATTCGTCTTGAATTTAAGCTGATTTTGAAATCATTTTCCATTGTCCTAATGTAATTTTAAAACTTATGCGCAGAAAATATTGTGAATGAAGCGGTTGCAATTTTTTTGCTGTGGATGGAAAGAGTGACGGTTTTTTTTTTGTAAGAACTAGCCAAAAAAAAATGATGGTCATAGAAAATTCACTTCTTGTTACGGAACTTGTCACTTTCTCCTTGCTAGTAAAGGAGATCGTGTTACGAAATGCTACTCTACAGAACTAAGTATCTACTCCCTAAACCCTTTCAGATTGGAGCTCTTGCAAACTTTTGCTGTAAGCAAATGAATAGTCACATCTGACAGAGTAACCAGCAAAAATCTGAAAAATCACATTGAAAAAGTCTAAAATTTAGTAATAAACTCAGAAAACAGATGTAACGGCAAGATCGTAATTGAGGAGCCATGCATGCATCATGGAAGATTCCTGTCTAGCTATAATTTGTCACTTTCTCTACGGAAATATGGAGATATGTCTCAATTTATGTAGGAATCTCCCATAATACCTGGGTCTCTGTGCAATTAAGCCCGATTCTGAGAGTGAATTTTGTGATTTTTTAGTGTTCTTATCA
This sequence comes from Trialeurodes vaporariorum, assembly GCA_011764245.1. Taxonomy (NCBI): domain Eukaryota; kingdom Metazoa; phylum Arthropoda; class Insecta; order Hemiptera; family Aleyrodidae; genus Trialeurodes; species Trialeurodes vaporariorum. The sequence continues at coordinate 47,166,555 of VMOF01000001.1, forward strand.
TCATTTTTACAGGTTCGTACGTAAAAATTAACTCTTCTATCACCTGTATCAAAAGTTTTCCAGAGCCCCATTGAGAAAGTGATATATTAGGTAGGAGCTAATTTCATGGAACCTATGTAACATTGGTATTATTAGTATGCATTTTAACTGGCTTTCTGTGAGCTGGCAAGCGGATTCCGGAAATAGTTTGTGTCCCCATGGTGTCTGCTGGTTCTTAAATTCTATCTGACTCTAAATTAATCTGAAGCAAAAGCTTGCTACAGCCACCTTCAGTCTACTGGAATTATTGCAAAAAGTTCCTATCTCTTTTTCCGTGTCACCAAAGAAATTGAGGTTGGTGAACCACCTGAAAAATGTGTATCAATGTCCAACTTTTGGAGCAATGTTCTGAGTGGTCTTTAGTCTTGTATGCTTATCAATGTTAGACCACGGCTCCACAAGTAATTTAAGTTTCTTTGATGAGTTCGTAGCTAGTTCTGCCAATCTTTTAGGCTTTTGTTCCCTGTTAAGGAAATTATCAACTCGTAAATTTTTTTTTCTTGGCAGGAAGCTGTAAAATAAAAAACAGTTAATATTTTGACGTTTTGAAAAATTTTCATCGAGTGGATCGAAAGTATTTATCAAGTTTCCGAATTATTTTCATCATTATGTTGTACCGTCTGTTGTAGTTTTTAAAGTTTGAAGATCTGAGTCTTGCTTTCATTATATTAGCGCCTTACAATTTATTATTTTTTTCTTTTTTTTTTCCAATTTTCTGAAAAATACTGAGTGCCCAATTACTGGCTGTATTCAAGTGAACATAATTACAAAGGAAGAACTTTTGTGTACTATGAATGATTTTCTTACTGTGGTGCTAATCTTACATGTTTTGGAACTTTAAATTATCAAACTGGAGCATTTTTCAAAGGAGGTATTCCTGTTTATGTGAAAGAGGAGTCAAGGTTCAAAGCAGAAGCACTGCTTTTAATGATTAGATAAAGTTGGTTTTTTCCTGGGACAACAGCAGGATAAACTCGATGAGTCCATCTTGGGCAAACTTTTCTTTCTGAGACTTATTGATCATTGACTCATGTTCTTTCTATGGCCTCGCAACCGGGGGTGCCTTGGGACTTTCTCTCCCCCCCTCCCCCCAATCACTTTTTTCTCCCTTTCTTCCCCCCCCCTGTTTTGGCTGAACTGAGAGGAGGGGGGGGGTCTGAAATGAGCACAGCCTGGCCATAAATACTGCGAAACGGTTTTTTATGTGTACCCAATGAGTTTTTGAAAAAATGTGTATCCTACTGTATTTATTCTGAGAGTAGATACATTAAGCCTTAAAATAATATCAAGAAATTGTAAATCGGTTGAAGCAGATGGCCACAAGACGCAGAGAAAGACTGCAACCTCGAAATCCCAATAGATGCACATAATTTCTTTGAGTGCAGCTCTCGATTTCGGGAGTTTTGGGGAAAAAACTGTACATTTTTTGGTAATTTGTTTTAAAATTTGTGTCAAAAAGTAAGTGATTACAGTATTAAAAAATCTCCCTTTTTCTGGATACAAAGCCTCATTCGAATTGATCTCCCTTTTTCTGGATACAAAGCTTCAGTCACCGAGGAAAGTCATGGATTCACTGATTTGGTTTTCACGTAGGTGTGACAAAGAGTTAGACACGTGAACTAAGTACCTAGTCAACCAATTGGCAAATCTGGATGTCATGCATTCTGTTTTGAATGTTTTCATGACAATATGGTCAATAAGAGTGCATTATATCTTGATGTGCGACTATCTTAGGGCCAGTTAATGCGATCAGTGATCGCCGTCTCTCATGAAAATCAGTGCGATCATCGGGGTTTTGAGATTGCTGTCTTTCTCTGCGTCCTGTGGCTGTCTGTTTCAGCCGATTTTCAATTTTTGATATTATTTCAAAGCTTCTTGTATATAGTTTTAGAATATATGTAATGGTATACATTTTTTCAAAAACTATTTGACTAGATGCAAAAAACTGATTCGCAGTATTTATGGCCAGACTATGTATATCTGAAGACACCACAGAGGCAACCATGATGGGAATATCTTATGGACTTGTTATCTAAGCAGTGTTATCCCTTAGGCTTGATCAGAAGGTTTTTTAATGTGCTACTCAGGCTGTATTGTCCTTCGTGTTTGAACTGCAAAAGCTGCTGCTACTGATTGATTGTAGATCACTTTCGTAAATCATTGATGCAGTTCAGAATTTTTGCACTAAAATCTCCTCTGCTCGACTTGAGATTCCTCGATTGAAATAATTTGGGAGCTGAAGGCACATAATGGATTTTTATAGGAAAATTGAACGGACAATTGTTATGGTTTCTTAAATGTTAGCTTTTAAAGTTTTTAATGACTTGTGAAAATTACGCTTCCATCTCGAAACAGTGTTTCCTCAACAAGAGGATCCAAAAATGTGTCCTCCACTTTCTCCTCCCATTAAAAGATTTGCGTTAGAAGAAGATAGGTATAGTCGGGCCAATATAAGTTGACACCTGAAGAATCAGACAGGTTTGCATTATGCGGCAACGCAGCGTGGAGCTGACCCTTGTCAAGCGGCGTGCTCCGTCTTGACAGGGGACGCCGCATTCAGTGCATTGTTGCATTTCTCCATTTTTATTGATCATTTTCTCTTTGCTTCAGGTGTCAACTTATATTGGCCCGACTATAGAAGGAAAGGCCAACGATGTTTTGGGCCTTTGTCTCTGTCCTTTTCAAGACTTTAGTGTAAGTGGGCAAAGAGAGAGAAAGACAAATTCTTGGATCTGCCTCTGATGACGGCAAATTTTGTGAGATCCAAATTTTTTTTTTGCTCTATCGAATCTATCAAATTTTATATTTTCCGAGTTAATTTTATTTTTTGTTGTTTTTCAAATATTTATATTTAAGTGTTTTATTGAAATTCTTTTTTCTTTCTTTCTTTTTTTTTAAGACTGATTTGTTGATCGAATCTTGTTAGATGATTTTTTGGATATAAATTTTCATGAACCGAAGCAGCTAATTCCGTGACTTTTTTTCTCAGTACCTTTTTTCTTGCTTTCTTCAATTGTTAATCGTTAAATTCATTTGATTGAGAGCAGGTTTCCTGAAGGGTCGCAATTGGTTTTTCTCAAGTAAGTATTTATCAAAGCTGGCCGATTTTCAAGTATTTCTTCTCCGAACCTTGCAAGCTGAAGAAATTGGTAAGCAATAGTATGATGAAAGGTATGTGTGTTCATACCTGAACAAGCTGAATCAATCATTCAGTGGTTGACAATTTTGGAAATATTTCCAATAAAGGAAATTTGTGGTGTCTGCTGTTACCGCTTCTGGGTTAAGTCAACGGTGCCCAGAAGTAGGTAATGTCCACAGAAATAAAGTCTTAAAAAGGAAATATATCCTCTGTAAAGAAACGTCCATAGCATTTTACGTCCAGTGTAATTTTTTGTCCAAGATGAAAAATTTCCAGTGTCATTTTGCATCCAAATGATTCAAGGTCCAACATGATTTTTGGTCCAAATGACATAATGTTCTAAAAAAAATTTTGTCTCAAATGAACAATGTCCAATTTTTATTTAGGCAAAAGATGCTGAAAGTGCTGAAAGTCAACAGTAGCATTAGAAAATAGTGAGAATTATTAAGATAACAATAGGTAAGGTGCACTCAGCGTGAGGTACATTACTTGAATAGTTGGTCAAGACCATTATAGTAATTTTTTTTATAAGCTGGACAAGCATTTTTGTGGGCTTTTTTTATGTAGGAAAAGAACTGTGTTGGACTTCATTTAAGTCGGACAACAATTGTAGTGGACCCTTTATCACGCTGAACAGAATGTGCACTGGACTTAATTTTACACAGGGCCATTTTCATAGTTAGACTAAATTTTCTAGGACTGCATGGCTCTGGACCTATTCATTGTAGACATTTTTCCCAAAAACCAAGTCAATTGTGCCTACTTTAGTATCAAATTAGGTTTATGAGTACTAAATGGAGTGATTTTCTCATTAATAAAACATCATAAATAACAGGTACAAATTTTATTGTCTTTGGTTAATCGTTATATAAGGCTTTAAAAAAACTTATTTTTTCATGAATGACCAGTTTTTTTTTTTTTTTTTTTTTTTCGATAAAAAAACTGGTTTTTTTCATAAACAACTGTTTTTTTTTTCCCCATAAAAAAGACACGGGCGTAAAACAGACTTATTTTTCTATGGACTTCTTGATTCTGAAGTAACAAAATGCACTCTTCACTTGCCAAAAAAATAAATCCTGAGGTTGGTTTGGTGGGGTTGAAAGTATTTTCATCAAATTTTAAGGTGATTCTTCAGTGTTTAATGCTGATACCGGCCACTAGAGCACTACCGTTCAATTAATGTCCAATTACAGGTAGAAAGTAATTTACATTTAAGAAAACGTAGTGTTAGTTACTAGATAATCATCTGAAGAACGTCTCTGCAGAATATCTCCTCGATAACTTTAAAAATAAGGCTGAAAGTACCAAAAACGAAATACCTATCGCATTTCGATACAAGAATCAATTTGGGGTACTTATTTCATTTTTTGGTAATTTCAGCCTTATTTTTTAACCCATTGACTTATTATTTAATTTCAAAAGAGGTTGCTTAGCAACAGCGCTTATGCGCTCATTCTACGCGAATAGCACTCCTAGCGGCGGAAGTTGAGTGAAGCGAGTGACGCTATCTATCAGAAAAAGCCACCAGCTTTTGAGCATCGTCGAAAAGTGGTTGTTTTGTTGCTGAATTACAGGCAGATCCGTATTCAAAATAAGGACGTGTCTAGCACGTCTCTTTAAGGCAATGGGTTAAGTTATACTGACGAGATATTTTGTGGTGACATTCTTCAGATGATTATCTAGTAACTGACACACTCCGTTTTCTTAACTATAAATTACTTTCAGCCTGTAATTTGACATTAATCGAGCAGTAGCGCTCTGGTGGCAGAAATCGGCACTAAATGCTGAAGAATCACCTTAAGAGGTTCATTTTATAACTGCACTTTCGCCAAAATATGCTCAACCAAGAACTGTTCTTGTTACAAAGATAGGGGACAGGTGGTCTGAAACACCTTTATACATTTCAAGGGCCATGCAAACAGAAAATACCCTTAACTGTGGAATGTGAAAGTAATAAAGCCGGAGTGGCAAACTTGAGACGTATTTCAAATGCTGTTGGTAAGAATGACTTCTTGTGCCACATTTCTTTTCTCATTGGCATCAAAACAGAGTGGAGTGAAGCGAAGTGAAAACTGTTCTGGTGCTTGAAGAAAGCTATGAAACGAATCATTTTTCCGATGAAAGAATCTGGAAAAAAATAAGGAAGTATGATAACTAATTTGAAGAGTGACAGAAAGATGTTCTTAAAAGGGTCAGACGTCAATTTTCAAGTAAACCGATGCAGATACCTTCAAGATATAGGTACAAGAAATTCAATTCTAAGGGGAGAACTTTGGGGGCTATATCTCAAGACCTTGCAAAAACTCCAGTAAATATTTTCATCACAGTACTAGGCCATTATAAAGTATCATTTCGTCGTCCATCTGACGCATAGGCGTAAGTCGAATCCAACGTTTCATGATCATCGTTCAAGTTTTAAATTTTTCGAAGGACACAGCATGTATGAATAAACTTTGAATATTTTTTCCCCTGTTCTTCATGAGTCATAGAATCTCAGAAAAATATTAATTGAAGTAATTGAATGGTTGATCGCACTTGAAAAAATAATAATTAGTTTGGAAATTTTGAAACGTTGGATTCGACTTACGCCTATGCGTCAGATGGACGACGATTTGAGACATGTTTTGGAAAGATGTATGAGTACTCCAAGAGGAATGAAAAACGGAATATTTTCAGCATTGCTCTTTGTTGGATTATCGAGATTTTGATCCGGGTACCTCAATTTTCCAAATGAAATGTATGGTCCGGCAAAATCTATTTCACTGGGATCAACATTACTTAACAGCGAGGGAATACGAAGGCGAACTGCATCTAGATCAACCAATTTTTCCCTTCGCTCTTTTTTAGAATAGAATTACAAACTGAGGAGACAAGCAAGGTAGAGTGAACACTTGACACTCGACAATAAAATTAGAAACACCAACGCACCTTATCAATCGTCTCCATTTAAGTTGATCCGGTTGTTCTCACCGCATAACAGGCATTGACACAGATGCTTGAGTGTGAGTAACATCTTTTTCTCTCCATAATTGGGTGACAGTCTTTGTTTCAGTGTAGAAATTGATTCCCTGAAAATTAAAAATATTTATCAAGCGATATTTTTACACATGCTTATCTCTAACCTCCCTCCCCCTCCAATGCATACATACTTATTGATGTATGATTTTTCTGTCAATTAGGGGCGTAATTTTGATAGACCATGGGAGGGGGGAGCTTGAATCTTTACATTGAACTTGAAAACCCATTGCTTTACTTCTCAACATTTATTGAGTTGTTTCTTTAATGTGAATCCTCACCGGTGTAATTCCTGATTTGCCAATAAATGGCGCTGAGTAGGTATTCGATACCCTTTGATTTATGATAAAAATCAACAAATTTGATGACTTTTCCAAACAATTGGATAGTCAAGCCTTCAAGATTGGTTCCAAGAATGCGCTTGCCAAAACAGTTGCAAAATTGTTAAAAATCAAAGCTACTATCAATCTCCAAATATCACAAATATCGATTTGTGATTTTTAGAGATTGGTAGATTCAGCTCTGATTTAGAAGATTTTTGCAACCGTTTTGGCATTCACACTCTAGGAACCAATCTCGGGGGCTTGACAATCCAATTGTTTGGAAAAAGTCATTAAATTTATTTCATCATTAATCAAACCATATTGAAAACTTGGTGCCATCTACCAACAAATCTGGAACTACATTAGTGAGGATTTTACTTTAAGGTGATTCCAGTTGAAACTTTTCCAGATTTCAATCCGATGGATAGCGCCACTAGTCGCTTTTTGGAAAAGTCGTGTTTTTGGCGTTTTAAACTGAAACCATAGATAAAACGCAAAATCCAATAACGTCAGCACCTGCAACATTTTTTTATGGATTTTTTGAGCATTGAATGAGCAAAATTGGTTTAAAATTAAAGCCGTAAATTATGAAATTCGTTTTGCCATAAGCTTAGTGAGTGAGAGTGAGCGCGAGTGATGATACGTCTATCTGCCTCACTCGCACTCATTGCGGCTTACGGGAAGTTTCGTTTTTCATAATTTCCGGCTTTATTTTTGAGTGTTTCAGTCTGAAACTTTCAGGGTATCTTCCTGAAGTATGTTCGCAGGTGCTGACGTTCCTGAAATGTGTGTTTTTAGCGTGAATTCGTCAAATTAAGCAAAAAACTGTTGACTTTTTGAGCAGCGCGACGTGGTGTCCACAGTTGGAACTAATCGACCCTGGAATCATCTTAAGTGCATTTAAAACATGGTTACACAAGTCAGCAAACAACAACAACATCATCAAAATCAGATGGTTTCCATAAAAATCTAACTCATTTCTTCCCAAATTTTTGTAATATACAATGAATCATATTTTACCTGTTGGCCGTAAAAATGTGTATCTCCTCGGAATGAACCTCTTGAGCCAGTGAAGGAAAACATTGATAGGGGCACCGGAATTGGTACATTAATGCCAACCTGTACATCCAAAACAATGAAAATGAACTTTACTGCAGCTCAAAAGAGTAGTCCCTACATAGATATGCTTGCATTTTTGTCAATGAAAAAAATTTCAAAGTAAAAAGTACAACTGGAAGGCATTGGTAGTACACAAATGGCCTGTATGCACTTTTCTCAGTTTTAGAATGATTGAAGTCAAAGTTTTAGAGTTTCTGTGATCTACAAATCAAACTTTAATTTGACCTTCAACAGGGGTGCTTGGATGTAAATTGGATGCACATCAATTTTCGGATGGTCGAATTATCATCCTTTGACTTATAAATGAAAAATTTTGTCAACCTCTAGCTCGTGAACAGACCTGTTGTAAGTGGTTATGAGAAACATGTTTTGCCACCCAAGCTCGTCGAGGCTTGCACAGGTCAAAGGTCAACATGCTCCAGCCTGTTCCGCAGGTGTGTGCTGACTCCAAATCCCCACCCAAATGATAACTTTATAAGTTTCAAAAGTATTTTTACCTGACCACAATCGGCATCAAAAGTGAATTTACGGGCAGCTGCACCATTTGTTGTGAATAAAGCAGTACCGTTTCCGTAAGGATTTGCATTAATAATTGCTATGGCCTCATCTAACGTATCGACATTCAAACATATTAAAACTGGTCCAAATATTTCTTCTTTATAACACTGCATGTGTGGCTGCAAAAGAAATAAAAAATTATTCAAAAGTGAAATGATAATATTTCATGAGCAAGGTCATTCCAGTCAAGAAAAAAATTTTAAAACAAAGGTGACAAACTTGGAGATTTTCATTTCAGGTGATCCAACACAAAAACAAAAAGGGAAAAAGAAGAGAGATTCCTTTTGTGTTCCTTCACTTACATAAAGAGAGTTCATTTCTCGTCACAGTTCCAAATGGTAATATTTAAAGAAGATTATCTCAGCAGATGTGAACTTGATTTGGTATCAAAAATCAGATGAGATGAGTGATGAGGCTGTGCCACACATTCACAACGGACAGCCGGAAAGTCCACTGGTACCTACGTAAAAACCAGCAAAGAAGATCCCCAGCAATGCTAAAAACTTCCAAAACTTGTTAGGTAACATGATAAAAACTTTTAAAAGGTGAGAAAATAATGGTGGAGCAGAGATGCCGTGTTGCGTATAATTAATGACATTTTTCAAACCACTGATGATTCCAGCGGTTGAGAAAAGATTACACAGTCCAATTCAGTGCATGACTAAAGCACGAAAATACTCTGATCTGTAAATCTTCTCTCAATCAGTGGAAACGCCGTTAATTAATTAAAATATCCGCAAGTTTTTTAAAGTCACCGACAACTGCACCGGTTGAGATAAGACTACAGATGCAAGTATTTTCGTGCATTACAGTATGCACGGAATTGAACTGTGTAATCTTTTCTCAACCGGTGGAACCATCGGTTAATTCAAAAAATGTCATTAATTATACGCAAAACGGCAGCACTGTGGTAGAGTGGTGGACACAAACTCATTGGAAATCCCCTGAATTCAGAAGTAGCAATTTTACCTTGACATCTGTTAAAATGGTGGGTCCGACAAAATTTCCCTCTTCATAATCCGGCACAGAAATCTTGCGACCATCAAGTAATAATTTTGCTCCTTCATCAACACCCGATTGTACTAGACTTAAAATCCGCTGCTTTGCTTGTGGAGATATAACAGGACCTACATCTGTTCCTGGCACATGACCTGGGAGATAAATTAAAAAATAAATTAGTTACCATGAGACATTCGTTACACCGTATATTTCCGAATAAAAGCCGCACTTTTTTACCCGATTTTTCCAGTACGAAATCCGGGCGCGGCTTATACAAGAGGATCCCCCCCCCCCCAAAAAAAAGGGCCGAAAATTGTGGAGTGGCTTCGGCCTCGGCTTCACGGGTCATTTTCGCGTGATTTTTCGTTGTTCGCGCCACCAATCCTTCAGCTTAGCTGCAGCGCGGCACTCCAGTTTTGTCTCGTCGCGGTGCACGCGGAAAAAAGATCACGATTTTAAACAAATGATCTCATAGGTAATTTCTTTTGTTTCAATGTAATAAATGTTTTTAGAAGCTTTTTAACTTCATTCCATAAAATTTGGCCGGTTTCCGGCGCTATTTTTTAAAAATTTTGGGGGTGCGGCTTATTTTCGAGGATTTTTTCCCCCCATTTTTTCAGACCGAAAATTCGGGTGCAGCTTATATTCGACGGCGGCTTATATTCGGAAATATACGGTAATGAAAAACAATTATAAGAAATTTTGAGGTTTCAGATGAAATTGATAGACCAAGCAGAGAGATAGAAGTCATATTTTTTGAACACACTAATATTATGTTTTGTTTCAGGTATGGGATTATTATCTGGGATAAAGAGCCCCTATGGAAAGAAACAGTTTTCTGCCTGGCAAAATAAACTTGTCACATTGATTTATAACTAGCTTTCAGATGATTCTAGGGTCGATTAGTTTGAGTAATGGAGACCACGTCGCTCTGCTCAAAAAGTCAACCATTTTTGTCTAAAATTGACGAATTTACGCTAAAAGCACACATTTAAAGAACGTCAGCACCTGGGAGCATACTTCGGGGAGATACCCTGAGAGTTTCAAGCTGAAACACTCACAAATAAAGCCAGAAAATTATGAAATACAAAAATTCACAAAAGAATCAATGAGTGCGAGTGAGGCAGATAGATATATTATCACTCGCACTCACTCTCACTTACTAAGCTCGAAGCAAAATGAATTTCATAATGTACGGCTTTAATTCTAGCTGAATACTGCTCGTTTTGGGCTAAAAAGGTAAAAAAAAAATTTTGCAGGTGCTGACTTTAATCGATTTTGCGTTCTTTCTTTCGTTTCAGTTTAAAATGCCAAAAACACGACTTTCCCGAAAAGCGAGTAGTGGTGCTATCCATCGGATTGAAATCTGGAAAAGTTTCGTCTGGAATCACCTTAAGCTTCAAAAACTCTAAAACTGCTTGTAAGATTCTTCTACAACCAAGAGGAGGTCTAAATAATTAAATAAAAGTACCAGGTGTGCTGGAAAATGCTGGGAAACACACAAAAATAAATTTTGGTAAAAAAGTTTTGGCTCAACTTGAAGCCATTTTCAACCCAACATTTTTTTAAAAAAAATAAAAAAAATAATTTCAGAATGTGGAAAGATCCGCAACTCATACACTCTGTAAACACAGGAACAGGAAATTTCTAAAATAATTATCCTCATCTACATTTTGCGAAAGCAAAACCCGTGTTTACCTGTGTTTCCTGTGTTATAAATGCGTATAAGTGATGGCTCTCTCCATATTTTGAAATTATTTTTTTGATTTTATTCCTTAAATGTTTGAGTTGAAAATAGCTGCAATTTGAGTCAAAACATCCTCACCAACATTTTTTGCAGGTTTTCAAGTATTTTTTGTACACCTGCTTCTTTCATATCGAGTCACCACTGGTTCGTTTTCTATTTTGTTTCTTCAAAAAATTACATGCCTACTTAAAATCAACTTTAAAATTAAAAAAAGTTGACCTACATCTAATTTCTGTAAGGAGTGCGCAGGGTTCTTTGTATTAGTTAGAAATTTCAAGTAATTTTTAGAGCTTTTAGAAGAGTTTTCTGATCAAACCAAAAGACTATAATGCTGAAAAATTGGACCAGTCCTTAAAATAAAAACCTACCGGCATTCACTTTTAATTTTTCCGCCCTCTGTTTAAGGTCAGGCATCCAATTTTTTGCTTCTCCAACAAAAATCGCCGTGCTCAGTGCCATACAACGTTGACCAGCTGCACCAAAAGCTGCCCCAACAAGAGAGTTTAGAGTGTCTTCTTTGTTGGCATCAGGTAATATTACACCGTGATTTTTTGCACCCATATTACTTTGAACTCGTTTACCATGAGCGCTGCCTTCTTTGTAAATATACTTTCCCTGAATAGCATTTTAAAGTCAAAACAGAAGGCGTACTGCATTAGATTTGAGGATTTGAGGAGAGTAAACAACAAGAGCTTATCAATTGGATGGTTTACAGCCAGTGTAGCGTTGCCCAAACTAGAATGTCAGATGAACAATTTTTTCTGACAGCCACCAGATTGAACAACCTATCATCTTTGTTGCTGTATGTTTCAGATGTGAGGGCAGCGTCTACCTGTTATCTTTGGTACAATTACAAAACATGAGTGAAGTTGAAATTTTCAGTTTTAAAACATTTTTATTTTTGATAAGACGCTTTGGTGCCAAATTTAAGCTGATTTCATGTGTTCCAAAAGGGAAAAAAAGTTGAATTTTGCCAAAGATTACAGGAAAACTCCATATTCACATTCAAAACAAGCTTTATTGAATTACCAATTTTGGCGATCAAACAATTGAGAACAATTGTTGAAAGAAAAAGATTTTAAAAATGTGAAATCAATTGATTAATTGTTTTCGCAATCAGTATCAATAATCGATCAGTTGATGGACAGAACCACACCCACCGCTACCGTTGAAGGTTGGATGTGTCTCTGAAACATTAAACTATTCTTTTTAGCTCAATTTTTATGCTAATCAATAACAACAATTTTTTTAATCAACAATAGACAAGATTTTATAAAATAACATTGGGCAATTCAATGCTGAAATGGCAAAAGTATCAAAACCTGATTTTGAAGAAATCAAACCAGAAGTGTCCACACACACAGACGCTGGGCCTGAAAGGATTCATGTGAGTGCAACTAACCCATTACAAGGAGGGAGGAGTGAGGGAGTGGAGACTATTGTACAGAAAAAAAAAAGCATAAATACTCACAGCTTGATCTGATCCGACAAATGATATGGCCTGAATGTCTGGATGGCGACAAATAAAATTGACAGAATCATGAGCTCCATGGATTACATTGACAGTCCCTGGCGGTGCACCTGCCTCGGTTAACATTTCTACTAACATCATACAGGCTCCGGGATTCCGTTCTGAAGGCTGAAAAATGAAGCGAGCGAGCGAACAACTATTATTAAGTCAAGTAGATTCATCTTTGAGAGAGAAAAATGTGATGAGGTTTAGCAAAGAAGGGCTAAAGCCCGTTTAGGACAAAACTAAGTTATCTTTCTTTCGTAATTCTTCTAAACATATTGTTTCATTATTAGATATTAGGAATAAAAGACAGGATGACAGAAACCATTATAACCTCTAGTTAGGTGTGAACATATAGTATCTATATTGAGGTGCGGCCACGGACAAACTCCGACTGCTAGGCACAACAGCTGGTCTGCCACATACGGCAGGGGGGAAGGGCAGCAGTGTGCCAACCTAATTATACAACATAACATACAACACATATTACGCTACATTCCAAATATTTTGTGGAATTATGCAAGAATGACGGAAAATAAATGCAGTTATAATGGTTTTAAACAGGAAAGTAAAGCAATTTGACCGTCTCCTATAAAGTTCTCTAAGAGCTCAATAACGCCTTTTCACACAAATTCACGTTCATTTTCTCAAATAAACATGAATTTGTGTCCATTTGAAAAAAATTGAAAAATCTCTAGATTGTGCTCATTTTTTTAAGGTGTGATGGTGGTGAATTCTTACTTGAATGAAACGATGTTTATTGATTAGGATAAACTGGTAAAAAAAGAAACAGTATTTGCAGTGAGGAACAAAGAAAAAATTAAAAAATGAACACAATGAATAATACACAGCTTCACAAGTGAATTTTGAAGGTTCTCAGTATTTATACAGCAGTGGCGGCTTGTGCTATTTGGCAGCCATGTTTTTTGCCCTATGAACAGAGGCTTAAGTACCTATCAATTTCAGTGAATCTCTGAAGTTCAATTATTTTATGTAGGTTTAAATGAAGAGAATTTGTTGTTGACACATTGCACGAGCCACCACTGTCATACAGTTCTTTTGGGCTAAAATGCACGGGAATTCATGCTCCATGTTGTTGGGTCAAAAGTGCGCAAAAGACCCACTACATAGTTTTTTCAACCTTCCTGGCCAACACTGTCGGATAAAAGTATTGAAAATGATAAAAAGTAAAGAGCTGTGATCTAGGGTTGTAAGCTAGGTTTCAGAATTTACAACAATTGACTCCTTATTTGAGCCAGCGAGTTTTCAATCGATAACTTACTTTAATGACATGAGTATTACCGCAAGCAAGAGCTACAGGGAACATCCACAATGGTATCATGGCAGGAAAATTGAACGGTGTAATCCCAGAAGTGACACCCAAAGGCACTCTGTACGCATGAATATCTAGATCTTTGGCCACTCCGGCTAAAGTTTGTCCCAGCATATGAGAAGTGATGCCGCAGCAAAATTCTACAACCTCTGTATTAGAACAAGATAAGATAAAATAATGACAAATTGATAGATTTTACAGGAGGAGAATAAAAGCTAATATTCAGCCTATGCAAGCTTTAACTGATGATTTTGACCTTGAAAGACTAAATAAATAAGAGCAAAAAGCAAACACAAATCTTGAAGTTTGGTCAGTTGGAAGAAAGAGTGCAATGAACCGAAAAGATTTTTTGAACCGGTTCAAATCAAAGTCAGCATTTCAATTCAATGTAAGCTCATAATTATATGCAAGTGATTTTGGTTCTGGTTTGATTCAAAGGCTCTGAACTGGTTCCATAAAAACTCTGAATTGGTTATTGCGATAGGTACCCTAAACCGCTTATTGCGATAGGTACCCTAAACTGGTTATGGAGCTGTTGCAAACTTTTGCTACAGGCTTATTAATAGATCATTCCGATGTAAAACCCTGCAAAAATTTCGATAGAGGCACTAAAAAATCACAAAATCCCTTCCCAAACTCATAAAATGCTTTCAAACGCAATATCAGAATGGCAGTGATAGCCATAGCCATATTTTACATTGGGTTTCCAGATCTTATTACGCTCCATCCTAACAATGTGTTTTCGTAACATCACACAAGTAGAAGAAGAAGCATACAATTGTCATAAGATTTAGGCGGCTATTGACACTGTTCCGATCTCGCATTAGAAAGCATTTTATGAATTTAAGAGAGGATTTTGTAATTTTTTAGTGAGCTTATAGCCATTTTTGCAGAGTTTTACATCCAAATCAATAATTAATAAGCCTGTAGCAAAATTTTGCTTTAGCTCCATTATACAATACCCCAAATCGGTTCAATTTGAAGCACATTATTTTCACTTACTTCTTCTCCCACTTAAATTATTTCTAAAGCTTATTCCTTTAAAGGTCATAATTTACAGACAACCAGCTTTTATCTCTGCGAATTCCTTTGATTTAGATTAAAAACTCCATTTTGAAGGACCACATATTCAAACGTTCCCATAGGGACAGTCTCTTAGCGCCGGTCTCAGCACTCAAGGAGAGTGTTGGGCATAATTCAACTGATGAAAGGATGTTAGTCAGCACATTCGGCAGTGGCATCAGGTGCAATTTGGCAACACTGTATTCTATCTATTTAAACTCATGCAATAGGTCGAATACAGGGGGTGCACAGTGCCCAAGGAAAATTCGATATATTTAATGAGTTTCAATGAAGGAGTCGCATTGTTGCCAGATGGCACGCGACGCCACTGACATTCGGTATCCTATTTGAAAAGTAAGAAAGGTTAAGTCGATCCAGATAAAATGATTTGTCAAGTATGTAGGTGCAAACTGAAGTATAGATATGAGAACTACATCACAAAGTGGGTGTAGTATCTGCCTCGGTTACAACTCACTAAGAGAGGCTGGAGGAAGGACCAGGACAGACAAAATGATGTTGATTAGTTTAAATTGGCTCTGGCAGCAGCTCAGCTCAGACCACTTAAACAGTCATAAATCACTTCATTTTTATCTTCAGTCTAGTTGACACCTTCTGAGCACACAATGTTACACAGTATTGTTAACAAGGCTGCCGTTTTATGCACATCTATACACATTATCACTTTTAACCTGATGTTAATTTCTTGAGTTCCTCGCTAAATTTGGCAACATTGATTTGTAAAGAAGAAAGCTGCAGCACCGCGGAATCAATCAACAACAACAACAATATTTCTTTAGTTGATACGAATTGCAAGGGTTCTAACATTTTTAAGGTTCTGACTTTGCTTAAGTCATGGGCTGCTACAGGAGTTTGTCTGTCTCTCTCACTCCTCCAATTTGAATTGGTGCGTTAGAAAAGGTTAGCAGAGGAGGTTAATCACGTAACTTTAGTCCCTATCTCCATCCTTTTCTAATGCATACATTCTAATGGGAGGAGAGAGAGACAGACAAATTCCTGTATCCGCCCATGGCTTAAACCCCTGTGGCACCAAGAGGGGTGGGGGGGGGGGGAGGGGGGGATGTCTGAAAAGACTTCAAAAAGTTTTACATTGTAGAGGCTTACAGTTACTTTTTTTTTTTTTTATACACTTCAAGCATTTTAATGCTTGATTAATTTCATCCTGCTGAATGTTTGAATACTATTTTCTTTTTTTCATCAAATGTTACTTATCTTTGGGTATTTATGGCTATTTTTCAAAAAAATTTACTTACAAGTCCAAAAAAAACACAACAAATTGGAAAAATACTGTTCAGTTTTTTGCCTTTTCCTGCTGTTTGCCATTCAAATATGCAAAATTGAACCAGTGATCATCAGACGACATAATTTTTTTGTTTTTTTTTTAAAAAAAAAATCATGTTGAAGCATATTTTATCAATCTGAAATTATTATTCTTATATATATTTGAAGGGGGGGAGAGGACGGACAGAAGCTTTTCACAAATATATCGTTTTTCATCAATTTTATTGCCACAACTGTTTACCATCTTCCTTTATGACCAAAGCAAATGTGATATTGAAGAATTAGAGGAAAAAATTTCACTAAAAGCAGGAGACAGAAAAACCAGCTACTTACGCAAACCACGTAAAACATCACCCTCAGCATCGGCCAGTGTTTTTCCTTGTTCCAAAGTGATATTGGCTGCTAATTCTTTCTGGAATCAAGTAGAAAAGCTTAAGTTCGGGGCAAAGATAATAACTGAGAACCTTCTTTATGGTTGCCAGCATTTTTTTTTTTCTTCTCTCTTTAAGTATTTTCTAATTAAAGACTCAAAACTAAAACATCCACTATATAGGGAAAGTTTTTTTAAAAAAAAGAAAAGAAACTAAATCTCAGCTTTTACATACAGGGGAACTTAAAACAAGGAATGATTTTAAAACACAAATTTTATTTTTAGTAAAAAAAGGGGGGGGGAATTTACGACTTAAAACACAAGCATAGTTTTCACACTAACTGTCTCACAAACTTATTGAACATCCATGGGCTTTAAATTTGAAAGCAAATTTTGTGGGAGGAATGTTTTTTCTACTATTTACTTACACAGCAAAGATATGATTCTTGATGCTACATTTTCAAATAATTTTAGCTTTTTAAGACCAGTATTAATTTTGTGATGGGGAGGAAGCGGGATAGAGGCAGAGACAGAGAGGCAAGTCCCCTTTCAAAATCCAAAAAAATATATTGCGCAGGTACAAAATACCTATCCGATACAGGTGAAAACCACACAATTCTGGGAAATCCCCCTCCCCCCTGAACCCAAATAGTCCCACCCAAAAGTGTAGTCTGGATCCGCCCCTGAAAAGGGAGGACCAAGAACCAGAAGATTCAAAGGTGGAACTTTTCAAGATTTGCAAACAATAGAAGTAGCAGTAAAACCCATTGGCCATTACCATATTCTTCTTTATAATTTCTTGAAACTTGAAAAAAATTTGTTGTCTAGCCATAATTGAAGTTCGAGACCAGGTTTTGTATGCCTCCTTGGCAGACGAAACGGCCGCCTCCATTTCAGATTGTGTTGACTTGGGTACCTTTGCGACAACCTAGGGATTTTGAGAAAAATATTTGTGAAGTAAAAAAAAGACACCAGATTAAAATAAAAAAAAAAAATTACGGATAGATGGTTTTTCTCCCCCTTTTGTTAGTTCAAAATAATAAAAGAGAGCCTCACAGATAATAAGACATTACATTTCAGCTTTTTATTCAAGTAATAAACAATAGTCTATTAATTATTCTATGGACAGATGAATAGAATCCTTTTGTTAAAAAATTTTGGGCGCTCATTAATACGCAAAAAAAATTGTTGGATACTTTGATGAGAGAACCATCAAAAAGATTCAGTGCTATGGCTTTTCTTATACCAAAAATGCCAAATTAGTAGGAAACCGCTACTTTCAACACAGAAGCAAGAAAAAAGTCATTTTTGTAGACCAGCGTTATCCGATGGAAGCAAAGTTTACACCTTGTTCAGAATGGTGACTATAGGCACTATCATCGTAGTAGCGGGTCCAGAAAGTTATTCGGGGGAGGCATTAGCAGATCTAGCCCTCTTGACCGGGGGGGGGGGGGGGGCTAGGGATTTTCAACTCCAGGTGACTTCCCTTTCCTTTTTTTCCTTTTTCACTGTTTCTTTCGCCCTTCCACCCACTTATTTTCCCCCTTTTTGGATCAAACAGGGTAGGCGATCGTCCCCTTCGCCCCTCCCTGGTATCCGCAAATGGGGGGGGAGAAGTGGGGGGGATGCCTATGATATTTGAAATTCCATTTTCCGTTGAAAAATTAAAACATTTGAAGATTCCACGGGGAGGGGGGGGCGGCACGCCTGTGGCATTTGTTAATTGAAGCGTCATATGAAGCAATTATCTGTTGAAAAATAGCGAAATTTGACGCTTGAGCGGAGGGGGGAACCCGCCACTATATCAGATTTAAAAGCTGTGAGAATTGGGAGTTTTGTCTGGAATCATTAAAAAAAAAAAAAAAAAAAAAAAAAAAAAAAAAAAAAAAAAAAAAACCGTCCGAGATCGACTTATCGACCGTGATAAAGATCGAAATAATTACGCAGCTATACTTAGTCAAAGTGATTCGTAACCCCGATTGATTTCGGCCGTCATGCAGTGTCATTTACTTTCGGTTCATTGAAAGGGCCGGGGCCCGAAATTCAGACACTTCTAATTTGACCGACAAATTAAGTTAACAATGGAGTGCGGCCTTCAATGAACATTCATAGATGAGCTGAGAATGCCTACTTACTACATCAAGATTACCACTTCCCACCATGTAGGGTGAGCGCAAGATAGCTCTAGTATTCGTCACTGACACATAATACGTATATTATTCGTCACGATGACGAATCCCGCTCACGGAGTTGGATTATACCAGCAGAGGCGGCTCGGCTCGTGCAATATGGCAACCGCGCTTTTTCGCTAATTGGACCAGTGAAAAAAATCGATTCTAGGAGGCGAGAGAGGGGCAGACCATAATAGTAATAAATCGCCTTTCATATATGTATACACTGAGTGGGCTGTCGTTCACGGTTCAAGTTTCTAGCGGTCGATTCGAATTTGCGCTAACAGTTTGCAAGAGCGCGTCAGCTACGTTCTTCATATACACAATGCACATTGCACATGCCAACTGCCTGTCACATGCAGAATGCACGCAGAGGCGTCGCGTGCAATCTATCAACGCTGAATTTTATCCATTTAACGCATAAAAAAGGTCGAATAATTGGAGGTGCGCACTGCACAATGCACTCCCCCAAATCGATATTTTATAAGGGTTTAAATACGCGAAATGCAGCGTTGCCAAATTAATCGCGACGCCACTGCATGCACGCCATCGAATTCGACCTTTATCGTGGTTTTAAATAGACAAATGCACGTTTTGCCACAGCCTCGACCCATCTGCATAGTATTGATACTTGAAACTGCGTTCGTGTTATGAACTCTCTGATTTCGCAGATTCAAGCCACCAAATGTTTCGAAAACCCTCTCAAGGTTGCGTCTAGAGGTAAACGACCGTAACAACGATTAATTGGTCAATCGATTATTTCCCCCCCCCCTTAAGTTTTTCGATCGACATTTAAGTAATATTCTCACAGTTTGGTGGTATGATTAAAAATACGATAAAAAAATCCGAAATTTTCCGATCGAAAATTCAAAATTTCGATTTTTTTTTTTCCAAAATTCAAACGATCGATCGCCCAAGACATTTTCGACATTTTCGAAACGTTCCGTTTCAACCGAAAGCATTCTTCACTCTGCGGAGGCTAGTTTCGTAGCCAAAGATTTTTTGAGGATGAGGAGAGGGGTGCCCGAAGGTAAAAATTTAGTGAAATATTTCTCTGAAAACGCAAGAAATTACCTTCTTAAAGACGGACACATTTTTGTATCAGGGGGGGGGGGGGTTCCAGACCCCTAGACCTCGCCCCTCCCCCCTTAATGTCTGCGCCACTGGCACAAGTCTATCCAAAGGTTGGGTCAAATTGACAATAATCTGATTTTTCAAACAACTTAATCAATAGCATTTCAAAAAAACAACAGAGGAACAATCGATAAATCGGTGACCCGTCAAGAATCTCGCAGAGAAGAATCAACTGAGAGGTTCAAGGTTACCTATAACTTTCTATGCGTCACATCTTATCGACGCACTGTCCAGGGCTGCCGTTTTGCGTAGAATCAATGCTATTTTTCTAGTCACCGATGATTCCACCGGTTGAGAAAAGATTACACAGTTCAGTTCAGTGTATGACTGTAATGTACGTAAATACTCTGATCTGTAATCTTTCCTTAATCGGTGGAAACTTCGTTGATTAATTAAAATATCCGCAAGTTTTTTAAAGTCATTGACGACTCCACCGGTTGAGAAAAGATTACAGATGCGAGTATTTCAGTTTATCATAGTCATGCACTGAACTGAACTGTGTAATCTTTTCTCAACCGGTGGAATCATCGGTGAATTAAAAAATAGCATTGATTCCACGCAAAACGGCAGCCCTGGCACTGTCAGTGTTCGATATCGACCTAGTTTCAAACACCGCGATCCAAAGGCGGATCTAGCAATTTGGCAACTGTGTATTGTTCCTATTTGAATGCATGAGTATCAATCGATTAGTAAAAGGGGCCATGGCCCCCTCATAAATCGATTGTTTCTCATACTTTCAAATGGGATGAATTTATGGTTGCCTAATTGCTTGATCCGCCCGTGCCGCGATCATGACGTTTCAAACATTCAAAATTCAAAATTTATTTGAACATCGGTATGAACATAAAAGATAAAAAATAATAGATATAAAAGCTTCGATAAACAATTTGGAAATGATTCGATTCAGGGCTACTGATCGACAATCGACATTTGACAGCTAAAGCGGCGTGGGTACTTACCTTGTTTGTCGCGGGGTCGTGTAAATCGATCCACTCATTCGTCTGAGACTCAACGGTTTTCCCATCGATGTATAATTTGTGGGTTGAAACACCTCGGCATTGATTGAAAGAAGCATTGTGTAATTCCTTCAGAGACTGTAACAGACCGGGAAAAATTGAAAATAATAAATAAAATTTAAGAAAGTCAAAGATATAAGAGTGAATGATCCCTGATGAAAATGCTCATCAAAAAAATCTTAGCATGAGATTTGGAACATGATTTAATGCTGATTTTATGATGATCTCACGCTGAGCTCAAGATGATTTCTATTCATCATGAGAACATGATCAATATGAGATCAACACGAAATCAGGTTCCAAAGCTCATGCTTAGATTTTATCGATGATTTTTGATGAGAATGTTTACCAGGGATCTGACGATCAGAGGCGTAGCGTGCAATTTGGCAACGCTGCAGTTCGTCCATTTGAACCCATGAAAAAGATCAAAGTACTGGGTGTTCGGTGAACACCTTTGCATTCGACCTTTTACATGGGTTTAAATGGACACAAGTACAACGTTGCCAAATTGCACGCTACGCCACTGCTGACGATGTGAGGTACGGCAGAGAGGCAGCTATGTGTAGAGGGGTTCAGCTATAGTGCCCCTTTGACAGCAACATTTCATTCCACAAGACTGTTTTTTTGGGGACCGTCAAGACGCAACATGATTTGGTCCTTAGGCTTCTTTAAACGATCAAATTGGATTCTCAAAGTAGCTACTAAGTGGGCATTTTTAGCAAACGGTGCACAACATAAATAATTTGAAATTATAATCATAAAATTAATGAACATTTGACGGCTCAAATGTTCAAAATGTTGAGTATCTAGAGGGGAATTGAAGAAGTGTCATGATTGTTGATGATACCGTCCGATTCCCCGACAACATTGATGCTCGTCAAATGATTGCCCTGTAAACCTACATGACGATCATTGATGAATGATGATGTCTGGGATTATCATCCATCTTTAGCACAATTGTTGGGCGCCGCGTAACTATGATGGTAGATGGTGCGCACCAATCTGGGGCCGGAAAATGTCGGTCCGAAATGATCAAACTACAACATTGGTGGATGGTGAGGATTTGAGTATGCTAGTAGATAGTTTACGGCCTCACCATGCATCTTATCATGTACTTTTTCGGACCAACATTTTTCGGTCCCAGCAGCTGTTCCCTTGGAAGCTACTTTGAAGATCCAATTTGATCGTCTAAAGAGACCTCTTGGATTCCAGCAGAAAACAAAAGAAAAGACAGAAAAGTGCGTTGTTTTCATGTGTAATGTGGGTTGCGTTTCGAATCGTAAAGATACACATTTACAACTGCTTGTACTGGAGCCTAACATAACATTTGAGTCTCTTGATGGAAATTGTGTTACGGAGCGCCGACACGAGCTCAACGAGTTCTATTTGGTCGTTGCTTTTAAGCTTTCACAAAGGCGATCACGATTCAAAAAGGCATCCGACGCTCCAGGGACGTGCCGTGGTTTCCAGAGAGGGACGCAAGAGGCGCCCTCCGCGAATTACAGCGATTAAAAGCCCACCAGAATGACAGGTCTGCTCGTTAATCTGCTCTCCCATTTAAAATAACATTGGCGGTGCCCCCGGAAGAGCAGAGGGGGCGTTTTGAGTACCCGACGCCTTGTCAGTGATTAAGAGGCCACCAGAAAGACAGACCTGCTCGTAACTCCGTTTTCCCATTTAAAATGACATTGGCGGTGTCCCGGAATAGCAGAGAGGACGTTTTGAGAGCTCCACGCCTTGTCAGCGAATCGAATTCGCCCCCTTCGAATTGCTGCCCCTCAAAATAATAATTTGAATACCCTTTTTTTTTGCTTGTTACACACTGATTTTGCCGCCCTCTCTGATTCATTTTGAAAATCATTTTTTTTTTTTGGATCGTTCATTCTCATTTTTCCGCCCTCAGAGAGTGCCGCCTGGGGCAAGGGTACCCTGATTCTCCCCCCCCCCCTCCCCCGCGGCACTCCCCAGTAAGGCTGAACACAAAAGAGGCGACGGGAGGAGAAAAGGACGAACTGAACAGACAGGTATGTCGGAAAATCCACATGTTTACCGCTGGTTAACCGTTGAACTTAACCTTCGAATTAGTTCAGGCGGTTGAGTATGTACAAATGTACAAACAACATCGTGTCCGTACTTCCTAAAAGAACCATCATGGGACTTTACCTAGCACCTGTTCCCAAAAGCGCCGGGAATAAATGGTGAGATGTGAGATAACTGTTCCTACACGATGGTACTGGTTTTGCATAAACTGTGATTTGAAGGGGTAAGATGATTACCTTTGAGGGAGCACTCAATAACAAGTCACCATCTCAGAGGCATTGCACTCACTACACCTCAATCGTTACGGTTCTTTTCTTCGAGGCCTCAAATAGGTACTACGTCTTCCAAAAGAAAGTATCCTGGTCAAAATTTTTACCATTTTAAATCTCGCGGCAACCTTTACACAATTTTGCGGCTTTCAACAGTTTAAGAACTACCCAGAATGACTCTTGAAAACACGTCATGAAAAATTGAACATTCTATTGAAAAAAAAAAAAAAAAAAAAAAAAAGAACACTTTAACATTCAGAATTTCAATCAGGGTACTTTCTTTTGAAAATCACAGTATACCTTAAATTAAGGGCCCCGTTTGAAGCAGAATATCAGTTTTGAAATGCTTCTCTGAGGGTCCCTTCAAATCTATTAAATAGCTATCATGCGAGCCTCCATGCATTTAGTATAGGTACATGATACATATGTAAAATTGTATAAGACCCTCAGTAAAACCATGAAAAATCTAAACTACTAAACACTTCGATACCTCGAAACAACATCTATCAAGAGGTCGCTTTTCATGAACCCATTACCATTACATGGATTGCCCGCATTACATTCCGCTAGAGAGTTGGTTTCAAGCTCTTCTTCGAAGCATTTATGAGGTCAATTTTTGGCATTCCTCGAGACCCTTTGAAGAGAGAGCTAGAATGCTAGGCATTCTTGGTACAGCCGGAAATCTTATAATGGTCGGCGAAATCCAGTGGCGGTTCGTGATATTTGGCAAACACGTTTCTTGTCATGTTTACCTATGCAAAAGTATCGATTTCTCAAGGATTCATTAAATCCCCTGAGGAAGATCGATTATTTAACGTAGGTTTAAATGAAGAGAATCCGTTGTTGTTTTGGCTGCAATGCACGAGCCGCCACTGACGCAATCAAGAAGACAGGACTAACAGGACTTAGGACTTCTTGGCAACAGTGGATATACCGCGATCTTTGACCTGATGGACCGGAAAAGACTATTGTCCATTGCATATTCAGAGAGCTTGACGCTGCATTTTCAATCATACGCTGGGCGAGCATGCTGTAAACTTTGGATTTATTTTTCAAATATCAATCGACTCCCATGCGCGCAAACTCACCTCATAAGAAAACGATTGGTTTAAAAAGGGCACATCAGCGTGCGTTTTCCTTCAATGATACGCCCTTTCAAAAATCAAAGAGTCAATTTATGTTGCCGAAATCAAACAAAATTGATCAGCTGCCTCAAATTGAATCAATAAAACGATTATTTTTGTAGTTCTTATAAAACGTCTATAATTTAAAGAACGCAGTAGAGTCCCTACAAACCTAAACTGAAAATCATGTCGAGTTATGTTCTTCCAAGAGACGATGTATACAGGGTGCAAGTTAAAGAATATAGGCTCCGCTTAAAATACAAGGGGTGTCCCAAAAATACTGCACACTTTCGTCTGGGGGGGGGGGGGCGAACAAAAGCAGATATCACAAAACGGCTTGTGAGGGGCGATTGTCCTAGTAATTACTTACAAATCAAGACCAACTTCAGCTCTGTAAGTTTAATATTCACTGAGTCACAGCGTTTTAAAAATGACAAGTCGAGCTGACCCCTCCAGGATTTTTAGCATGTTTTTCAAGAAAAAAAAAAAAGATAGTTAAAAAATCAAAAGTTCTCAAGAGAATGAAGGAAAGAAGTGAAGAGAACAAATTATCAGCCTAACACAGTGTTAAAGGGCGACAAAATGCAAGCATCATATTTTTGTCAGACTTGGAAAGATTCTGCAAAATTTGTTTAAAGAAATAAAACTACTTGATTTCAACTATCTTTTTTTTCTCTCGAAAAACATGCTAAAAATCCTGGAGGGGTCAGCTCGACATGTCATTTTCAAAACGCTGTAACTCAGTGAATATTGAACTTACAGAGCTGAATTTGGTCTTGATTTGACGGTAATTACTAGGACAATCGCCCCTCACAAACCGTTTTTTGATAACTGCTTTTTTTCGCCCCCAGACCAAAGTGTGAAGTACTTTGGGACACCCTTTGTATTTCGGCAACTGTTTCGAAAAACGATATAAATGACGGGCTCAATAATAATTGTTTCAAGGGGACACCTTTTGAAAGGTCGCCGATTATTATAAGGCTGCTCCTAGGGAGCCCTCGGAAGACTCCCTACCATCCCAAATTCAATATTTCAAACTAGTACCCCTATTTTTGATTACACAGTCGAAAAAGAACATGAAATCCTAATTGTAAGACTTGAATTGCAAACCGGGAGTCGATATCGATTTTTGCAGGTCACAGTTCGATGTGGACCCATTTTCAAAAATTAGTTACTCACTTTTGAATGGTCCAAATTTAGAAAATTTACGCCTAAAATGCTCTACAGTTTATGCTCTATTCATAAAAACAAAAAACAAAAAACAAAGAATAACTCGCCAAACAAAGGAAGTTTGCCCAAAGAAAGTTTTAGAGCCCCTGACTGTTTTTTGAAACGCAGAAAAAAAAGGAACTATTTTGAATTCGAAAAACCGCTAAAACACGGGATAGATTATCTCAAGGGATACGCATTGTTTAGTGGGTAGCCGATTTTCACCCCCCCCCCCCCCTCCCCGGGAGGTTGTAGTTGGGACTATCCGAAAAAGTCAAATAGTAGTGCCCCAAAACCCTGATTGACTTATCGCTGATACGGGCGTCCTTTGCGCAAACCGGAAGTCGAAATCGTTTTCCGTTTCCGAAATATTGATGGTCAAAGTTCGATTTCGACCTTTCTGTACCTAGCTCTCTTTTCGTAGAACTTTGACCGTATCTCGAACTCGTTGGCTCCAAAAGTTTCGGTAAAAGACGTACGACGCACTTCTCAACGCAGGGCTTCATGATAATACATAAATCATCTGACATTTTTGGCTTGTTGGGAGGGATGTGACTCCCACCCCGCTCCCTAGGGGAACCTAAAAATCGGTGACACGCTGAAAAAAGGTGTATCCCATGAAATAATGGTACTCAAGTTTCAGAGTTGTTTTTTGTTGTTTTTTTTTGTTTGTTTTAAATTTGAAGTAATTTATTTTTTCTCTGCCTCAAATTTTTTTAAAATTTAATAGAAAAAATTAGGGGCTCAAAAACCTATTTCAGATTTTTTGGGCGGTTTTATTGTTCTCTGTAAAATACAAACTTTGTAGAGCATCTACGTCTCAAAATTTTTATTCAAGGACTTATTAGAGGGGCGTTACAAATTTTGAAAATGGGTCCCACATCAAATTTTGACAGTCGCTTTGTTGAAAACAGACAACGATATCTGGAATTCTCCTAAATGCTGATTTTTGAAATCATTGGATAAGACAGGTATACTAGCTACATGGAGGGTTACCATTGGTCCCTCTGAAGTGTTTATCGAAAAGTATACCTCTGTAACCAAAATATCCCTCCACTACATTCGATAAGCTAAAGGCTGCTTAAAACAAGGGTTCAGCTTATCAAATGTAGCAGAGGGTACTTGGTGACAGAGGTATACCTCCGTAACCAAAATATCCCTCCGCTACATTTGATAAGCTAAAGGCTGCTTGAAACAAGGGTTCAGCATATCGAATGTAGCAGAGGGTACTTGGTAACGGAGGTACACTTTTCGATGAACATTATGGAGGGACCAATGGTAACCATTCATTTAGCCAGTCAACCATTGAAAAGCCCACTTTACGTTCGTTTGGTGAGTTACCAGATTTGGTCAAAGAACAAGTCAGTGAAAAGAGTCCGTTTTATGGAAAAGTAAGATTATGTGGAGACTACAACTTTAAAACACAAGATTCAAAATTAATTATAGCAAAGCCAGGATGAAAGCTAGGAGAAAATGCTGACATAGTTACTACACGGGGTGTCCCAAAAGTACTGCACACTTTTATCTGGGGGGCGAACAAAAGCAGATATCACAAAAAGGCTAGTGAAGGGCAATTGTCCTCGTAATTAATTACAAATCAAGACCAACTTCAGCTCTGTAAGTTTAATATTCACTGAGTTATAGCGTTTTGAAAATGACATGTCGAGCTAACCCCTCCAGGATTTTTAGCATGTTTTTCAAGAAAAAAAAAGATAGTTAAAAAATCAAAAGTTCTCAAGAGAATGAAGGAAAGAAGTGAAGAGTACAAATTATCAGCCTAATAACACAATGTTAAAGGGCAGCAAAATGCAAGCATCACATTTTTGTCAGACTTGGAAAGATTCTGCAAAATTTGTTTAAAGAAATAAAACCACTTGATTTCAACTATCTTTTTTTTTTCTCAAAAAACACGCCAAAAATCCTGGAGGGGTCAGCTCGACATGTCATTTTCAAAACACTGTAACTCAGTCTAGTGAATATTGAACTTACAAAGCTGAATTTGGTCTTCATTTGTAAGTAATTAAGACTAGGACAATCGCCCCTCACCAACCGTTTTTTGATACCTGCTTTTGTTCGCCCCCCAGACAAAAGTGTGCAGTACTTTTGGGACACCCTTTGTATGTCCGGAAAAACTGAATAGTTGAAAGTACTCCACAAAATTTGATATCGGAGCATCGTCCATAGTTTAAAGTTATCTGTACTTAGGCTAATTTGTTAACGCGTGGAACAAGTTACTCTTAGTTGAGTATAATTTGATTAGTCGTCCGCTTTTCAAAGCTACGGGTTGTATCCAAAGTCTCATGCATTCTGTTGTAGTACTTAATTTATTTTTTAGAACTGCGGTATTCATTTTTTTTTTTGTATCATATTTTGCATAGAGGCTAATTTAACTTGTTTTCAAAAATGGAGCTGGTGCCAAATTAGAAGTCACTAGGTCAAGGAACTCGACATACAAACAGAATTGATAGGTCAAAGGTTATATCTCCGTGAACCACAAGTAACCGCGACTAGAAGACTGACTCGTCGGAATGGTTTGTGTGTTCTGTTCCAAATCAATGGAACACTTGAATTGCGCTGGCGAACTACTGTAAAGAAATTTAGTGTTCCCATTAAATAAAATAGCAATAAGATATGCTAATAAGATGGTTTTAAAAAAGCAGAACTTTCAACAAAATCTGAACGATGAAAACTTCAATATGAGAAAAAACTAGGAAACACTTAAAAAATCATCGCCTTGTAACGATCAGTAGGTGAGTTACGCACTAGGTACCAAATCAGTGATGTAAAGCGGAGTCACGTGAATTTACTGGAAGGAATCATGCCAAGTTAGGGGATTATCTGTAAGGGTAATTAAATGAGAGTCTTGGTGTAAAGAGCTCCAACGTATCATTCATGATGAAATGAAATCAACTGACCATTTATGAGGGGAGAGTTTATGAGGAAACAAAATATTAGGCTGATCTTCCATTCTACTTACTTTTTTACGAATAAAAACCAATGATTTGTTCAACGAGATCATCTTGATATAGTTGACGGGAAGCACAAGTTATAAAGAGAACAAGAAGTTTAATCACGGATTGATGAGAATAAGAAGGGCAGCGAGCTTTAATTTAATTCCAACACAGCACTACCGAGTGTCAAATGCGAAAGAGCAGATTAGGAGTAATGAACTGATAACAATTATCTTCAAAGTTCTGCCAAATACGACGGACGTCAACTTTGAAACTTGTTACCCGTTGGAAACAACGCACGTGATAATGAAACTTGAAAGCTCTAAGCTGATGTCGTACGGCAAGAGCCGGTTCTTGTTGACTGAATGGGTGACGCCGGTGGCTCTTCTTCACTAGACACTAGTCTTTAATAACAATAATTTAAAAGTGTTATGAAACCACAGAGACATGACAGTGTTTTGAGAGCACTCGTGGTGGTGTTTCTCGTTCAGCAGCTCTTGTTGCTATACTCATACTAATACTACATTACTATGTGTGTGTTTGGTTGTGTGCAATGGCAAGTGAGTGTGCGTTCACTGTTTATGTTTGGTTTATGCAACGGTTTATGTTTTGGTTTTGACGCTGATCAGCTGATTTCTTCGGAACACATCAGTGATTCTTGGTGAATAATTAAAAATTTACCTTCGGTCATCCAAACAACCACAAGCGAAAATAGCTAGATTTATTATCTCATAAATTGGCAATAAATATTTTTTTTCCTCGCTACTGATAATAAAGAGGTCCATTATCCAAACAAACCTGAGACGGATAAACGTCAACCGAAAAGCAGGTAGGAGGCATATAAAAAAAATAGCTTGACTGTTTAGGTTGTCCAACTTGAATAAGTAGCGCGCATTTTCATTTAACGCGCAAGCTGCGCCACAGACTTGAAGGTTCCTTCTTTGAGGTTTTTTATTCAATAGTCCCAACGAGATAATAGGATAATGTGGTTGCAATCAGTGGCGCACCCAGGATTTATTTTAAGGGGGGGGGGGGCTAAAAAAGTCAAAGATTATTGATCAATTTTTTTAGCATCACAAAATTCAGAGTGCGGCGTTTATTTATAGACTAGCCCGGAAATATACTCTCGTTATGGAAAGCCCCCCTTCATCCCCTTGGGTGATGCGCCACTGCCCGCTTGTGATCCCTGTATCGATTCATCAGCTTGGCAAATGGAGTCGATCGCCCTCAAGGGTTTACATATCTTTTCCAACTGTGGCTCTTTCACTCATTGCAACTCATGACTCATCATATGGGCAAAAATGTGGTGTCTCCAACCCCCCCCCCCCCCCCCCGCAGTGGCGCACCCAGGGCTTTTTTGGGGTAAGGGCTAGAAAAGTCAAAGCCTCTTGATCAATTTTTTTAGCATCACAAACTTCAGAGTGCGGTGTTTATTTACAGACCAGCCCGGAAATTGACTTTTAGTTTGGGTTTGGTTTGGGGGGAGGGCTTTAGCCCGTAAACCCCTCTCCCCCTTGAGTGTGCCACTGGTTGCAATCATAAGTCGTAATCGATTTTACGGACCCTGAATTCTGATTGGCTGTAGTCACAAGCCTGGGCCCTGGACTCAGATCTCATGGAGATTTAATATGGGGTTTACGACCATAGTTATATTTCAAGAGAATGATTGCTCTTTGTTACTTACCTTCGGGATATTGTTAAATAAATTGTTTTGAGGATGTAACGAAGAGATTGACGAGTCGTTTATTGCATGTTTCACTTTTTTTTTTTTTTTTTTTGAACATCTTTTGGCAAACGTCCATAACTCAGCGGTATTTTATTGTTAACTTGATGAAATGAAAAGTGGATGAAATATGTTTAAAAGTAAACGATATACGAACGAGCGTCTAGCATGGTAAGTACCACTGGTACCAGGTACCCAAAGGGTTAGATGGTTGATGGAGGGTTGAAGTTGAGGAAATGTTGGCAAATTACAGATATCATATTAAAATTACAAAGGAAGAAAACTTTTTTTTCTTATTTCTTTTTTTTTATAAAGATTAAAATTACAATTAACGTAACATAAAATATTAAATTATTTTGAATATTACTTTACAAAAATTATAAATGATTCAACTTAAATCTATATTTATACTCGCAGATATTCTGTTCAGGGAAAGCATTGACTGGGCGCCGCAAGTGAAACTTTTGCATGTCTTAAGCTATGCAGTTATACATATTTTCTGGCTTAGTATCTATATTTACAAAATTTAAGTTAGCAAAGCTAAAAATATACACATCATCTTACCTATAACTTTTTTTTTATGCAGCAAGAAGGACGTGTGAAACCAAGTAACGCGAAAAAAAGGCCGACGACATCGAAGCTCGCCACAAAAGAGTCGATGAGGGAAAAGAGGAGAAGTAGAATGTATGGGAACGGATCGGAGTGACCGCAAATCCGCCTGTCCACCGCTGATCCATCATCGCGTCGAACTTAACCCTAGAATTCGTTCAGCCGGTTGACTCTTTTCAAATGCAGAAAGCGTCGTGCCAGCACTCTCTAGCATTTCCATCAAGCGACTCTATCAGGGCTGCCGTTTTGCGTATAAGGTAAACACCCCAGTAGCCGGCACCCCTAAAATTTGCACCAGTACCCGGCACCTATTTTTCACATTGTGAAAAATGTTAGTTTTGTGGTAATTTTGGTGTTTTACGTATTTTTTTTTTAATGATTCACGCTTGAGGCCTCAGAAAAAACCACTCAAAACACCAGTATTGCCTCCAAACTAATACTTTTCACATTGTAAAAAATGGGTGCCGGGTAATGGTGCAAATTTTAGGGGTGCCGGCTACTGGGGTGTTTACCTTAATCAATGCTATTTTTCTATTCACCGATGACTCCGCCGGTTGAGAAAATATTACACAGTTCAGTTCAGTGTATGACTGTAATGCACGAAAATACTCTGTTCTGTAATCTTTCCTTAATCGGTGGAAACTCCGTTGATTAATTAAAATATCCGCAAGTTTTTTAAAGTCATCGACGACTCCACCGGTTGAGGAAAGATTACAGATGCGAGTATTTTAGTTTATTACAGTCATGCTCTGAACTGAACTGTGTAATCTTTTC
The DNA here is from genome assembly GCA_011764245.1 of Trialeurodes vaporariorum. Taxonomy (NCBI): domain Eukaryota; kingdom Metazoa; phylum Arthropoda; class Insecta; order Hemiptera; family Aleyrodidae; genus Trialeurodes; species Trialeurodes vaporariorum. The sequence goes on from VMOF01000001.1 coordinate 47,198,091, forward strand.
TCAACCGGTGGAATCATCGGTGAAATGAAAAATACCATTAATTATACGCAAAACGGCAGCCCTGGACTCTATACCAGTCTATCTAGCACTAGAGTACTTTGATGAAAATATTGTGTAGAAAGTACCGACTCGAGCTCAACAGGTTGTGATTGGTTGTTGGTTTTAGGCTTTCACGGAGGCGAGCTTGAGTCGATGACATCGAAGGCTCAACACGAAAGAGTCGATGAGTGGAGGAACGAATGAGAACAAACCGGAATTGCGGTAAATCTGCCTGTCTACAGGGGTCTCTCTCCACCTGCGAATTTAAAAGCGCGAATAAACTGATTGAGCCAATGAGCTTTGCTTTGAAGTCGTTAGGTCGAGTCTGATGTATCGACAACAAAGAAGCCCATTGGCTCAAGCAATCAATTCGCGCTTTTAAATTCGCAGGTGGAGAGACCCCTTACCCATGGGCGGAGCAAGCAATTTGGCAACTTTGGATTCTTCCCATTTGAATGTATGAGAAACAATCGATTCTTGAGGGGACCATGGCCCAATTTCTAATCGATTGTTTCTCATACATTCAAATGGGAAGAATCAACAGTTGCCAATAACTCCGCCCATGCCCTTACCACTGGTGCACCGTCGAACTTACCCTCGATTTCGTTCACGCGGCCCACTTCTTTCTAACGTAGAAAAGCGTCGTGTCGATACTGTCGGTACTCCAGTGGCGTAGCCGGGGGGGGGGGGGGGGGGGGGGGGCTGGACACCCCCCCCCAAACAAACACTAATTTGACCTAATTAGTATCTTTGGACCCCTCCCCCCTGGACAATTTTCGGGCCTCGGAACCCCCCCCCCCCAGAAAAATTCCTGGCTACGCCACTGCGGTACTCCCTTACATTTCAATCAAAGGCCTCTGTCTAGCGTCTATTCCCAAAAACGCTAATAATAAACGGCGAGTTGTGACTGTGAGATAACTGCGTTCTAACACGACGGCACTGTTATTGCATAACCTTTGAATTGAAGGCGCAAGATGATTGCCTGGCATTAGGTGAAAATCAAGCAGTCGACTCTTTTCAAATGCATTAAGCTTCGAGTCGGTACTCACATACAAAACTGTTATCAAAGGACTCTTTTTTTACCTATCATATATTCTTTAACACGTATCTATGTTTTAATCATGGGTGGAAGCAGGAATTTGTCTTTCTCTCTCTTTGGTCATTGAAACACATGATTTAGAAAAGGATCGCAAATGGGGGCCATCACGTGACTTTAGCTCTTATCTCCGGCCTGTATGCTACCCACGTTCAAATAGAAAAAGAGAGAGAGAGAGAGAGAGAGAGAGAGAGAGAGAGAGAGAGAGAGAGAGAGAGAGAGAGAGAGAGAGAGAGAGAGAGAGAGAGAGAGAGAGAGAGAGAGAGAGAGAGAGAAACAAAATTCCTGTATCTTCCCATGGTTTTAATGGAGGCAGTCACGAGAGAGAGAGAGAGTGAGAGAGATGGATAATTCCTTTCAGTGTACTCTACTTATTTCAAATGTCAGACAAGCGGGAAGCTGCAAGCAGTGGCCGTCCCACAATGGTTTTCACGATTCCTGGCTATAAAAATGTACCCTTTGGCACCCCACCTAATACCCCAAGAATTTTTAACAATCCAATAATCGCCTTTCTTCGGATGAGTTCCGTATCCAACGACCAAAACTCCGTGGTTTAAAATGTCGATTGCGTTTTGACATCGAGGCTCATAGTAAACGCCTGCGAACAAAATAAAAAGAGGTTATTAAAACATAGAGGGTAGAGCTCGTTTCAAAAGTGTAGGCGCACCAAGACTATTTTTGGCGAATGTTCAATATTTATTCCTTCAAATCAAAACAAAACTTGCCTCCGACTTAAAACTTTTGATTTCAAAGTGTTCCTCATCAATAAAAAGCCAAGGCTTTTATTCATTTCTATTAATTTTCACTCCGTAACATTAGAGTCAATGATCAATGTTGAAAAATTCCAAAGATTATCGGTCTCTACCCTAGTAGACATGTCACTTATGGAACTCAAGAAAAATTCCCTTAGGGGTTCCCAATTGAATTTAGTCACGGGTACCCATGAGAAATAGCAATACCATTGCCATGGGAACCCATATGGGTTCACTCATGGAAAATCGTGGGTACCCATGGGTTTCCCTGAGAATGGTCGTGCTATTTCTCATGCGGGTATCCGTGACCTTTAATTCATATGGGGACCCCTGGTAATTTTTTCATGGGCTCTTTTTAAAACTACATTTTTTAACACATATCAATTTTATCCTCTCAATCAATAATCTTTATTGAAGAAATATACGAACCTCTGGAGTAGAATTGAAATGTATCGTATTTAGCGTCGATTGCCGAAGAAATTGGACCAACCGTGGCGACAGCCGCTTTGAGGTATTCCTCGTCATTATTTTTTATGTCTATGTATCCACTGTCCGAACCAACTGACTTTGATTTCAAATAGCGGCACTTTTCTTCCTTTACAAAGAAAGAACAAAATATTACATATTAACCAGCTAATGACCGGGTTAGTTAAAAAAAAAAAATGCAACTCTTCCATCCATTTATAAAAAGAATGTTGATAACTATTCGTACTCGGGGGAGTTGGAATTGACTATATGACCAATTGAAGGCGCCCGACGATACCTTATTTTGCACGTTTTTTCATCTATAAAATCGTGTTTATCCGGAATAAAGACTGAAACAATATGAAATAGACCAGAGGAGAAAAACGTATACTCGGGCTTGGGCCATAAGGGGTTAATGATTCATAAATGAACACGGTTTTGCTCTGAACGGCAAATATTCCTATCGAAAGAGCAATCAATGACTAGATAATTAAATAATGTTGTTCGACTCATTATATTTTGATTCAGGTATAGGCAACCGGTGATATCAAAGTGAATCTAAGCACTGTAGGTGGCACACCACCTGAGTCAAAATATGAGGAGTTGACTGACATTATTTATTTCGCTGACTGTGGGTATATCGTAGCTTATGACGTAGCTCCATGCATCCTGCTCTTAAAAGCGCCGGGAAGAAATGGAGTAGTTGTGAGATAACTGTTCCAACGCGACGGCGTTGATTTTGCATAAACTGCAAATTGAAGGCGCAAGAGGACTATCTTTGACGTAGCCACATTAGTAGTACATTTTGCAGTGGTGGCCCTTCATCCTCCCCTCGAGACCCCTAATGAGTTGCATTCTCTGTAAACCTCTGATGTCGTTACGGCCTTTCTCTTCGAGGCCCCTAATACACCAAAGTAAGGGCCCCCATCAGAAGATGCTCAAGAATATCAGCTTTAAAACGATTCTTTAGGGGACCCATCAAATCTATTCAAGAGCTATGATGGGGGTTTCCCTAAAATTAAGGACGAGTGAATAAATAATTAACTGTAGCGCAATGTAGCATGTACTAGAGAATAGCAAATTAATTTAGGATGACAAAAAAAAAAACATGATAAATCATAATTACCAAAACAGCAGCCATTTTCAACCAAAAATAAATAATTTTTTCTTTTTTTTTTGGCTAAGAATGACCGAGTTGTTCCGGTCGAAATGTCCCAATTTAATGACCATTTATTATATGGGTTTATTAATCTTCATTAATTTGTTGATCCCGTGCATAAAATTAAGCGAATTGCAATTGCTCATGGGTGGGAGGGAGGGAGGGGCTTATTAATTAGCCAGTTGGGGGCCCTTTTGGAGGAATCCCTTATACACTCATTAGGCAGGGGCGGATTCAGGGGAGGGTTCGAGGGGGGCGAATCCATCCCCCCCCCCAATCCGAAAAAATACACTGCAAAGGTACAAAACATCCATCAGGCTCAAATGGAAACAATACAAATGGAGCTGTTGCAAACTTTTGCTACAGGCTTATTAATAGTTGATGAAGGGGTAATACCCTGTAAAAATAACGATTAGCGCACTAAAAAATCACGAAATCCACTCCCAAACTCACAAAATGCTTTTAAATGCGAGACCGTAATGGCGGCCGAGGACGCGGTTTTCTTATGGCAATAATTGTATGCTTCTTCTTCTTCTTATGTGGTGTTGCGAGAACACCTCATGTAGATGGCGCTGATTGAAGATAGGGAACCCAAATGAAAACCACGGCCCCGGCCGCCATTACGGTCTTGCGTTTAAAAGCACTTTGTGAGTTTAGGAGTGGATTTCGTGAATTTTTAGTGCACTTATCGTCATTTTTACTGGGTATTACCCCAATAACAACTATTAATAAGCCTGTAGAAAAAGTTTGCAACAGCTCCATTCTAGGAAATCCCCCCCCCCAACACAATAAATAGCACCTCCCAAAAGTGTGTTCTGCCATTAGGGGCCATGAGGGCCGAGCGGGCCTTTTAAATGAGTTTTGGGTTGCGTTTGCAAACCAACCACTCTGAGGGCCAGTCAACCCCTGTTCATAATGGGATCTATCCGGTGTCTCTAAGATCTCTAAAGATCTTTGTATAAATCATATTCTGTCTGATACTGATATACTAAAATGCCGGATTGCATTAAAATGTAAAAAGCTTACCGTTGCCTCATAAGGATATGCAGCCTCAGTTTCGATTCCTCCATTATCTTTGATGTATTTAAAAGCTTGCGTCATAAGACCGCCACGGCAGCCAACGTTCCCGTACATTCCGGAACAATCGATCAAATTCTGCTCACTTAAGGCGTGCAGTATTCCAGTCTTTCGAAAATGTTGCCCCTCCAGAGCGCCCGTCTGAGGGAGAAAAAAAAAACCGTTTCGTCAAACAGATTAAAATATATCGCAGTTCTCGATGTTTGTGGGATCACCGCACTATTAAAACTAACCCAATCAAAAGCTCTATTAGGTACGATTTTCCGTCCAGGCGCAGCGCAATAAACTATATTTTCACCGTACCTACATTATTTCGATGCCACGACCAAGATCAAATCAACGAATCGAAATACTTTTTGTCATTTAAAACCAATTTGATTTCATTTAACAATGTTTACTTAATAATCCGTTAACCCTGGTAAAAATCCTCATCAAAAATTGTCAAAAAAATCTCAGCATGAGATTTGGAACCTAATTTCATATTGATTCCATGATGATATCATGATGAGAAGAAGTCATATTGAGCTCAGCATGAGATCATCATGAAATCATCATGAGATCAACATGAAACCAGGTTCCAAATCTTATGCTGGGATTTTGTTGATGATTTTTGATGAGGATTTATACCAGGGAAATAGTTTTCAAAAACATTAATCAGGAAGATTCAAGCGTAAGTAATTCTTTTGTTAAATGAAATAAAAAAAAAAAAAAAAAATGGAAATAGATATTGAAACGTTAAATTGACTTATACTTCTCTTTGTAATATAACACCGACCAGACACGGATCCAAGGGGGGGGGGACTGAGGGGGCTTCAGCCAAATTTTTACAATGTCTACGAGGGGATTTTTGATGAAATTTTGGGAGTTTTGTTAAAAAAGTAGGTTTTAGCACCCCCTCCTCCTCTAGGACCTTAGCCCCTCTCTTGAAAGATTTCTAGATCTGCCACTGATATACCAACTGTGAATGAAACAAGTGACTCTAAATGAAACAAAGCTTGAAATACGGCCTTACCGTCATCACCAAATCGATCGATTTAAATAAAATTTTAATGTATGGGGCGGAGTCGATATTTTTAGTTGCTTACCGCACTGAATGACCAGCAAGAGCCACAGTGGCCCTGGTTTTTGACTGGAGTCACTGCTCCTAGTTGGCGCCAGTCGACCGCGGCCGGTAGTTGGACATTTGCCGGCGGTATAAAAGACGGCGCGTCGGGCTCATCAGCGGTGACGGTTGCGTTCACAATGTCACCGATGTTCGCGGACCGCAGAAGTTCTCGTTTCAAACATCCGTGGACATGCGTGTTGTATTCGTGAGCCATCTGGACAAAGGAAAAAAAAATATATTAATCCTTACGTGACCACTCCTTAAATCTATAAAATGATTGTGAGAACATTGATTTTTTTTAGGTGGAAATTAAGAATAAAAATTCTTTGTAATTTTTTCTTTGATTCGATAAGTTTGGTTTCCTCGAAGCATCCTCAAAACTTTTCGTTGAAAATTCCTTTTCCTTTTCCTATTATGTCCTCTTTAAACGCTGAAATATCACAACCTCGGCAAAAGTAATTCCACAGCACAAAACATCTCTTTTTTTAAAAAATGAAATATTGCAACTTCAACTCCCTTAAAGTGCCTTCAAAACTATGCACCGCAATTCCATATTACGACGAGGAAAAATATTATGAAACTTTAATGAGAATATTCAGAATAATAAGGTAGCTTTTTCATCCGAAAAAAGGAAGTCAAAATTCAAAAATCCCTGAATGACCGTTCCGAAAAATAAAATATTTCAAGCTCAAGCTCAGACAAAATAGTCTAATAACAAAAACTATCTCGTTGAGTTTGCATAAGCTTCTTCAGAGCGCCTTCAACACCACTCGACGCAATTCTAGATCTCCCGCGAGGAAGAATGAACGATCGAGGCGATTTTGTAAGATTTTTTCATCAAGCATGCATTGAATGTTGATTTTAAAGTGGAGCAAGTAAATCATTTAAAAATGAGGGTTAATTGTGTTGCTGAAAACTTTCAAAATCTTCTTTTTAATTTGGAACAAAAGCTTTCAAAAAGTGGGCAGTAATGGCAACTTGACGCTACCACATTTTAGGAGTGGTCAATAATCGAAATCTATGGTGACACTGCATTTTGTCCATTAAAACATTTAAAACTAACGTAAAATATCGATTCAAGGAAGTGCGCTGTATAGTGTGTACCATCAACCCAACGCACTATGGTCTAAGATCGTCAAAAAGTGGCCAAAAATCAAAAGGTAAATTTCTCATTTATTAATCATTTATAAACTTTCAAAACCAATTTAAATCACAGAGATCACTTTATAGCAGTAATTTAAACCTAGAAATGTTGACTAGAAAGTTTTAAATTAAGCTTGAAAGGTCAAAAACGATGAATTTTATGTCTTTTCTTCACTGGTTTTTTGCCAATCTTTTTCGATCTTAGACCATAGTGCAACGTTTCGACCTTTTTCAAGGGTTTAATAGCAGAAACACTATGATTTTTCGATGTCTCCTCAATATCAACCTATGGAACAGGACCTATCCTCGGCCCCCTTGAAATCGTAATACTTCCGAGCGGTATTTTTCGGTACACATAATCTAAATTACCTTCTGAGCGGCGGTTTCATCCTATAGTTTTTCTCTCATTTGAACCCACGCAAAAGTATCGATTTTTTTAGACTCAATTGAACCTCCTAATTAAGAATCGACACTTTTCTGGCTTTAAGTTTAAATGAGCAAGATATCCATAAAAGCCATGGATGGCGGCTCGTTAACCATCATCGCTTATAATTTTCTCCCATTTGAACCCACGCAAAAGTGTCGATTTTTTCGAACCTCAATTGCGGATCTCCGAAGAATCGATACTTTTTCAAAGGTTTGTATAAAAGAGCCATCGATACAAATCACAATTCAAGGAATGCCACTGGAATATGATGAATAATCGCCCATCGTTCTGTGAGAGATTTCTTTCGAAAGATATGGCACTATCTGCGTAAGAGATCTATCGTGCATTAATGAGATGTTGTTGTTGCTTTTATCAACTTACATAATCCCCAAAATGATTCATAGCCAATTCGAAAGTTGTCTCGTTTCTCTTATATCGTTCATTGTGCGCTTCGATTTTCATTAAATTTGCTTTGAATATTTTCAAACGGAGCTCTTCTTCATCGGGCGACGAATAGTTTTTATTAAAATTCACCTGAAAATTCGAGTGAAAAATAAGTTAGAATACAAACGTAAAAGGTGATTCCACATCTCCACGTCTGCCTCCACGCATGGGCGGATACAGGAATTTGTTTGTCTCTCTCTCTCTCTCTCTCTCTCTCTCTCTCTCTCTCTCTCTCTCTCTCTCTCTCTCTCTCTCCTCCCATTTGAATCCGTATGTTAGAAAAGGACGGAAATAGGGGCTAAAGTCACTTGATGGCCCCCTCTGCTATATTTTTCTAACACAAGTGCTCAAATAGAAGGAGAGATAGAAAGACGAATTCCTGCATCCATTCATCCACCAATGCCTCCACGCTGAAGAGGACTTTTCGTCGGTGCCAGGGTTTTAAATGGAAAAGACATTATTGAAATATTTAATGTTACAGTAAAAATAAATATTTTAGTCAGAACTATTATTTCTGAAAACTTTGAGATACAACAGATCATACGCTAAGTGAATCATTGAAATTATACCAGTTTTTTAACCCTTTCAATACCAAGTTTAAAATAAAATTTCCGCGAACGCATTAAAATAAAGTGGGTAGGTACAGTCAAATGGGGTTACTTGGGACTACAGGCTAACATGGGACAGTTCCGTGAATCTTCGCATTGGTGTTCGTGGCAGCTCTGCAATGTTATTTTTTGTGGTTATTGCTCCAAAAATATATTTTTTAATATATATATAATCACTAAAAATAACATTGCAAAGCTACCACAGACACGAAACAACATTCATACAGTAGAATGCACTCACTTTTGTTTATCGGTCCTGATTTTAGTAGAGGTAAAATTAACAATTTGTTGAGGTTTGATTGTTAATTCTACCTTTACAAAAATCAGGACCTATAAATAAAAGTGAGTACAAACTACAGTATAGATATGCAAACTGATAAAGTTACTCAACTATCTGAATTGAAAAAACATTCCTCGAACTGTCCCATGTTAGCTTGTATTCCCAAGTCACCCCGTTTGACTGTAAATAAATATTGTTCCTGCACAGCTGTACTTATTTTTGCCTACATCATCAGTTGAAGGCGCTTAACGAAGGGTCCTTTTTCGTTGTTCAATATTTAACGATCCATTATATCGTCAATACTTACGCCGAGATGAAACTGTTTGAAAAATATTAAAGTTATCTAATATGTACGGGATTGGTCGGTAAAGGATTAAGAGTCAAAAGGTCACTCTGTCTTGGTGGAATGATCGATGGCAGAATGGATTTTAGACACTTAACCCTTTGAGACCTGAATTAAATTTGCCGAAGAAAAAACAATTTCTTTGCATTTTTTTTCATCTTTGGCTCAGAAATAATGATACAGAATTTGTTCAGACGTTTGTCAACGAGCAGTTCAGAAGTGAGTAAATTTTTCGAAAATGTCGGAAGAACAAATTCCGAAGAACATTTTGATAGCATCGTGAGCTTCCTACGCTGTGGCGTCGCGTGCAGTCTGGCAACGCGGAATTTTGTCCCATTTAACTCATACACATTACACTCCCTTAAATCGATATTTTGCATGGGTATAAATGGTCAAAATTTAGCGTTGCCAGCCTGCACGCGACGCCCCTGTTTCTGCAGTGACTAATATTTCAATTCAAAAGCATTGACAATAAATTGTGAGTTTGATGGTTCTGATTGGATTTAATCAAATAAAAATAAAACTTTGGGAAACTTACTTTGAACTGTTCAAAATTGTTTCTTAAATTCTTTAAAGTTAGCGGGACCGAGGAAGATAGCGCCACAAATACAATTTGAAGAATCCCCACTTGATTTACGAAAGATATCATGTTCGATCTGCAACAAGAGTGGTGGTTTTAAAATCTGATCCGTATCAAATGCCTAATGATTAAAGCAAAAACGACAGACGATGTAATGATTTTGCGGAGGTCTTTTCCCGCGTAACAATTTGGTGAATGTCTAGGTCACGGTTGAGATGTAATTTTTCCCCGGCGTCTTTTCCTTCTTTAATCGTCGTATTTAGACCCTCAACCCTATCCTAAAACTCTTCCATACTGATTAGGTACTACCGATTAAAATACATTTTTAGAATTCAGTGATGCTGATTGGTGTATGATAATACACATTTTTTCTTTTTAACCCAAAGAAATGTTTTGAATTTCCCGCCAAATCTGACACCACTGTTGGTTATAAATGAAAAGCTCGAAGCTCGTTGTTTGAGAAATACCTATGATCACATATTTGAAGAGTCCACAGGCCCCTCGATAAAGGTGGCGAAAAGCTACAGCTACATCTACATAGACTTGACTAGAACTAGCGTAACCTCACTTTTCACGAATGCTTGCTTCTGATTGGTCGGTGGTACAGCAAGTATGACTAGTACCTCATGATTTCGAGAGTTTTATCTTGTTTGAGGGCAGAGGAAAAAAAGGAGAATGTTTATCAGTAGGAATGTTGCATAAATCGATTATAAACGTTTATTATTTAGATAAATCGTTGAAAGGTGCTCTTTTGTTACGAGGAAAAAAACTCCAGTGCATGAAAGCTCACAATGATCAAATAATAAGTCTGTAAAGTGTCAACAGATTTCCCTCATAAAATCATAAAAAATCTACAAGCTCCATTTCTTTACCCCCATCCCTAGTGGCGTCGCGTGCAATCTGGCTACGTTGTATATAGTCCATTAAAACCCATGAAAAAGATCGAAACATTGGGGGTGCACAGTGCACTCCATCGAATAGATATTTTACATGGGATCAAATGGACAAAATGCTGCGTTGCCGTATTGCACGCGACGCGACTGCGATCCCCCTCAAACAAAGAACTTGCACCATGATATGATTACTTGCAACCAAGTAATGACTTCCTCTCAAAATTTTACCCCCCACCGTGGACTCTTTATTTGTGAAGCAGCTTTACCAAAGCAAGCGGACGTCTTTTCAGTTTTCATTAAGGACAATTTTGTCGGTGCATACTGCATAGTCATGAATATATCATTCTCAGGGAAACAACTAGAACAATGTTGGTTAGTTCCTTGTTATTTTCCCCTTTGATTTGTTTTATAATTGAAATTTACATAGAGCTCGGTTTTATAGAGCAAAATGTTTACCCAGAATAGGTATTGTAGACGTATAAAACCGAGACAAACTCTTTTCTGGCACCTGTCTCAGCCTCCAGAGGTTTCAAACTATACTTTGCTCTGGATTATTAAGTATGCTAATCAATCGTTTAGTTGCAAGCAACTTTCTAGGCTATGTTAACATTGTTAACCTCAATAAATATGGTCATAAACATTAGTCAATACCTCAGCGCAAACTTTTTTCGATCGATGAATTTCAAAAAAATGCGTCTTTAGTAAGCAATTGATTTTCAGATTTTCACAAATTCGTATCTACTCATCTTCGCTTTTAATTTCACATATCTCGTAAATCACACATTCAAAATTGAACTGACAACACCTGTTTTTGACGAGCAAGCGAGCCTAATGGAGGCTGCTCGAATCCGTGACGTAAAGGAAACTTGAATTACCTTTCGTGACAAAAATCATAAAGTTTTCGCTAATTTTACTACCTATCCACAACACTTGTCCGGAACTGAAATAAATGTAAATAAAGCCCGACGATATTAGAATTTATAAAACTTGGAGTTGATTTCATGGAAATGCCGAGACTTGAACTCACATTGAGCTCACCATTTTACTTGAGCACAATTATAAAGAGGATTAAAAAAAATGATAAAGAACTGAGAGCGTCATATCACAAAAGCGATGACCAGCCTTTGCCTCTTTAATGGTTTTGGACCTCTCTCCTCTCTCTCTCTCTCTCTCTCTCTCTCTCTCTCTCTCTCTCTCTCTCTCTCTCTCTCTCTCTCTCTCTCTCTCTCTCTCTTATACCCCCCACCCCTCTCTCGCGACACTATTCGTTGTCTTAGTTGCTCTCTCAATGATTTCGTATTATATGAAATTATAGTAAACAAAAGCACAGAGTCATAAGTTTGTTTGGCGTGCGTGGACTAAACCTACACTATTGTCTGTGTGACTCTGACAAATTGTTTATTTTTATTGGGACGTTGTACTATGGTCTGAGATCGTCAAAAAAAAAAAGCCGAAATTCAGAACGTAATTTTTTCATCAATTTATCATTTATAAATTTCGAAGACCAATTTTCATTACAGAACAACTTCAACAAAGTAATTTAAAGTCTAAAAAACCTCTCAGCCTCGATAATACTAAAATTCATACCTAAAATGCGATTTTCTGCAAGTTTCAGTGGCGAGGCGTGCAATTTATTTATAGCGGGCACGTTTATTTTTTCCCCCTTTAAACACATTAGAAAGGTCGAAACGTCTGGCCATCGCCTATGACCGAAGCATTCGATTTTTTCAGTAAGTTTAAACGGTGAAAGTAGACTGTTTCCAAATTTCACGCCTCGCTACTGGCAAGTTTTTTCTACAGACAGAAAGTTTTGATCGGTGAGGTAGGAAATAACTGATTTGAGATGATTCCAAGGTTGATTAGTTTGAACCGCTGACATACCACGTCCGCGCGCTGCTCAAAAAGCCATCAGTGTTTTTCTAAAATTTGATGAATTTACGCAAAAAGTACCTATACAAATTTGAGGGATGCCAGCACCTGCGAGCATACTTCAAGAGGATACCGTGAAAGTTTCAAGATAAAATACTCAAAAATAAAAGCCGAAAATTATGAAATACGAAAAAACACTTAAGCCTCAATGAGTACGAGTGAGGTAGATAGACCTATATTATCACTCCTACTAACTCGCACTAACTAAGCTTATGGCGAAATGAAAGTCATAATTTGCCTCTTTAACTCTCAACCAATTTTGCTCGTTTTGGGCTTAAAAAACCAATAAATAAGTAAGCATAAGTGCTGACATTCTTGGATTTTGCAAATCCAAAAAATCAGCAATCAATTTAAAATTCTGAAAACACGACTTTCCCCAAAAGCGACTAGTGGCGCAATTCGTCGGATTGAAATCTCAACCCGGAAAAGTTTCGCGTGGAATCACCTTAAAATAAAATCAATAACCTCTCGAGGTTTGGGTTCGATGCAAAGTGTCGTTACAGAAAAACAAGTGTTCACCAGAGAAATTATGAGGCTAAGATAAAAACTTTGTTTGATTACCTCTCCCGAGGGACGAGCTTTCCGTTACCGTAGCTTGATTGAGTAGACCGCGCGGCGCCTCATTGTTTAAAACGCCTTAATTCCTCAGGGCAGGCAAGAACAGCTCACCTTCGATACAAATAAGTTAACTTGCTAATACTAACACACACGCATCGGGGCTCCCGAATTGAATTGCTTCTCCCGAGCCTTCCACATTTTAAGCGATGGAAACTGCGTCTCGTTTTTTGATTTGCCTTCATTTTTCACGGTAGGCAAAAACAACATTATCGTGTAGGAATAGTTGACCACTTTCCAAACTGGATAGCGGCCGTATCTGGTTTGCTTGATGATCACGAAAGTTTTACATTTTGAGCAATGAAGACTGCGTTTCGATTTTTGATTTGCCTTCATTTCTTGAGGTAGGCAAAAACAACGCGACCACGTAAGAATAGTTAACTACTTTCCAAAACGCATAACGGTCGTATCTAGCAGAGACAAATAGAGACGGAGCACTACGCGAAAATACATAGGGAAGATTTGAGGCACTCTGAATTTTCGGGGATTCAACAAAATAACATGTAAAACAACAGTCAACATCTTGCGACGTCGCATGGTGTTGAACGGCGACATTCGGAAAACACGGGGGGGGGGGGGGGGGGCGGGAAGTGAAGAGGAGGGAGCTCACCATTCAACACCGTGCGACGTTGACTGTTGTTTTGTTGAATCCGCGAGAATTCGGGGTGCCTCTGCGGCAGTCAGTTAGTGCTCCGTCTCTATTAGTCTCTGGTATCTAGCTTAGAAAGTTAGCGGATCCAGGATATTGCCCTTCTCTCTCTCTAGCCATTAGAATGCATGTGTCAGAAAAAGATAGAAGAGGTAGCGAAAATCACGTGACTGCCAATTTTCTAACTCACGCGTTCTGATGTGAGAAGAGAGAGAAGGACAAATTCCTGGATCCGCCAACGTAGCTTAGTGATCAGGATCACCTCTCCTTTCTGATCCCACTATATGATCAAGGTAACAGCGTCCCAATAGACTCCTTTAGTGATGACACTATTGCATGCGATGTATCATTTTATGACCAAACAACCCCCCCCCCCCCCACCCTCCCCCCTCATTCATTCATCTTACAGGCTGAGCAAAACGATGATACACAGCCGTCGGGTTTTGCTCGTAACATAGGTATAGATACATTATGATATTATAAAAACGAATTTCTGATGGTTACCAACATATGCAGTATGCACTATATGTGTGGTGTAAAAATGACATCCATTTAATATTCTGACTCCCACTCCTCTCCCGATTTAAAACCCAGCGAGTGTAATCTATGTTTGTTTTTTGTTTTTTTTTTTTATTTTATTTGTTTTTTATTTTTTTTTTTTTTTTTTCGTTTGTTTTTCTTGTTGTTTTTTATCTTATAACATTTTCAAAAATAGTGATGCGACGAAAAAGAAAAAATAGTAATTTTTGCGTGTATCCTTGAATAAGGTTAGAGCCACAAAGGAAAATTTAACGCTCTCCCCTCCCCTGGCAAAACTGATCACCAAAGATTACCAAAAAAATGATCCAATTGTCACCTAAATTATAGGTAATATCAGTCATATCACTAAGAATTATAGGTCACATCACCTTGTTTAGGTGTTTGGAACAATTTTAGGTGATCTTTGATGACTATAGTTTTGCCAGGGTCAAAAAATAAGACGAAAATAAGCAAAGAATTTTAATGTTTTACGTTCGTACAACATATTTACACGGGTTTGTGGGTGACGGCGCACAGTGGAACGAGTAAAAAGGAGGGATCGGACATAGTTCATGAGACTAAAATTGTAAATTTGAACGTTTTTACCATGAGAAAACAAACTGTAAAGGGTGATTCTTGAAGAAAATTTCACAATAAAATCAATGAAGCAAATTTCAAAATTTTACGTTGCGTACTCTAACAAAGATATACGCATTAAAAGTCGCCAGACCTTGTTCGACCTCTCCCATTGACTCGCTCCCACTGTGCGGCGAGGATATATTTTTATCGTGGATCCTCATCAAACGCAACTAAACAATAGCTCAATAATAAAAACGGCACAACTTGAAAGTAGGCCACATGTTAGAATCATAAACCCGGATCCCAAATCAGCTATTGAGAACGGTCTAACTTCTTTCACTTCTTTATCAGTGAAAAGGGTTTCGACAATAAGTCGTATTGTTTGCTCAGAACTATATAGCTCTTGATCTAGTACATTTACAATGTGACCATTATCTGCTAACCTAAGGATATAATCACTAAATTGTTTTGCAAAAAAAGAATACTTTGGGAATGCATAAGAAAATGGGAAACTCATGACCCTCTCGTGAACGAAGTGTTGCTCATGCTCCTCAGGCGATTCAGTATCATCAGGATAGGAACGTAATTTCAAAAGAATGTCTCTCAAGCTTTGATGGATCTGAAAAGGGACTAAGCACAAAAAAGCGTCAGTTTGTATGATTTGTGTCTGGCGTTCTTGAACTTTCTCAACGAGCTCCGCAATGAGTTTATTATTTTCAGACATGGCTTTAATTGGATCCGAGCTGTCATTAAATAATCTGAAGGCGAGGTTGTCTATTTCGTTTATCACTTTACCCAAGAAGACATAATTATCAGTAAGTCTTTTTTTAATTGATCGATAGTTGAGATCGGTGCCAAATAATCCACGATCTCCCTCCAAGTCGACCGATTGTATTTGCAAGTCCGATCCTTCTAGGTCTTCAATAGTATCAATATCGAAGCACCGCACTCGCTTGCTAACTAATGTTATCATCTCGCTTTGGAGGAGGGTGGCCAAAGTCAGTAATGAGAAAGCCATGGTGAAGAAAAGGAGTTTGCCACTAAGCAAATGAACGAAAAGTAACCTAGTCTGTTGACTAACACATACGAAATAGCAGTAGACACTCCAAATAGGAGAGAAACGTTCGTAGCTCATCAGCTCGGTTTCAGTGAATAAGGATCGAATAGATTTTAGTGCCAACCGTCTGAATAAATGGTGTATAGAAATACTAAACGCAGACGCAAATAAAATCATCATCCACACTGAGGGAGTGAAGCTCTTGAACACAATTAAGTATTGCGGCCAGTATCCACTCCGGGGCACGAAAAACATCAGCGAGCTCGTGTCTAAAGCTACTGAATAATCATAATGCCATGGCTCTGAGACTCTAACGCCAGCGTCAAACACAATCAGATCAACATTTAAATTCAAGCCTTTTGAGACGATAGCTGAACGGAGTTCAACTTCTTCAGACATTTGTTTTTCAGTGGAAAACAAAGTATAATTCAAGGAGCAATTGAAATGTTTTGCGAAATATCTCATGAAAAGCGTGCGGAAGATTGCTTGTTGCAGTTTAAATTCTAAAGGGAAATCATAATCTTTGACGACGTATAATACGGACAAACTTTTATTCTCCATTGAGAATATAGAATTACCAAAGTAAGCGCTTTTTTCGCCTGTGTGTTGCATGATATTTTCAGAAAAAGGATTATAATTGTAGCAGATCCTCTCACCGGGACATATGAGTACTCCGAAACCTCGGAAAGTTTGCCACATGAACTTGAAAATCAATCGGACATCACAAGTCAAAGATTTTTCTGTGAGAAATGTCTCCGGACGACTTTTCGGCAGCTTATATTGTAAATTTGTCAAAATGCCGCTCGCGTTGTTTGCATCTTTCTTGTAGACGTAGAAAATCAAATTATTTTCACCGTTAAAAATACGACTGATGAACAAAGATCGGACTCGATGAATCGATTCCCTGGAGTTTGCTGTGTCTAATACGGATTTGTTATTGTTCATGGAATAATGACAATCGTGGCAATCATTGCGGTAATTTATTGGACGATATCCAGCGAGACCTGAACCATTGTCTTTTCCTTTTTCTGGATAACCGGATAAAGGAACTTCATAGTGAAGAATACTTGTGTTTAAAACAGTTGTGTTTTTTGTGTTCTCGTCGTCAGCGAAGTCTCGAATTAGGATTCTGATATCCTCACAATCGTTCAAGACAATCAGTATGTTCTTGACACGCTTTTGGTTTACGCTGTCTTTCAAAAAAGTGTGGTGATCAATCAGTATTGTTGAAATCAGATTTTCATGCAGTAATCGAATCAACGGAAACATCGGAAAATTTTGGTTCCAATTCCAAATATAGAGAAGTGGCGAGTCAGAAAGTTTCAAAGTATCATGACAGATTTTGAATATGAAGTCAAGGTTCTTTGTAGAAGAAAACGAGCAAGCTCGAATATTAACAGAGAGTAAAGCAACGGAACAAACTAAGAGAGCCTGTTTAAAACAAATTTTGTCTTCTTCGAACATTTTTTATTCGAAATCGATCACTGAACTGTAGAGGTAATACACGCGGGCGAATTTCAAGGATTTTCAAGGAGAAAGGTCCTTGATAGACTATGGAACACTACTGAAAGATTCGCAAGGTTTCGTTTCCGAGAAAACGATTAAAACTTTGAAATTGATTGGATGAATCCCTTACATACTTTTTCAACCATGCACGATAAATCGACAAATCATTTAATCACCCAGATAAGCATATGGCTATCAAAGAGCTAAGCATAACTACCTCTGATACAGGCAATCACAAGCGCAACTAACAGAGAGAATCGTGATTGCACAATATCCTCAACAGAAGTGTTTTTAACATCCATGACTCAAGTACAAAACCACCTAACTTTGAAGCATATCTAATTAAGAGAGTGAAAGAAGGTTACCGGAAAAAGTGCTCGTAAAATAAGGGGTGCGCTCTTTTTGACGAATCAGCATTGCAATTTAATAGAGAGAGAGACTTTTACCAGTGGCGCGGCTTAGCGTGCAATTTGACAAAGTTGCAGTTCGTCCCATTTAAACCCACGAAAAAGATCGAGCTATTGGGTGTTCGGTGAACACCTTCGCATTCGACCTTTTGCACGGGTTTAAATGGATAGAATACAACGTTGCCAAATTGCACGCTACGCCACTGGACTTTTTACCTGAGGAGCGCACACTTCGTTTTATGAGCCTTTTTTCCGGATATGGTCTCAATTTAAGATGGACTCAAGAGAACTCAAAGTAATGTGTTGTTGAATTTTTCCTATTTTTCTTGTCAATCAACTTATGGCCTTGTTCCAACTCACTTATAAACATCCTGTAGCTATGTGCCTGTCGTGTGATAAAGGAATAAAATTTAACGCAGTGCAAATTTTTGCTATAAGTAAGTCATCGACAAGAAGTAGGTCATGAAAGCCGGAAAGCATCTTCATTTCAGTTTTCCTGATACCACTCACATTGTTTAAAAAATTGAAATAAACATCTGTCAAGAGGAAGTATACCTTTCCTCGTCCATTTTCTTTTTATGAATCTCCAATAATATGTATAATGCGATCTTTAAATTGACATTTGCCACCTTCTCAAAATGATTGATTATCAAAATACTATCAACAAGCATCCTCTGAAGTTCAGGAAAACGGCAACGAGAAAGACGTAGATTTCGGATCGTGAGACACTCCTCTGCAATGGGTCTGTGGCACACTTCGGCTACAGCGTTTTAAAATATCAATTCCTATGTAAAAAGCCGAGAAAATAACAATGACAGCATCAGAAAACACTAAAATTCAGTATTAAACTCACAAATTGCGAAAAACACTAGACACTATTCACCCCTGTATCTTTCCACCACGTGCACGATATTTCGCGAAATTAGCGCGGCACATTCAAATAATCACGGCCGACTGTCATCACAGCTGACTTCATAAACAAATAAACAGTAAACACTGACGGTATCTGTTCGAATTCTTACGTTTCAATGTCCTCAATTCCTCACAAAAGGTTGTGAAAGGTACGGAGACCGATATTTGTGTCGAAAACTTATCAAAGTGAAACAATAACACACAGGAGTTTCAAGCATGATGATCGAAAGTTGGAGAACTCCTGTGTGTTATTGTTTCATTTTGATAAGTTTTCGACACAAATATCGGTTTCCGTACCTTTCACAACCTTTTGTGAGGAATTGAGGATATTGAAACGTAAGAATTAGAGCAGACGCCGTCATAGTGTTTACTGTTTATTTGTTTATGAAGTCAGCTGTGATGCCAGTCGGCCGTGATTATTTGAATGTGCCGCGCTAATTTCGCGAAATATCGTGCACGTGGTGGAAAGATACAGGGGTGAATAGTGTCTAGTGTTTTTCGCAATTTGTGAGTTTAATACTGAATTTTAGTGTTTTCTGATGCTGTCATTGTTATTTTCTCGGTTTTTTACATAGGAATTGATACTTTAAAACGCTGTAGCCGAAGTGTGCAACAGACCCATTGAACGACTTCATGTGAGGTGCATGTAAAAGCCGTAATGCGGCGGGGGGGGGGGAGTCAGATGATGCGTGGTTGGGACTCGGGAGCCACTTTTCCGAAAATATAGCTTACGATCTATCTTTCTCAGATCCTCAGAAACATAATAAGATTAAAGGTGTGTTTTAGGACGCAATAGTTCTTTTTCCATTGTTGTTGTTGTTGTTGTTGTTGTTGTTGTTTTGTTGTTGTTTTTTTTTATCATAACTATTTTTTATTGAATCTGTTACGTCAAATCGATGACGAAGAAATTTCTTCAGCGAAAATGTCCGTTTCCTTCGTCTCTACACCCTAGGCAAATTGACGAGCTGCGGCCATCAAGTATACAAACATTTCGTCAGTCTTGATGTAGTCTAACTGTCTTAACCCCTTTCCTTTAAAGTTGATCGAGTTTGACGTCAAATTAACGCTCATACTAACGTTCCGCAGATTAACTCTTAAACGACCGGGTTATGAAGACAAATCCGTGTCTGCTGGCTCAAATTAAGTGGATAGTTAAATATTCCTACTCTGCCGTGCTGGTTTTGCATACACAGTAAATTGAAGGCGCTCTAGGAGACATTATTTTTCAAATGTTAACAGTTTGGAGTTGCAATTACCCTGATAAAAACAATCAGCTAAATGTCATCATGTTGACAGTTAGCATGAGATTTGAGACCTGACGTCAACAATATCAACATGTCAGCATAATCTCTGTTGACGTCAACATGAAGTCAGGTCTCAAATCTCATGCTAAACTGTCAACAAGCTGATTATTTTTACCCGGATATTGTGAATACAATACTTTAACGTGGTATTGAAAGGGTTAAGTCTCTCGATCCACTATGTGACCAGGAATTATTTTGGAGGGGGAGGGGGGGGGGCAAAAAATTTCCCCAATCAACCACTCTGCTGGTTTGAAAGTTGGGTCCACAAAAGCCTCCCGATGTGGACGACGCGGACGTTTTCCAGCAAAAAAACCTACGGTTTTTCGTGGATTAGACACCCGCCCTCTCCGCCCATTCATACTAGGGTTGCGGCTCTACTGAGCTTCACTGAAAACGTAAACCTTGTATGAAAGAAGACAAATGAGGACTGCTGGCTCAAAAAAAGAAAAAAAAAATGGCGTAACACATGTGACCAAAGATCCACTTGAACACTGAACAGGTGAGGCCTACAGCGTGCAGCGGAGTCAATACTTAGACGACCAAGGATGGTTGTGGACAATAATTATTTTTTTTGTTCGGCTTTTCGGGGTTTTTTGGGCACGATTTGAAATAAAAATGATCGGTATAAGTTGGTCTTACAGGACCACACGCCTCCGCTTATGAGGACGATAATCGCGATTAATCGCTCGCAGTAGTCCAGTAGTTTGCACCGTTCGCAAAACTCAATAATAAGATTCTGTGTGAGTGACTGAGAGCATAAAAATACATTTCCTGAAAATATAGTCAACCCGGGGGGGGGAGGTATGTACGTACAGGGTGTTTTTTTTTTATCTCACCCCCGGGTTATTTTTCTTTTAAGGGTGACGTACCGGAATTTTTGAGATAGCCCCTTTCTGGGACAAAACTTTTAAAAGATTTTGGGGCTCTAAAATCAAGTTTGCACTAAATTTATGTCCAAACTTTTTTGTTGTCTTAAAGTTCTTGCTTTTCCGAGTATTTCAGACCCTTAGTTTTTTTAATTCCGACTTTTCAAGCAGGAGTAATGATTTGTTGAAAATGGGTCCAAATCGAACTTTGGCATTCGACATATCGAAAACGAAAAACGATATCAACTTCCGGTTTGGGCCAAACGTCACGTCTTAGAATTGTATGCCATTTCAAACGATGTATGACAAGTTAGGGGTTGCTATATTTGAAATTTTTGAGATAGCCCTCTGAGGCCTCCCTGGGGGACGGGGGAGGGGGGGGGGGGTTCGACCCCATTAAAAGAAAATTCATCTAAAATGATGAAGAATGGTCCAAACCGCAACTCTTTAACTCAATTACCAAGAAAAAAACCATGGGGGGGGGAGATAACAAAAAAACAAGTTGGCCTCTTTAGCGGCATAACTACTGTCCGCGACAAGCACCAAACGTCAGTGTTCTTTTTAACTTTTTAATGTATTTCGATGAATTTTCTTGTTAATTCACTGGCGGCTCGTGCTATTTGGCAACAATGTTTTTCTTCTATTTGACTCAATGTAAAACAATCGAATGCTGTAAAAGCACTGCTTCACTTTCGAATCGATTTTTTTACACACAATCAAATATAAGGATAACACTGTTGTCAAATTGCAATAGCCGCCACTGTAAGTTAATTACATGAAAATTGCACGCTACTTCATAGTTTTTGAGACGCTGAGGTCAAAAATGATATAATTTTCTACGTAACTCGTCCTGATTTTTACGCATATTCTACTTTTAAGTATTTTTCATAAAGTATAAATTGAGGAAAAATTAGATTATTTCAATCAAAACTAATAAGGCTAAATTCGAACTCGGCACTAGGCAGGTCAATTTTACGTGAAGTTACGCTAATAACGCGATTACAACTCCTTGTTTGTTTCTAGGGACCCTTATTTTGTGTGCATAGGGGGTGGTGGACACATATGTCGTTAAAGCGTAAAAATCTAAACAGCACCTACAAAAACACCCCATATATTGTCAGTATTCCCAAGAAAAATCTCTTATAGTGGAATATGTATTTGGCACTCTTGGTACCCCTGCTTCGGATCGATTATTTTGAGGTTATGTTATTTTCAAACTTTGCTTTCAAATTTCAATGTGATTTGTAAATAAGTAATAATCTAGGCGAATCTCTAAATGTTATCAATCACTCCTTAACTTTTGTAAATAAGTTATTCTAGCACCCTGTTTTGTGTTCCTCTGAGCTGCTCGCCTCTTTTGAAGCTTCAAGTTTTCCTCTCTGTGTAAGTTATAATCTAAGCATGGTTATTGTTTCCTTGTGAAGTTCCATCATACCTACTTTGTTGGTTGATAGAGACTGATATTTGCAATAAATTTCAATTTTAGTGAACTGTAGAAGTTAATGCTACTTTGGGACTGTTGCACACTTTGCTCCTGAGAAATGAAGAGTCAGAATTTTTGTATAGACCTGCGGTAAAAATGATTGTGACGCTGGAAACTTCTTCACTCCACGCGTTGCAGTGAAAGCTTTAGAAATTGAATGGTTTGTAGCAACCAAAGGTGTAGCCAAAAAAAGAGTCCTGTGGATCTGGGTCCCCCTTTGACTCGGAGCGTTTGCGTGGGTAAAGGTCAAAGTTTTGCATTTTCAGATGGATTCTACCAAATGTTGACCCTCGTTGTTCCTTCTAGACTATTTTCGTCCTTACTTCGGACTGTTCCCCCTTGAAAAATTTTTGGCCTCATTACTGGTGGCAACAAAATGCAAATATAGGTCATATCATGAAAGATAGCCGATGAGAGATGGATGTGTTTTGACTGCACTAAAAACGCTATTATATATCTGTACAGCGATGCGAAAATCAACTACTGAGCGGTCAACAATCCTGGTCCGTGGTCCTGGAAACGGAAACAGAATTTGCTTGGCGAATGCAAATCATGCACTCATCATCCAACAGCAGGCGACTGTTGGCTGTTGTTTCTATTAGTTCCGACCAAAATTGAACTGGAAAAGCGGACACCTGTCGCAAGCTTTGTGCTGGGTCTCCATCACTCTCACTTTACGACTTTTTGCTTGTAGGGTCCTTATTTATATAGATAGTTAAGTCAAGTGAAACCATGGGCGCTGCCATTGGATGCGTTTTTGCTCATTTGTTTACTTACATTCTGATAGTCGTTGTTATGTTGTCGTTTACAGTGTAGATGATAGTGCCGTGGAGTTTCTTACAGTGTAATCTTTCACTGCCTTTGCTGATAGACGCTGATTTACGCTTTTAAAAGTTCTTTAGGGCATTATAGACTCTCTTGAGGTACATCATAATTATAATTATATTATAGATTAAAAGGCTCATTGACAATTACTTATCATTTTTATCTGTAAAGCATTGTGGGGCCTCTTTGTTGTAGAATAGATGTTTGTAAACAATGTGCAAAAATGCATCTATTGGCGGCGCCTGTAGAGCATAAAACTCGTTGATCAATCAGAGGCTGACAACCTTCTTGTTTTAACTTTCTACTTATAGGAACTTTAGTTACCTTATGAATCAAGGTTGATTAATACAGGAAGATGCATTAGCCTATTTGGTGGGTCGTGCGAGTTATACTTCTCTTGGGAGCCTATAGATTAGCATTGTCAGTCAGTTCACCAAAGATAGTTCCACTCAATCAGCGATCAGCGATTGTGAGCTGACTTGCCGCATCCATGAAATCACTTTGCCCTCGCATTTATTGATCCCATAAATTGACCTTTCACAGCTCACTCCGCACTGTGTGTCTATGAGTCTTCCTTATCAGCTTGGAGGAAGTAACAAATTAGATGGGTTTACGCCTCTGGTACTTGCTCTGAGGTGCTATCAACCAAAATTAATCACTTACTTGTTTTTCATTTTCTTTTATCCACAGATTGCCTCTGCACAAATTTGAATTATGTTTGGATCCATTAGTAGTAGGTTCTTCCACTCGACGCCAGCAAACCTCAAAAAATTACGGGCAGATGCGATTCACAAACTCACCCGCCTTAGAGTTGTCGACAATAGCGCTATAGGGAAGCAAGCCATGGCGGAAGGAAAACCGCCAAAATGCATTCATATCTACAACAAGAGAGGGAAAGGTGCTTTAGGTAATTTGAGTTCTTGTATACGACTTAAATGGCTTCTTGGATTGGCTTGTTAATACTTTCTTTTTCTTTTGAATTAAGTACCGAAAAGAGATAAAATTTACAACAGCAACTAATGGCACTAACTCTTGGATTGAAATCCCTGAAGTAGGCTTCCTCTGCTATATAAGTGTCTGCAACGAACCCCAAACATCAGTGGTCTTTTAACTAAATTTTAATGTTTTTTAATGATTTTGCGCTCATTACATATTCTATTGAAATTTTGCTACCTCATGAAATTTTTGACGCTCATTTCAAAAGAACATCAAATTTTACTTAATTCGAACTAATTTTGTGCATTTTTTGCGCTTGATAAAATTTAAATTGTGATAAATTAAAATATTGCGATCAAAACTGAGGCTAAATTTAAACTTGGTAGGTCAATTTACATTGCATGAAACGCATGCGTGGTTAGAGTTCTAATCTTCAGAAAAAATCTAGTTTTGTGTTTAGGGACCCTAGTTTTGTGCTCATTGAGGGCAGGCACTGGAGATGGGTAATTGAAGCTTTAATTCCGAACATTTAAATTGGAATCTTTTCAGAGTAAGTAAATATTTTTGAAACCAATCTATTGAGCGGAACAGTCGGATTTTTTAGAAAACATAATTTAATTTACAGATTTTCATCATGCAAACAGTCAACGCCATCTATTGGCTAATCGGAAACTACATCGGTGAGGATTCATGCCAAGCATGAAAATCAAATCTCAGAGTTTTGCGTGTGGTCATATCATGATGAATCCATGCAAGTATGAAATAATGACAAAAGATGGCAGCAGAGGTTAATTTTGCTAAACCTTTTCTCAATGGGTCTCTTCTATACTTCTGTTGCAGCAACATGGCCCATTGATTCTAATGTAGAATTCTGCAAAAACAATGATGCGTACGTACCAAGAATCCTCACCAATGTAGTTTCCGATTCGCCAATAGATGGCGTTGACTGTTTGCTTGATGAAAATCTGTAAATGGGTCTGTTGCATACTTTTGCTACAAAGATATAGAACCTTGATCCTTATGTAAAATTTGGGGAAAATAACGATACGCACTTTAAAAACGTTCAAAATCCACTCATTAACTCAGGAAATCACTTCAATTTCAAACAGCCCGCGCTATACTAGACACTATTTGCACCGATATACTTCTACATAGACGGAACTACCGTGCCAAAGTAAACAACATCCTAACTACAAAATGATGGAATTCCCTTCTAAATGCATGAATTATTGGCTGCATTTGCTGTTTGGTCTTTTCGGTTTATCAAAGATTACAAAATAATATAAGAAATGTACGCATCTAAACGAAACATTCCAATGTTTGTAAGTTCTGGTCATGTTTACATAAACGAGATGGTTCCATCTATGTAGTTATAAGTCGGTGACATAGTGTCTAGTGTAGCGCGGGTTGTTTGAAATGGAAGCTATTTTCTGAGTTAATGAGTGGATTTTGAAAGTTTTCAATGTGCGCATTGTTATTTTCTCCGAATTTTACGTTAGAAACAATAAGTTATATTGATGTAGCAAAAGTACGCAACAGACCCATTAAATTATGTTTTCTAAAAAATCCGACTGTTCAGCTCTGTGGATTGGTTTCAAAAATATTTACTTACTCTAAAAAGATTCCAAAAATATTCAGAATTAAAGCTTAAATTACCCATCTCCAAAATCTTGAATCGATTTGATGCAATTGATTCAGGATTTTTGAGTTTTAGTTTGAATAGTTTGCCCATGGTAGCCCCCTAAAATGCTGCCTTAAAAATTTGCCACCTTTTTTATCTTAGAGAAGTACGCATGGATTCTGATAAAAATCGGAAGGCTAGAATAGTTTTACACACAAATGGGGCTCTTGCTAACTTTTGCTGTGATCAATCGAATAGTCCACTCTGATGTAAAAACCATCGAAAATCACGAAACTCCCACTACGTAAGTCTAAAATTCAGTGATAAACTCACATTACTGTTATAACAGCAAGTTTGTAATGGCGGTTCAATGCAGGTATCATGGGAGATACCTGTCTAATTTGTCACTTTCTCTACGGAAATACAGAGATATGTCTGAAATTAGATAGGAATCTCCTATTATACCTGCGTCTCTCCGCCATTAAGCCAGATTCTGAGAGTGAATTTTGTGATTTATTAGTGCACTAATCGTCATTTTTGCAGGTTTTTATGCAAGAATCAACTCTTCAATCCCCTATAGCAAAAGTTTGCAAGAGCCCCATTGTATTTTCTGTGTCTAAAAGTGTGTGGAGTAATTTCAGAGGGGGAGCAGGCGTGGGGGAGTGGGTTATTTACATTTTTTTCCTTTTCTTAGTTGAAAGTAGCTGGTAGCATTTTGAGTCTACAAATTGTTCTGTCCAAAGGATATTTTTAACGCAGTTTTTGGTATTTTTTCAGGTGATAAGGTTCTGGTTGCAATCAAAGGTGAGAAGAAAAAAGGAATCATAGTAGGCTGCAAAAGAGTCGTTGGCGGGGACCCTAGTTTTGATACGAATAATCTTGTGCTAATTGATGATAGCGGCTCACCCATCGGTAGCAGGATACATGTTCCTATACCCATTGTTCTTCGGACTATCCTTAAAGAGAAAACTTTTTCCAAGGGCGCAGATTATACTAAGGTTTTAGCGATTGCCTCTAGGTTTGTGTAGAGTAAATTTTTTTTAAATAATCTTTAGTTGTTAATTAATTTTACATTTTTGTTGAATAAAACTTTTTTGTGTTTTTTTTTTTTAATTATTTATCGAATTGTTCTGATTTCTTTTTCGAACCATACCTAACTCTTTAGGGCGCCATTTTTTTGGCACACTCTGCTCATGGAATCTGACACTGTCTACATATTTTACATGCTTTTAGAGAAATATTTGCTGGATGGCGTTCTCATGTATTAATATGCACCTGCACTACAGAGCTTAGAATTCATTGTTCCTATACTGGGCGCTTGGTCGCTTAAAGGCTAACGTTTTTGTGCTACAGAGCTTAGAATTCATTGTCCCTATACTGGGCGCTTGGTCGCTATAGGGCCAATGTTCATGAAGATTGTCAGTGAAAGAACTAAAATTTTCTATTAAAAAAAGGTTTTTGAAAGGTGTGAGGGAACAGTGTCAGTGAAGAACTTATAGATTTTTCCAAAAGGTGTATCTGAAAACATGGATTTTAACACACAAAAAAAAAAAAAAAAAAAAAAAAAAAAAAAAAAAAAAACCATAGAAACAAAAAGTACTCTATAATCAGTAGAACCCTCAAAATCCATTCATAACATCGAAAATGCCTTTTTGAAATCAGCTTATTCATATAGCGCACTCGTAATGTCAATACCATCAAACATGAAATATAAGCTATTGCGAGTCACTCAGGTTAGTCACCCTGAGTAGTGCAACCAAAGATACTATATAACTGTAACTATAAAACAATACTTACAGCAACAACATTTTTTGTTGCACCATGACTCCAAAACTTGCGTTCTGCACAGTTCTGCAATTGGTGACTGAACTCATTAACCAGCAGTTGCTTGTTTGATGGAATAGAAATTGCGAGCATACTCTTTAAGTTTACAGATTTTAAAAACTCATTTTTGTGTCTTTATGAATGGATTTGAAGGTTCATCCTTAGTGTTTTCACCGGGAATTCTGGGTTAAAATCCATGGGAATTTATGCTGTACATTGCTGTAGCGCTAAAGTGCAAAAGACTTATCAATTGAAGTTTTGAAATTGGAGAGTAGAGGTAGTTTCAGAAGTGTAGGCGGACCAAAACCATAATCTTTGGCGAATTTTGAACTTTTATTCCTTCAAATCAATACCGAATTTGCCCCTGACTTTATTCCTTTGTGTTTAAAGTTTTCCTCATTGAAAAGTGAACACTCAATTTCATTTTTATTCATTTTCATTGAGTAATATCAGAAATAATGTTGACAAATTCCAAAGATTATCGGTCTAGGTCCGCCTACACTTCTGAAACTACCTCTATGTAGCTAATCAAAGCAATGGATAATTAAAAGTGAGATAATGGAGCCTTGAAGCAGAGAAGTGGACTTCCGATTTGACTGCCTAAATCCACTTGAGTCTTGCTATTTATATTCATTATGGCTCCAGGTCAACGGAGGCTTTGGGTATAAAAATAACACTTATCCAATTTAAAATACACTGAAGACGTATCAGTGTTACACCCATCGCCGCAATTAAACATTCCTATAAGTAGGTACCGCAAGTATCTACCTTTGAAGCTTAATTTAAAACTTTTCAGTAACTTCTGTTGGTTGAAGTTACTTGTTAAAAGTTCTCTATAAGATTAAAGTTTGTTTTGAACGTTTATAAATGATGAAGGCCTTTTTTCGACGATCTCAAACCATAGCGAGGTGGCCGTGCCGTTTTTACAATCTGGTGATAGTATAGTGCGCCTTCAATTTTGGTTGATACCATTTCGGTTACTTGAATGCAGTCTCAGCTGTATGACAGTGGTCGTACACTGGATCGGAATTTAGATTTTTCTGGACATTGAAAGTTAGGGCCGGCGCAAGTATGGATATATGCTACTAGTATGGACTACGGTGTGCGAGACCAAATGCCCCCATCCCATCCAAAGAAAGGGGGTCCGGGGGCCTTCCCCGGAAATTTTTTAAAAATAAGACCATATTTGACGTAGTTATAGTCTACTTTCTTGCAGAGAAGTAAAAATTCCTTTGCGTTTATTCAAAAACATAGGTCATTAAATTTTGTTTACCCTCTCCAGTAGGAGGTGAAACTCCCTTTCATAATTTTCCTTTAACTTGGCCCTCCCCTTTTTTCCCTCTTTTCTATTTTAACCCGTTTATTCTCTTATTATTTTCTCTCTTCTCTGCTTTCTCTCTGCGTTTTCTTCGTCTTCTCGCCTTCTCTTCCCCCTTTTCTTTTTCTCAATCGTTTTCTCCATTTTTTCCCACCCTTCATATTGATTATTGCTGATGTATTTTTTCTTATCGATTGAGATCCCGCTCTTCACAATTTCTTTTTTTCCTTCTAGGGGGAGGGATTCGCACCCCTCCCCCTCTCCCCCTCCCCCTCCCCCCTCCCCCGATCCGCTGCTGTTATAAATTCTTGAGGATTTATAAGGATTTCCGTGCAATTACGTGAGGATCCTTATGATTTCACGGAAATCCTTATTGCAGGGAGATTTGGGCAAGGATTTTCAAGGACCATTTTTATCAGGGCGAGCCACTATCTTGACTCGATCGCTACTGCGCGCAATCGACGAACGGTTTTTGTCCCAGCACTCCCAGCTGCAGTTTGTCACAAGCCATCGGTAGCATAGTTCGCCTTCAATTTTTGTTGATACCATTTCGGCTACTTGAATGCAGGAATAGTTGCATTACGGAACATAGCTCAATATGGGTGCTGATCGCACCGGGATCATATACTACGGTTAGAGTCTCTTGATGGACGTTTTGTTTTGGAATATCTACACAACACTTTATGTTTTTGTGTGTCGACCGCTTGAACGAATAGAGAGTTGAGTTCGACGGTAGACGGATTTTCCGACATTCCGGTCCGTTCCATTACGTGCCTCCTCTCCTCTTTCCCTTCATAGATTCTTTTGTAAGAAGCCTTCGATGTCATCGGCTCCTACTCGGATCCGTGATCAACTAAACTAAAACTTGAAACCAACAACCAATCAGAGCTCGTTTAGCTTGTGTCGGTATAGTTACTCTCTAACAAAATTTTCATTATAAGGAACTCTTAAGCCGCCCACCATAGTCAAAACGCTGACTATTCCACCTTGTACGACGATGATTATACACGCTTCAGAGTTGGGCAAATAGGAGTGTAATAGATTACTCGATTACTATGGGTAATCGGTAATCGTCAAACCTTTGGATGGTAATTAAATGTATTCTTCACAGATAAATAGTGAACTCTAGGGTCTTTTCGATTAGATCTTATTCTTTCAGCAACTAATAAGTTGGGTGGCTTGTAAAAAATCAGCCCTGATTTCCGTAAAACCACCAACCGAAAATGCGATGATTACGATTACTAGGTAATCGCGTAGTCGATTACCACCTCCATTTGCCCAACCATTTCAAGCGTATATCGTGTCGGAATAATGATGCTAGTGACAAAAAATCGTTCTGAGGGTTCTTTTCATTTTATTTTTATAATTATTTTTTCCTTTACTGTTCATAACAAATAACATTTTTGCTGACAAATGTACGATATTATCTAAAATATTTAGTCAGACCATGGCCCATGTTAATAAGAGAATGAAACAATATTTTGACTCCATAAAATATACATTCTCGAAGTTTGTCGCTTGAGGTTTGAATCACTTTTTACACATCATTTTCTAAGGCATGCAAACAAATAGACGGAGAGAGAGAGAGAGAGAGAGAGAGAGAGAGAGAGAGAGAGAGAGAGAGAGAGAGAGAGAGAGAGAGAATTTATTCATTTATTCGCCATAAAATAACAAAACAAGTAACAAACTAATAATAAAATAAATACATTTAAACAATGTATTAGATTATGGCTAGGGAAGCAAGTTAGGGCCATAAAGCCCTCTTTTCCACTTGCCCACCTAGCTCACTCTCTAAAATATTAAACAAAATGAGGGGGACAGGGAGGGGTGGGGGTTATGCTCACACAGTTTCAAATAAATAAATACAACTATAATGGAGAAAGGTAATAAATACATAAATAAAGTACCTAATACAAATAAATTTATGAAATTCGAAAATAATAACAATGATACAAATTATTAATAGAATAAATTACTCAAAAGATGTAGTTGAAATATACTTTAAATAATGCTGAATTTTACTCTCATACAGTTAAAGTTATTAGCGTCATACTGTTCTGACTAGAAAATACTCTTTAGTTTTAATTTTGAAAGCACTCATGGAAAGCTGAACATCGCGAATCTCTGGATCTAACTGATTCCAGAGAGAGAGAGAGAATGAAAGAGAGAGAGAGAGAGAGAGAGAGAGAGAGAGAGAGAGAGAGAGAGAGAGAGAGAGAGAGAGAGAGAGAGAGAGAGAGACTGAGGAAGAGGGACACATTTTCAGATCCGTTTCCGGGGCCGAGCCAGCCGAATCGCCGGGATTGGAAAAGCAGGGCGCGCAAATTGATTGATCGGCTGCGGTCAAAAGGTGAGATTAAAGAAAACGAATAAATCGGTAGAGCTTTTGCGGCCAGCCATCCATATATTCCTCTCTCCTTCTAATCCTGTCTCGCGGACGCGGGATTTTCAGCGCGCACCTGTACACTTACCTACCAGGTCTCCATAACATTTCCTTCCATTTCATTCCGTCTCCTCTCTCCTGGGACTCGGTTAAGTTATTTATAGTTCACCGCAAAACTAAAGGGACACACACTTCCACCACAGCCCGCAACTCGCTGCTCGCTCACCTCCTTTCATCGCGTTTGCTTCACAGCTCTTCTCAGATACTCTTTCTATACATATACTTTTAGGATGTGTTGGTTTCTTGGCCACCCGCGCACCTCTAGTTACCTACCTTCTCATATTTCTGTTTTTCTTTCTCCTGTCCCTGTTATAACCAATCAAATACGACGAATTTCTCGGTGGATAGCGATTTCTATCTAATTTCACAGTTAAAGCAACCGGGATTCCGTTTTGGAAAGTATTTTAAACAGAATGGAGCTGTTGCAAACTTTTGCTACTGGCTTCTTAATATAGTTACCCCAAAACCCAAAGCCGCAAAACCCTGCAAAACTCTGCAAAACCCAGCAAAACCCTGCAAAACCCTGTAAAAATAACGATTAACGCACTAAAAAATCACGGAATCCACTCCTAAACTCACATGATGCTTTTAAACGCGAGACCGTAATGGCGGCCGAGGCCGCCCAAATTTACTGTCAATTGTATGCTTCGCTTCTTCTTCTTCTTCTTCTTCTTCTTCTTCTTCTTCTTCTTCTTCTTTCTTCTTCTTTCTTCTTCTTCTTCTTCTTCTTCTTCTTTTCTTTCTTCTTCTTCTCTCTCTTCCTTCTTCTTCTTCTCTTCTCTCTTCTTCTTCTTCCTCCTCCTCTCTCTCTCCTCTCTCTCCTCCTCCTCCTCTCCTCCTCCTCCTCCTCCTCCTCCTCCTCCTCCTCCTCCTCCTCCTCCTCCTCCTCCTCCTCCTCCTCCTCCTCCTCCTCCTCCTCCTCCTCCTCCTCCTCCTCCTCCTCCTCCTCCTCCTCCTCCTCCTCCTCCTCCTCCTCCTCCTCCTTCTTCTTCTTCTTCTGTGGTGTTGCGAGAACACCTCGTGTAGGTGGCGCTGATTGAAGATAGGGAATGCAAACCGCGGCCCCGGCCGCCATTACGGTCTCGCGTTTAACAGCATTTTGTGAGTTTAGGAGTGGATTTCGTGATTTTTTAGTGCGCTAATCGTTATTTTTATTGGGGGTCTTATCCCCCAAATCAACTCATATAATAAGCCTGTATCAAAAGTTTGCAACAGCTATTGTCGTTAAAGTAACCAGAATTTTGCTTAGTGTTTGTTATTTTTTTAATTTTGCTGACTTTGTTAATTTCTTTTGAATTTCCATTTTCAGGCGATAAGAATGAATGCGGGAATGGGGCAGTTGCAAGGGTCTGAATTTTTGTTGTGGTTTTTTCCCCCAAAGAAAGTGAAAGCACTTATAATGAGCTGAGACTGTATTAAAGGGAAATTATTATTAAAAAGAAAATGCATTGACTGTTAAGAA
Organism: Trialeurodes vaporariorum; assembly: GCA_011764245.1. NCBI lineage: Eukaryota > Metazoa > Arthropoda > Insecta > Hemiptera > Aleyrodidae > Trialeurodes > Trialeurodes vaporariorum. Next base: position 47,230,757 of record VMOF01000001.1, read on the forward strand.
ACGAAGAATTTTGATTTCATAGCCCTTAATCAGCAAAGTAGAGTAGGTAAGTACAGATTTCTTATTTTATAGGAAAGCCCGAACCATCTGGCCGTGGTTGAAAGGAAATCGTCTTGAAATTATTACATAGAGATGACTTTTTTTGCGTCATCGATATCCTGAAATTACTCGACGAGTTTAAAATAGCTTTGAGTAAAAAGCTAGTATCAAGCAAAACTTGACCGCTCTCAAATTCTTTAATATTTTATGAAGGGAGGGTGCAAATACGCTCCACGAAACTCCAAGGTGCGTGGTGCGCGTGCTGTAAAGGGCGTGGTTTAAATATACAGCCCAGAGGCTCAGAAGGCTCAGTTTCGGTCATGAGATAAACAGCCTTCAATTCTTCGTGATGCAACACACATAACTTGTGTGCATCTCGCTCATTTTACAACGCGTGATATTGCGATTAAGGCGCCGAGAGACAAAAACCTTATTCCCTTTTCCATTCGCATTGCACTGCTCAAGTATCCCCATCTCTCTCTCTCTCTCTCTCTCTCTCTCTCTCTCTCTCTCTCTCTCTCTCTCTCTCTCTCTCTCTCTCTCTCTCTCTGTCCCCCCTCTTTCTCTCTCTTCTTTCTATTTCTTTCAAACCTCTCTCTCCCTCTGTCTCCTTCTTTCTCTCTCTCTCCTCTCTCTCCCTCTCCCTTTTTGTCTCTCTGTGCAGTAAAGACAAAAATAAAGAATCCAATGGGTCAGTTGCAAACTTTCGCTACAACGAATAAGAGTGTATAATCTGATGTAAAATCACCTAAAAAGAGTCCATTGGTGGCATCAGAAAGTCATAAAATGCAATAATAAACTCACAAGAGGCGTTTAATGAAATCCAAAATGGTGGAGAAATATCGAGAAATTTGTATGCATGTACCGTAAACATCCAAGGATGGCCAACTTCGACAACCTCCCTGGAGGTAGAGGTTATGTGTTTGTTTACGTTGTGATTGGTTGTGATCGATATTGTGAGGTTGGCTATCCTTGGATGTTCGTGGTGCATGCATACAAATTTATCGATATTTCTCCGCCATTTTGGATTTCATTAAACGCCTCTTGTGAGTTTATTATTGCATTTTATGACTTTCTGATGCCACCAATGGACTTTTCAGGCGATTTGTCATTAGATTAAACACTCTTAATTGTTGTAGCAAAAGTTGCAACAGACCCATTACAAAAAAAAAAGCATGCTGTGGCTCACAACGTAAATATTAAACAGTCGGACAGTACTCTCATCAGAGAGCACGGTACTTCCGAAGCAAAATACATAACAGTACTATACATATGTATAGTCAACGTTGCATGGCTATGAATGCCGTTCTATTGAACGACATTCTTACCAGAGATGAAGCTATTTTCATAAAAATAAAGTGAGATATTTAATAAATATAAATCAATTACAAAATACACCAATGTCAACAGTAAATAAATGTCTTGCAAGCATGCTGTTTATTTACAACAATATGCTATTACAGTAACTTCAACCCTTTTTTTCGCAATAATTTTATTAATTAAATAAAATAGTATAACGTCAGCAAAAGTCAAAGCTGTGCTTTCTACATAAGCTACAAAGAGACCGCAAGTCTTTTGTCGATCAGAGTTCATAAGAAAGAGGGACCCGAGGGCCGAGGGGTGAGGACGGAGGATTGCTCCGCATGCATCCATTGAAACTTATATTAAATTAATTTAGTGCTTTTGTTCGCCTGAATAGAGAAGGAAATTTTTGAAATACGAGGTATAAACGAGGACAGCGATTAATATACTTCTGAGACGGATCCTCTGGTAAGTTCATTTTATGGCTATTCTCTCGCAACTTCAGTCCTATACTTCGCGGGACAGGCCACAGTGGATCGCAGCATAAAATTTCCCGGACATAATTTTACGAATAAAAATCAAAATTAAGTACAATAAATAGCAAGCAGTGGCGTCGCGTGCCAACTGGCAACGTTGCAATTTGACCATTTAAAACCATGTAAAATATCGGTTCGAGGGAATGTACTGTGCACCTCCAACAGTTCGACCTTTTATATGGATTTAAATGGCCAAATTGCAAAGTTGCCAGATGGCAAGCGGCGCCACTGATAGCAAGAGTAGCAAGATAACTTAAAAAATTTGAAATCATTCAACTTTTAGAGCTTAGGAAAATTGAGTCACTCAGCAATGTTTTTTGCAATAAAACAATAGTACAAAAATTTTTTAAAACGAAAAAAAAAAAAATCTACAATTTTTCATGTCCTGAAAAAATCATGTTTCGACCCACTGCGCGGGTGGGTTCAGCATTGTGGTCTGAGATTGACGAAACTTGGTAAAAATCAGTGAAAAAGAAGTAATCAAAAATCATCGTTTTTGACCTTTTAAGCCTAATTTCAAACTTTCCAGTGCCAATTTTAAGGTTTAAATTAGTTGTTTAAAACTGTTACCTATGTGAGGTGTCGGATCCAGAAAATTTTTCTTGGGGGGGGGGGGGGGACGCCTGTGAAATCTTGAAATTTGAAGTGTCGATGGAAGCAATGTCGGGCCATTTTCTATTGAAAAAAGGCAACATTTGAGGCTTTTGGGGGCACATGCCCCCGTGCCCCCCCGTGGATCCGCCACTGCCTATGTGATTAAAATTGGTCTTGAAAGTTTATAATCAGTGGCGAGGCGTGCAATTTGGCAACGTTTAAATTTTTCCCTTTAAACACATGAGAAAGGTCGAAACATCTAGTCATCGCCGATGACCGAAGCATTCAATTTTTTCCGTAAGTTTAAATGAGGGAAGAGCATTGTTGCCTAATTTCACGCCTCGCTACTGATGTTTATAATTGATACGTTAATGCGAGATATTTACTTTCTGATTTTTGGCCAATTTTTCGACGATCTCAGACCACAGTGCGCGGGTTTTATCGTTGAAATATCCGCCGTTTTAAAGAGGGTAACAAAGCGAGGCTAGACATCGAGATCGGAGGCAAAGGATTAAGTCTAAAAAGAGTTGAAACTACAGGCGTCTGCGTTTTCCCAGTAAATCGAAGACCGATTCCAGGATCCTACTTTGTTGAAATCGTCGTTTTTATATCGAAAAGTATTCAGTTCTGAATATCTCCTCCTCATGGGCGGATACAGGAATTTGTATTTCTCTCTCCTCTCGGCCGTTTGAACGCATTTGTTAGAAAAGAATAGCAGAGGGTGGCTTTAGCCCCTATCTCCGTCCTTATCTAACGCACGAATTCAATTCGAAGAAGAGAGAGACGGACGCTCCTCCTCCGCCATGAGGAAGTCACTGCACGTTTGTCCTGATATTAGGCTGAAAGTATGTCGGGAGCTTCCCTCAACGACAAATTCGACTTGATCCCTTTCTCCTTGCCCGTATTTTTAATAAATTATGAATTTTTATGTCGAATTCGATTCTATAGATACAGTCTCGGTTCACGCGTATACACAGATTAGTTGCCCGCTGAAATCCAGAGGATCCGTAGCCAGGGATTTTCTCTCTCTCTCTCTCTCTCTCTCTCTCTCTCTCTCTCTCTCTCTCTCTCTTTCTCTCTCTACCCATTCATACTATACATGTGTCAGAAGGGAGAACAGAGGGAGGGGCTATCATGTGACTTTATCCCATCCCTCTGTCCTTTACTAACATATGTCTTTAAATGAGCAAAGAGGAAGAGAGAGAGAGAGAGAGAGAGAGAGAGAGAGAGAGAGAGAGAGAGAGGAGAGAGAGAGAGAGAGAGAGATACCAATTCCTGGTTAGGATCTGCGCTCATCGCAAATTCGTTCGAAATAGACAAATTTTTATCACCCCATTTATGACAAAACCGAGTAGCTTGCGCCCCGAAAGCCTGCCTCCAATTGAAGATCAAACTTTTCTACCCTCGGATTCGTTTTTTTTCTTGCACACTCCCCCTCGCTCTCCCGATCCTTCGGCTATTACTGTATACCCTCTACTTCTTACTTTGATATCACAACTTCTCATATCCCCGAGCCGGTGACTTCAAATCAGAGGATTTCTCTGCTTGCTCCCTGCGCTGCGCGACAAGAATACTAAGGTCACTTTTATCGTACGCCGTCTATTAAAGTGCGGCTATGGTGATTTCAGCTGGGAACTTGGCTGATTGTCTATGGGTGCTTGGAAGAATGGTTTTTCTCAGTTCAATTGTAATGGACTGATTTATTATTGTGACGTCAGAACGCCACCACTTAGGGATGAAAACACACAGGGGCAGGCGACCGGGCGTGCCGTGGATTCCACAGAGGGGGGGGGGGGGCAAGAATGCAATCTTGCCGCCCTCCGCGAGAAAAATTATAAATTTCATGACCTTTTTTTTTTTTTTTTTTTTTTTTTTTTTTTTTTTTTTGGCTTGCTTGTTACACACTGATTTTGCCGCCCTCTGTAATGGGTCTGTTGCACACTTTTGCTTCCTAGCAATATGGAGGGTCTATGCTAGTGTAAAATCGCGTTGAAAACATCAAACAGTCATAAAATCCACTCATGAACCCGCAAAAGACGTTTTAAGGAAAGCCTAAGATGGCGGGCAAAGGAGCGAGCCAGCCTTGCATGCATCCACCACGAGCAGCAAAGATGGCCGACAACGGCGGCATTCGACAAAGTACGTAGGTACTTGCCCGGCGTTTCCGTTTCAAGATTCCGGCAATTCGACAAAGAACGCAATTAAACACCATAGTGATCACAAACTATAACGAGAAAGTCAAATTTACCGGATAGAAACAAGCAGCGAATGACAGAAAATGTAACTACTACAAGGAAGTAAGACGTTTGTTTACATTCTAACCAACATTGTAAATTGCTGTCGTCGGCCATCTTTTGGTGTTCGCGTGGTGCATGCTTATGACTGTTTGATGCTTCCAATGTGATTTTTATGCGATTTTACACTAGCATAGGCTCCCCATATTGTTGTAGCATAAGACTACAACTACTTAGTGTGCAATAGATCCATTTATTTTGAAATTTGATAACTTTTTTTTTTTTTTTTTTTTTTTTTTTTTTTTTTTTTTTTTTTTGTTGTTCACTCTGTTCACTCTGATTTTGGCGCTCTCAAAGAGTGCCGCCCAGGGCAAGGGTGCCCACATGCCCCCCCCCCCCGGCACGCCCCTGAAAACACAGTATTGTGTGACTGTTGGAAGGGGATCCGGACACAGCCTTAGCTAGGATGTTTTGTTTCTCTCTCTTAGCCCATTTAAATGCATGTATTAGAAAAGGATGGATTATATACATATATATGGGATGTCAGGTGACTTCAGATTCTGTTTTAGTCATTTTTTACACATACATTCAAACGGGCAAAGAGAAAGAGAGACAAATTCCTGGCTACGGCCGAGCCTTATACTCATAAATGGTTCTTTGAAAAAATGTCCACTAAATCATGTCCGAGACCAAACATGTTCAGAGAAATACGTCCAAAGCCTTAGAGTCTAAGATGATTAAGTCTAACTACAAAAATGTCCATGCGTAAAAAAGACCTGCACACCAAGCGTCGGTGATGATGAGAGATTCTATTTACAGAGGAGAGGACGACAACCACCACCTTAGCAGAGGCAATTATGCAATTGATACGCCCTTAGTGTACGCAGGAGAAGTGTCAAATTAATTGAAGGCGCTCCAAACCCACTTACAATTATAGTTACTAGAGGAGTGAAAGATTTCTAGATTCGCCTCTGGTGTCATTCTGAAATGATCCCCGGACATTCCAAATCAAAAACCAATCTCTCCTTGTTGCCCAAAATGAGGTAGGTTTGCATGACAAGTAAGGGAGGAAAAAATCCCTATTCGAGAGAAATAACATATTTAGGAGGAGAAGAGCGAGAGAGAGGGGGGGGGGTGGGAGGGAGAGAAAAAGAGAGATCAAATATGAATCTGAGCGCCACGGAATCTTATTCCGAGCCGGAGCGAGCCGAGCCATTTATATTCTCGGCTAGGAGAAGGGATGGGTGGAGTTTAGGGGTTGCTCGTTGCAGCCCTCGCTCGCTTTGGTCAGATATGATAAATGGAGGGGTGTGGATATACCAGTGTACCACGTACTATCGAAGCCGTAGTATAGCGTATGAGGTTGTGTGTGCAGTGTGCGTTTAGGAATGTATGACCTCTTCCCACTTTTTACATTCTACATTTATGTTTCCTTATTATTCCTTGTCTGCTCGCCTTCGCCTTGAACTTTGGTCTGATCGCCTCCTTATTCTCTCTCTCTCTCTCTCTCTCTCTCTCTCTCTCTCTCTCTCTCTCTCTCTCTCTCTCTCTCTCTCCCTCTCCCTCCGCTTTTCTCCCTGCGTCCACATTTTTTTCATGAGAATGGTTTGCCGGAAAATGCTCGCTATATGACGTTCAACTATGGGTGATGAAAAATCCTTTCTAGTTGCAAAGAAGACACTATTTTTGCATCTCCGCTCTCCTTGACAGTTTCCCGACGAGATGAGTTATTATCCAACTTTAAGGGATGGAATTTTCCCCTACAAAAATATCACTTCCTCTTCTTCGATTTCATTTCATTTTTTATTTTATTTTCATTTATTTATCCATGTATCCATCTATCTTTTTATTTATCCATCTATCTGTCTATCTATACTAATTTATTTATTTATTTTTTGGTTTATTTATCTATATGTTTATTCATTTAATTGTTTGTCTCTTCATGGGCCTATTTATCTATTTATTTTTCTACTTACTTCAAACCAACTCTTGACTGGAGGCCATGGGTGGCGTGCTTATTTGACCAGAATCAGTAAAAATTTACGAAAAATATGTCTAGTAGACTTATAATTACAAAAATATTGAATACACGTATACCCAATAATTGTCAAAAGTAGGAATGAAAGTAATTGCGATACGACTCCATTATCGCTTCTGCATTTTCATCCATTAAAGCTTTTTAATCAAATAACGAGCGCAGATTTGAAGGTTTTTAGTCACAGTACAATTGTCAATTTTCATTTTTTTTTTCTCTCTCTCTTATTTTCCAGACAAGCTGTATTGAAATGAAATGCGACTGTTGAAGGAGTTGCGCAGCAGTGGCGTAGCGTGCAATCTGGCATCGTTGCAGTTCGTCCATTTAAACCAATGAAAAAGATCGAACTATTGGGTGTTCGGCGAACACCCTCAAATTCGATTTATTACATGGGTTCAAGTGAACACATTACAGTTTTGTCAAATTGCACGCTACGCTACTGAGTTGCGGTTGCCCCCATGAAAGTTCAAGGACACCCCCTCCCCTCCCCACCAAAGTTGGCAGCAAAGAAGTAATAAAAAACCGCTAAATGAAGGATCGACATTTGAACCACTGGAGATCTAACCCTTCACTGCATAGTGTGACACCGGTGTCACATGATGTGAAAGCCCTATATCAGACATTGTAATGTATATTTGACTTATTTCATATTGCATCACCAGGGGTCACATTATAAGAAAACATAAAAAGGGGCTCAAACTTTTTTCAAAAGACCACCAGCACTCATTATAATGCTTTAAGAAAAAGAAATCATGGTGGGGGAAAATTCGCCCCCGTATCCAATTCAACCCCAACTTCATTTTTTTTATTAAGCTTCTGGCATTTGCCCTTTGAAAAATCCAATTGAAGAAAAAAAAATTCTTATTTTTTTGAACATTTTGAAAAATAAAAGTTTTTTTTCTTTTCCCGCCATTTCTTATGGTGTTATAGCACATGTAAAAAACGAGACAAAAATGGAAAAATTAGAATTTTCACCGAAAAACTGTTTGATTATTATTTTTTTTGTGCTGTTTTTCCCATATATGTGACCACCTAGTGAATCGAGAAATCCCGTTTTTGGGTTTGGGAAAAAAAAAAAAAAATCCCATGCAGTGAAGGGCTAATAAAAGTGACCATAGCAATGTTAGGAAAAACTTCAGTAAATTCAAGTGGTGAAAAATGTGACCCGACCCGTAGTAATAAAAAAATAAAAAATTAAAAAAATAGAATTGAAGGTATTTGAACTTAAAAACTTTTTAGAGGCCTCGTGACAAATCATTCCAAGTGTGTCCTCCTTTCCCAGTGGGGGTAAGAAATTAGTTTTATTTTATTTTTTTTTTCATTTTCAAGTTTTTTTTTTCTATTTATTTTTTTTAACAGTAATTTTTATTCTTCCCTTTCACCGGGGGTACAAAAACAAGGCCACACGCGGAGTGGAGATGTAATGTGTCTGCCCGCAACCCCGCTGTGCCGCAAAGGGTGCACAGGAAGGGTTAACCTCGAAAAATATTATTCCTGTTAAACTGCAACAGTACAGTTTATAAGGATAACTGCGATTTTAGCCCAAGCGAATCCTACCGTTGATCCTCTTCCCCCTTCCAACTTCAAGGACTCCCGTAGGTAGGTGTCTTGTGGTCTGTTTTTTTTTTTTTTTTTTTTTTTAAACCTTTGTCACGGAGTAAAAGCAATAGAGGAAAAGAGGAAAAGAAAAAGGAAATATTGAGAGGTAGGAGAATAATTGGTTCTACAGGACTCACGCGCGTGCTAGTGGCGATCCTTTTTTTTCGTTTGGACGAAAAGCCGCGATTGGGACAAAAACAGAACGTATAGAGCATGTGCGTGGAGTTTGAAAGCCTGCATCTCCCGCTTCTCGCTTCGTATCCTTTAGATTCCTTAATTTTTCACCCCTTTTTCTGAGACCTTCGATTTCCAGCTGCTATAATTAGTTTCAACCCGTTCCTCATTCCGGTGTGACCAATTCCTCAATTTTAGATCAAATCTTTCTGAAAAGACCGTTCTGTACGAGTGCGGCTACACACTTTCCGAATTACGAACATCTTGCATCATCATTTCATCAATACCTGTACGTTAACAAAGCTGGGGGGGGGGGCGTGCTCATAGGCCGATACAGAATTTTGTTTTTCTCTCTCTCTCCGGCCGTTTGAACCCAGCCGTGTTAGAAAAGGATAGCACCTCTGGTAAAAATAATCAGCATGTTGACAGTTAGCATGAGATTTGAGACCGGACATCATCATGAAATCATCATGACATAATCATGAAATCATCATGACATCATCATGACATCATCATGACATCATCATGACATGACGTCAACAATGTCAACATATCAGCATAATCTTTGTTGACGTCATGATGATGTTAGGTCTCAAAACTCATGCTAATTGTCAACATGATGACATTTAGCTGATTATTTTTACCAGGGACAGGAGGCCATCACGTGACTTTGGCCCTTTCTCCGTCTTTATCCAACACATGTGATCAAATGGGAGGAGAGAAAGAAAGACAAATCTGCCTATGGCTGTGCCTCACATATTTATCTTGTTTTATCCTCTAATTCTAGTTTTTATAATCATACGAGCCTTCACTGTGGAAACCACAAAGTGAAATGGGGCTGCGTTGAATCGTCGACGCAGTGCTTTAGAGACTGCTTGTACTTCATCTTGTTTCCGAATCTTAAACTTGGTTGAAGACTTACAGATCATCCTGTACCTGTGTAGATACGAGGTACGTATAACAAGGCAGGGTTGAGGTGGACGACTGGAGACGAACTATCCTCTACTGTAACGAAGAAAAGGATAAAGAGAGAAAGGTGAAGAGGGAGAGAGAGAGAGAGAGAGAGAGAGAGAGAGAGAGAGAGAGAGAGAGAGAGAGAGAGAGAGAGAGAGAGAGAGAGAGAGAGAGAGGGGGGGGGGAGGAGAGGAGAAGCGAAACGGGAAGAGAGGTAAAAGGGTTCGAGGAGTAGAGGGGGCTCAATTCGCTATTAGTATTCAAAACAATATTTGAATAATTACAGCCGTGGAAATCACAGCTAAAGTGATTTTAAGGGCTCAACTTTCAGCGAAAGCTCCGCCGATATAGTTTAAAGTTGTTATTTTGTCACAAAATGACAAGGGTTCAGCAAGTTTAGTTCTCGCGGCGGCGTTTCCTCCCCCGACGCGACTCTCCCTCCACCCACCGTCCCGCCGTCGAACGAGCGTCGAGCGTCCTGCCCCGTGGCAGTAGAACCAGCCTCGACGGACAGCCCCCCCCCCCCCCCCCCCCAACGCCTTTCCGAGCTCCGATTCGGCGTGCGGCGTCAATTTGCAGTCGGGTCAGAAGCCGCGCGGAACCGGCGGTTGATGGATAGCCGGTGTCGTGCGAAGGTTAACGTCACTCCAGAAGTCTTGTTCACGTACTCGAGTTCGTGCTACGGCTACCCCTTGCCGCATATGCTGCCCGCCGCGTCGCCGTGTCTGTCTTTGGCTCCACTATATTTCCCGTGCCTCTATGCTAATACTACTACTATACTACTACTACAAGCTTACGTTCTTTTTGTGCTGCGCATCTCGGCTTTCACTTTTTTCTTTTTTTCTTTTTTTAACGCGATCTCACCAAGATACCTGGGTTCATTTCGCCCTCCCTGTTCCCGCAGCACCGCAGGACGAGTCCTTAAACTTTTACAGTTTGAAGAGGTCGTCGCGTCGCCTGCCCTTTTCTCATCCCTTCGACTCTCCTCTCCCTCCTCTTGTGTACTTTCTAAGTACTTCCCTACTGTCAACCCCGTTGTAAATTCTTCCCTTCGACCTCATCTTCCCCCTCCACTCCAACCACCCCCCCCACCCCCGCTCTAATCTTATGTAACTCTGTGGACAAGGTGGGCGCGGTATGGCTCGCATCGCATCTCCCCACTTTTACAAGGCCGTCTCAAGAAACTTTGAGCTTAAGTTTGTGAGGTAATTATTTATAATGATTCATTAATAATATATTCTGAGACTACCTTCACCGCCTCTCTCTCTCTCTCTCTCTCTCTCTCTCTCTCTCTCTCTCTCTCTCTCTCCCTCCCTCTCTCTCTTTCTCTCCCTCTATCTCTCCCTTCATTCTCGTGCGCGAGATCGCTATATTTTCTTTTTAACTGAAGTTCTCTTGAAGTGAAGCGGACTGGTCCTTTCCGCGCCAAAAGTTGGTTCTTTTCGCGTTTCTCACTCGCATCAAATTATGATGATTTGGACGCAAATATGTCAAGAAAACAGGACCGGAGGTTGCTTGAGAATTTGTACCGACATCTAGAACGCATGAAAACCTACAGAAAAAAAATCGACGCTTGGAGGGCTCAACCGAGCCTGCAGATAATCGATTATTTTCCTAAATTCTGATTATAGCTTCCAAAGCCCTGGATCTGCCAGTGAGTCATGAGTGACACTATTTTTAGAGGATGAGGCTGTGAAAAACTGTTAATTCAGCAATGAAGAGGGTCAGTTCTAGTGAAAATCTCGCGGAGATAATGTGGCGAGCATCAGCAAGTTTCAAAATTTGCGAAAAAACTTCTTAAGTGACTGCACTTGAGGAAATTTCAAGATGACTGACGTATGACGAGGTACAAGATTTACATATAGCGCTTTGCTTTAAGGCAATTCCATGCGAAACTTTTCCAGATTTCAATCCGATGGATAACGCCACAAGTCGCTTTTTGGGAATGTCGCGTTTTCGACGTTTTAAACTGCAACCAAAGGAAAATGCAAAATCCAAGAACGGCAGTGTGTGTTTTTTTTTTTTTTTTTTTCCGAGCCTTAAATGAAAAAAATAATGGTTGAAAATCAAAGTTATGAAATTCATTTTGCCATAAGCTTAGTGAGTGCGAGTGATATATTTCTATCTTTCTCACTCGCACTCATTGAGGCTTCTGGAAATCTTTGTGTTTCATAATTTCCGACTTTATTTTTGAGTATCATTTCAGCTTTTTTTAGAATATCTTGAGGTATATATACACAGTCTAGCCATAAGTTCTGTCACTCGCTATTTTGCCGATAGCAGCCAAACGACTGAAGATAAGTATACAACACTACATATATTCTGAAACTAGACAAAAAATGCTACAAAACCATGCTACTTTTATGTGACGTAAGCACCTGTGCTTCGCGCAATAGGCAGCGATATCTGTCAACGTCGGACTACCGTTGGGCGCGCACTGATAACACTCGACTGCCATGAGTTCTGTTATGCGCTATTTTGCCGATAGCAGCCAAACGACTAAAGATAAGTACATAACACTACATATATTCTGAAATTAGACACAAAATTCTACAAAATCGTAAGTTTTTTATATTTTTTCCCCGAAAATTTGATGCCCAAACCTCCTTTTTCAACCAGGCATAGCTAGTAATTTCTACGCGCCCAACGGCCCAACAGCAACCCGACCTTGACATATATCAGTGCTTATTGCGGGAGATACAGGGGCTTTCCGTCAAATGATAGTAGCATGATTTTGTAGCATTTTTTGTCTAGTTTCAGAATATATATATAATGTTGTATACTTATTTTCAGTCGTTTGGCTGCTATCGGCAAAATAGCGAGTGACAGAACTTATGGCTAGACTGTGTATTTGCAGGTGCTGACAAAGTTCCTCTATTTTGTAATTTTGCGTGAATTCATCAATTTCAGCCAAAAACTTTTGACTTCTATGAGTAGCACTAGTCGCGCTAACAAATATCCATCGGATTGAAATCTGAAAAAGTTTCGCATGGAATCATCTTAGGGTGAATCACTTAGTTCAGCACCGAGAACGCTGCAATTGGAAGAGTTGACCCTTTTTTTATGGACGATTTTTCGGTGCCAAAGTTGAGGGGGCTTAAAAGGAATGAGTTTTTGGGCTAGGTTGCTAGGGGATGTATCTCCGTGTTTACCGGTTCGACTCATCAAATGTTCTGGTGGGAGGAGGGATTGATCCTTCTGTTTCCCTAATTACGCCACTGACTTAAGGTAGATGTCCCAATGGGTCTGTTGCAAACTTTTGCTACAACAATTAAGAGTGTTTAATTTAATGTAAAATCGCCTGAAAAGTCCATTGGTGGCACCAGAAAGTCATAAAATACAATAATAAACTCACAAGAGGCGTTTAATGAAATCCAAGATGGCTGAGAAATATCAAGCAATTTGTATGCATGCACCACGAACATCCAAGGATGGCCAACTTTATGACAACCTCACTGGAGGTAGAGGTTATCTTGGTTTACGTTGTGATTGGTTGTGATCGATATTGTGAGGTTGGCTATCCTTGGATGTTCGCGGTGCATGCATACAAATTGCTCGATATTTCTCCGCCATCTTGGATTTCATTAAACGCCTCTTGTGAGTTTATTATTGCATTTTATGACTTTCTGATGCCACCAATGGACTTTTCAGGCGATTTTACACAAAATTTGTCTCTCTTAATCGTTGTAGCAAAAGTTTGCAACAGACCCATCACCGCCACCCTTAAAAAAAAAATTCCGTAAAATACCTGTAAAAATGTCAATTTTTATTTAATCTAGAATCTGTTTGCACAAGGACCCTTGAAATACATTCCAGTTTTATTAAAAAATAATAAATTGGAGTAACCAATCAGGAAAAAATTATTAATAAAACTCGAAAAAATGGCCCATGTCCCAATTACCGCCATGCCATGAGTGCGGCTTCGTCCTAATTATTGTCATATCAGCTGTCCTAATAATCTCCATACATATTTTCACTGGCTTTTCATTCAAATCATCATGTTTATCGTCAGGAAATAATGGAATTATAATAATTTAAAAAGCAGAAAGTAAAGAGAACATACTTTTAATAAGTAACTACTGACAGAAATCGGCACGAACAGTTGGTGCTGGGTAGGTGTCCACTTCTGTGATTTTTTAAGGGCACAGTGCTGCTAAACATCAACTTCAAACTTTTTTCATCAGTTCAGCCAACCTGTGAAAAACACTTATCCCATATATACTCTAAAATTTGTTTGCTAAAGTAGGCTTATTTTAAAGAATAAATGAATAGGGTGGCGATAATTGGGGCAGGTGGCGGTAATTGGGACATCTACCTTAATTAAATGAAGGAGCTATCGATACATCGCAGTGCTATCGATACATCGCAGTGATATCGATACATCGCAGTGCTATTGATACATCGCAGTGCTATCGATACATCGCAGTGCTATCGATCGCGGTTCAAGAGTGCATGGTGTCAATGCTTTTAAGCTACCACGATTTGGAGCTCACCGACTTCGGAGGTCCACGAGCGGGAGCAATTTTTTATTCCATCTCCGAAGCGAAGTCCCTCCCCCTCCTCCTTACCCCCTTCCACCCACCCGTTCACAATTTTCCCCTCCGTTCATGATATGAGAGTGTGTTGGTGGTGAGATAGTGTGTGCAGGCGTCAGGCCGCAAAAGATGGAAGCGAATCGCGTTAACAGGGGAGGTGTGACTATTTCTTTTTTTCCCCCTTCTTCTTCGTCCGTACGTTTATTCCCAGGGGACTTGATATAATGACATATCTCTCTGGTGCGTCGCGCTGTATATCCTTTGGTCTTCCTCTCTGTTGCCAGGCTCACTTGAAGAAAAATCACCCCTATTTTGTGCTTTACTTTTTTTTTTTTTTTTTTTTTTTTTTTTTTTTTTTTTGAGAATTTGACGAAAGATGTTTAAACCCATGAAATGCTGAATTGTTTAATTTTTTTTATAATATTTTCATCAACAACCCTTAATGAAGTAACCCCCAGACCTTAAAAAAATGTTTTGTAATTCTAGAATGCCAAGAAAAGGCTGATGTCAAATGACAACTAATCTACGACATCTGATTGACAATCTAATTCAAATACCCCGAAATACATTCAGAAATAAGACTTCATTGAGCGCCTTCAATTTTTATACCGTTACCATATAAGGTAACACTAGGATCTGATGGGTTTTAAATTCACTAAATCTTTTCAACAAGTTTCCAAAATATGTTGAAGGTTGCCTTAAAAAAATTCTGCAGGTCTTTAATTATGTTACCCAGTACATTTTTAGGTATCAAGCCTGACCATATTTTTTCGATTTAGTCTTTTTGACTTGGTTTCTAAATTCATCTTATTGAAAGGGAAAAAAAATGTTGAAAAGTAGATATTTAGAAATAAGACTTCATTGAGCGCCTTCAATTTTTAATGTAGGCAATGGCAAGTACCAGGCAGCTGGTTTTCTTCTTCTCTGTTGTCAGGCAATAGGCAGTCAGGCTCACTTGAAGAAAAAACACCCCTTTTTCGTTCTTTTATTTCGTAAGAAGTTTACAAAATATATTTAAATTTACAAAATCTTCCAAATGTTTCCATAATGTGTTGGAGGATGACTTAAAAAAAGTCTGCAGGTCTTTACCTGTTTAACCTTTTATAGATACAGAGTATGAACATATTTTTTTTACAGTTCAATTGACTTGGTTTCTAATTCATTGTATTTACAAGTAAAATAACGTTGATTTGTGGATATTCCAAAATGATGCTTCATTCAGAGCGCCTTCAATTTTTGATGTAGGCAATAACAAGTACTGCGGAGCAGGAATATTTATCTACCTGCTGGATTTGAACCTCGAAGAAAATCCTGTCTACTGGTAAATCCGAATATATTCTCTCTGAAACCAGAAAGTATCTTTAAAAAAATTCTCATAAACTTCTGAAGTGTCTAAAAATTGTAAACATATAGCAAGTTTCATAAATTTTGGGTATTTACAAGTCCTCCCTTGGTCCCTTGAAAGGTCTAGAGATTTTCACTGGAATAACTCCAGCCTCGACCAATCTTAACAATTCTAAACCTCTAAGAAGGTCTGAAATATTTCCTCAGGACAATAATTCGAAGACAATTTTGAAAGTCTTGAATTGATCTGAAATTCTTTCTTTTGACCTAAAAGAGGTGATCGGTGAAAGAAAAAATTCATGGTCCTTTGTTCTAATTACATTTTTTCCCCGTCATTCGTCCAAAAAAAAAAAAAAAAAGCTTGGAAATGCGCGTCTAAAGTTGCATGCGTCCCGAAACTTCAAGACCCTGCGCAAAGTTGGCAACTCTGACCATTCTGAGTTTTTTCTTCCCCGCGCCAAAACAAATTCTCCCCTCAGGATCCTGTATTGCTTTCCGGTAGCGTCCGCGGCCATGTCCTCTCGTATTATTCAACTAACACCTCCTTTTTTTTTCACCTACAATAAAATTACTCGCTTCCATAAAAGTTGATACCTGCCCCCACTCCCACCCCCACCCCCACCCCCATCCCAACCCGCATCCCCACCCCCACCCTCCGGCTCCTCACCGTCCTTCCCCACCACCTTCCACCTGTTCCATCGCCTGTAGATCATCCATAAATCCCTGACTCCGCGACTCGCTTTCCTCACCTTCCTCGTAATCATCAACTTTATGAGCATGTATTTTATTTTTATGCCCGTTGCGTTGGTCGGTCCTCCCTCCCCCCCCCCACCCCCCCCCACCCCACCCCCACCCCCACCCCCACCCCACCCCCACCACCCCCCTCCCTTTCCTCCCTCTCCCCTCCCACATTCCTCTCGGTCTTCCTCGACTTTCTGCCTCGTGCTACCCAAAGCGAGCAGCCCGGTACTCTCACCCCGCAGCGACATAACACAGTGGACCGGAACATGAAATTTTCCGGACATAATAGTATGTACGAATAAAGATCAAGATCATAAGATCAATAAATACCAGGATGGCTCAAAAATGTGTAAAACTACTCAATACAGAGTTTAGAATGACTTAGATAAGATGGTTTTCGCAAGAAAATAATAATAATAAAATGTTTTAAAAGTAAAAAAAAACAAACAAAAGAAAACGACCTTTAATGCCCAGAAAACCCATGTGTCGAACCACTGTGCGCCAGTCCACGCGTTCGTCCATTCATATCTTTTCATCACCTCTCTTACTCACACCTGTAAACTCAAACAAGGTGTCTTGACCTTTGCCCTCCATGGCCGTATTTTTTTATCCGTTCGCGCGGATCCCAGAATTTTTGCATGGAGTTTTATTGACGACTGCGAAACCTCATGAAGGGTAAAAATATGGGAGCAGAAAAAAAAACAGCTTTTTGTCATGTTCCTCTCAAGGAAATTGTGTTTGGACCCAATTTTCCTCAAAAATCATTTTGATCAAATTCGAGATTCAGGGCAAGATTCGAGGTTCATTTTTTCAGCATGTGAGCAAATGAGACTGTTGAAAACTATTGATACAGCGTTAGGGAAGGTCGATTCCTATGTAGTACACTTAAGCATAAAATCGCATTTAAAGAGTCAAAAAGTTTTAACATTGACTCAAAAACTCAATAAATGCATTCAACACAATTCAAAAATGGCGATCGAATAAGCGAGTCCCATCTGATTTCAGTTTCTCTATTATGAATCACTTTTCTCAGCGTAGTATTTTCTATATTTGTGTTTTTGTGCTTATTTAAAGTTTCTTTGAAAGTCCTTAAAAAAGTTTCTTATAAGTCGAAAGTAGAACTTTTAAACCTTCACTTTGGGCGCAATGTCAGACGCTTTCTCTTTGACGTGATCCACCTCGTGTCACTTGCAATCTTGCAACGCCGTATTTTGTCCGATCCAAACCCATGTAAAATATCGATTCGAGGGATTACACTAGGTACTTTCATGAGTTCGACCTTTTTCAGGGGGTTCCGATGGACCAAATACGATGTTGTCAAACTATACGCGAAACCTCTGCCGTTAACCGACCTTTATGAAAATGAAAATGACAACCCTATCACACCATTATCGGAGACAAATAAATTTAAACAAAAAAAGGACAGCTAGACAAATAATACCAGGCAAATCACGGAACCCGTGCGCGTAAAAAAAAGGGTTTGTATAAATATTAAAAACGCCTGCGTACCGCGAGCCCCATTCATCAAATAATGTTCGAATGAGACTAGTAACCTAGTTTCGGCGTATGTCCCAAGCACTAAATCAGGTTCCGGGTCGACAGGAGTCTCCATCGAATCGGTGAAAACAGGAGGCTGACAAAAGATCATATTTAGCGGAGGACCCAGAATTTGACTGGTCTCTAATGTCTCTCTCTAGTCCCATTTGAAATGCATGTGTTAAAAAAGGAAAGAAGGGGCTATCATGTGACTTTAGCCCACATTTCATCTGTCCTTCTCTGAGACACGCTTTTCAATTGGGATAAGAGAGAGAAAGCCAATTTTCTGGGTCTGCCTGTATATGACGAAGGATGAATTCCGTTAGCAAAAGAGCTGCTGTAGGAGACCCAAGGAAAAGGTTTGAAATTCGAGCATCAGCACGGAACGCGACTGGCGCGGAGGAAGGGATGCATGGGTGATACAGGAATATGCCTCTCTCTTTCTCTCTGGTCATTTGAATGCATGCGTTAGAAAAGGATAGTAAAGGGGGCCATCACGTGACTTTAGCCTCTATCTCCGTCTTTCTCTAACGCAAGCTCTCAAATGGAAGGAGAGAGAGAGAGAGAGAGAAAGACGAATCCCTGGTATCATGCCCGTGGAGGGATGGGACGTAGGAGCCGCGAGATGGGTCTTCGGGACGGGGGACGTAGAAGGAACGGGTTGACAGCCCAATATTGACAAGTTCTCTGTTTTCGAACCTTGAATATCGATAGAGGGATGGAGAAAAAATAGAAATAAAGGGGAGGGTTAGAAGATAAGCAGATGATGACTATATGCGTAATATGGTTTGTTATATTCAAGGATTCAGCCCCGCTGCTCTTTGCCTGCATTATCGGACGCTGAGCTTGGCGGCGCGGCGCTCGTGCCCGTGGCCCGCGCCTTGGTGCGGTGTGGCGTGGCGTGACGCGAGGCACGCTTCAATGTTGCCGTTTTGAACCAGTTGATTTTTTTATATTTTTTTTCATTTTTTCATTTTTTTTTTTTTTTTTAATTTTGGAATTTTGGATTATATTTGAAAAGTTCATGGGAAATAGGAAGGAAAGCCTATTACCACGTTGCACTAATTGTCAATTTTCTCTTATTGATATTCTCTATTAATTAATGGTATAGGCACAGAATAATACAATCAGAACGGAAACTCTGTCGGATTTTGAAGCAAATTCATTTCGCGTCCGCCATGTTGGGATATAGGATGTTTACATCTGGATTCGCACGCGAAGAAAAAAATATAGGACATGATCCGCGAAATTTTCATTCTGAAATGCCAATAGAATAATAGTGAGGCCGGAAACTTAAGATTTCTTTCCAGAATTTACAGAAATAAATGAGTTTCAACACAAATCACACACGTCCGCCATGTTGGGATATAGGACCACAGCGTTGCCTATTGGTGCCGTTAAATGGAGCTGTTGCAAACTTTTGCTACAGGCTGATTAATAGTTGATTATGGGGTAATACCCAGTAAAAATAACGATTTGCTCACTAAAAAATCACGAAATCCACTCCTAAACTCACAAAATGCTTTTAAACGCGAGACCGTAATGGCGGCCGGGGCCGCGGTTTTCATCGGGGCTCCCTATCTTCAATCAGCGCCATCTACACGAGGTGTTCTCGCAACACCACACAAGAAGAAGAAGAAGCATACAATTGCCATAAGAAAACCGCGGCCTCGGCCGCCATTACGGTCTCGCATTTAAAAGCATTTTGTGAGTTTAGAAGTGGATTTCGTGATTTTTTAGTGTGCTAATCGTTATTTTTACAGGGTATTATCCCATTTCAACTATTAATAAGCCTGTAGCAAAAGTTTGCAACAGCTCCATTCCAAGCTTGCTTCCATTATTGGCTCTTATGGGAGTTAGTTTCCGTTCTGATTGTATTAGTCTGTGGTATAGGTAAATCCAAAGACACTTTTTTCATGAGGATGTGGACTATAAACGTAGCCAGGAATTTACCTTTCTCTATTTTTTCTCATTTAAACGCATGTGTTATAAAAGGATGGAGATAGAGGCTACCACGTGGATTCAACCCAACCAAAGTTGGGCAAATGGTAATCGATTGTTCATTTTTTTAAATTTCTTTTCAACAGTAAGCGAGGCGGATTTTGCGGTAATCAGGCGTACCAATTTCAATGAAACCACCGTTTTAACATAAAAAAAAAAAAAAAAAGGTTAGGTTCATTGCAATTGGTATTTAACTGGTATGGAGGAAACAAGTTTTCCGAGTCATTCTAACGCAATTTTGATCGTAAAATGTAGCGAAACAGGGCCCTGTATATTAATTTTGACTCTGTGGTCCCGGGGAAAAAAGTAAGATAAGTTGTTACGCTATGCGTGTTTTTTCACAGCTGATCGTGATCGATGAGTTCATTATCGTGAGTGTTGGCTAACCGTTGCACTATGGTCTGAGATGGTCAAAAAGTGGCCAAAAATCAGACACTGAATTTCTCACAAATTTATCATTTATACACTTTTAAGACCAATTTCAACCATAGAAAACACTTTAAACAAGTAATTTAAACCTAAAAATGTCACCCTAAAGCCTTAAATTAAGCTTTTAAGGTCGAAAACTGTGATTTTTTATGACTATTTTTCATAGATTTTTGGCCACTCTTTTTCGATTTCAGACCATAGTGCGTTGATTCCACACTGAAACCATCAGTATAATAAAGGTTTATAAACATACAACAGATCAGCGAGAAAATGAGGTATCGATCTAAGGCGAGACCTTCCGGAACACCCTGTATGCATACAACCTAAAGAGGACGACCGATATTTCTCGGATCGTTGATGGTTGATGTTGCAACATTGTCGCAACCGCTCGTGCAGTTGTTGGTCGTCGAGTTATTTGAATGAAAGACTCAGGGCTCAGGGACTCAGGTAAAAAGCACCCTTACGAGTTACGCGTGCATATATTATCCATTTGCATCGGGATCGGGAATCATCGTCATCGAATCGCATCGGCCCGGCATCGAAAAAATCACCTTCCGCTTGCTCTGCGCGCTCCTGATGCCGCCGAGGGATACTTACTTACCAGAGTTCCCGATTCACTTCCGTGTTTCACGTCTCGGCGCCAGGGCTGCCGTTTTGCGTAGAATCAATGCTATTTTTCTAGTCACCGATGATTCCACCGGTTGAGAAAAGATTACACAGTTCAGTTCAGTGTATGACTGTAATGCACGAAAATACTCTGTTCTGTAATCTTTCCTTAATCGGTGGAAACTCCGTTGATTAGTTAAAATATCCGCAAGTTTTTTAAAGTCATCGACGACTCCACCGGTTGAGAAAAGATTACAGATGCGAGTATTTCAGTTTATCATAGTCATGCTCTGAACTGAACTGTGTAATCTTTTCTCAACCGGTGGAATCATCGGTGAATTGAAAAATAGCATTGATTCTGCACGCTGATTGCTGAATAATTCTTCACGCCAGTGCTGATGCCGTTTGGCGCTGCAGATTTAATATAACTGAGCTTTTGCAAGGTCTTGCTGCTGCGAAATAATGGTCAATTTTAATATTTTGATGTAAAATGCATGGAAAATAACTAAGAGACAATTGAAAAAGACTATAGGGGCTGAATTTAAACTCATTTCTCACTTTTTTGTGGGACCAAAGGAACTTAATAATAGCTCTTTAGAAAAGCTTTAATCTTAAATTTTGTCTGAGTAAAACGGTTCAGAAAACAGGGGACCAGGAGGTCTAAAAAAACTTAAAAAACAACACCTGCGATGCTTAGGGCCAAGTTTCAACACGATCCTAGACTTTTCCTTGAAACTTCCTCAACTTGAAAAGTGCGTTTTCACTGAAAAACAGCTATCGTATAAGATTTACCATAACTTGGTTTAAATTTTCGACAATCCAAGAAAATTGTAAATTTTACGTTTTACACGGTTTGAGTTCAAGACGTATTGGTTAAAATTTAATCATTACTCGGTTCAAATTTAAACTATAGTTATGGCAAATCTTACGATAGCTGTTTTTTCAGTGTTGAAATACACATGAAGGATGAAAATAGGATGAGAATAAACTGGAGACAAATTTGGGGAGAATGGGGGCAAACAGTGAGTTGTGAGTTATTGGATTATGGAACTTATGGAATACATTGAGTAAAGGTTCGATTGATAAAAATGGAATGAATATTTATCGAGATGATTAAAAATTGAGGATGGAAAATGTTGAGATTTATCAGAAGAAATCCTGCAAGATTTTTCTGGACAATAGCCGTGATATCGGCTCCAAATCTGAACATTTTTCATCCTCAATTTTTAATTACCGATGTGTATGTCTTGCCATTTCGACAAAACGCTCCAACTTTGCCTAGCATTTTGCTAAAATTTCTGTGCTTGATTTCTCCGTTAATCTAGGGCCAACATTGTTGAAGTTTAGCTTAAAACACACCTAAAAAAATTGCTGAATTTAACTCTTTTTTAGTTAAAAGTATGGCCACTACTTTAAAACGGTTACTTTGGCTGTTTAAATTAGTTAAATTAACACTACACTGAGGCAATTTAATTATTTTAAACAGTCAAACTAACAGTTTTTAAGTGGTTTCCATATACTGTTGACTATAAAAGAGCTAAATTCAGCTCTTTTTTTAGTGTAAATGGGAAAAAAATTACGCGGTTCCTGTGGAAATGCTCATATAGTAAACCAAGAAAAAAAGTATAAGCCTCTTAAGTCATAAGTCAAATTCTCAAGAAGTAACTATACTCTGTTCAGGATAAGAAGGCGGGTGAGAATTCAGGTAGTAATGCACTATTTAGCAACAGTGTGGCTATGCTGGCTACTCCAACCCTTCGCAGTGGCCGTTGTTCGCCCGAACTCTCTCTTGGCACGGAGGATTTCCAAGAACCGACAGACTTAACAATTTACACACGTCCAGTACAAATTGCGAACGGTAAAAAATACGAAAAAACGGACGAAATTTTCGCCCTATAGGTCCAAAACTCGGCAAAAGTAGTCGACTTTGAATATAGATGACTCTCATAAATTCGATATTACACGAAATATCCTGAATTTAATTCGGACTGAAAAATACGAATTTCTGAGAGTCATCAATATTCAAAGTCGACTACTTTTGCCGAGTTTTGGCCCTTTAGGGCGAAATTTTGTCCGTTTTTTCGTATTTTTGACCGTTCGCAATTTTTACTAGACGTGTGTAAATTTTTGAGTCTGTCGATTCTTGGAAATCCTCCGTGCCAAGAGAGAAGAAGAAGAACAACGGCCTCTGCGAAGGGTTGGAGTCGCCGGTATAGCCACACTGTTGCTAAATAGTGCATTACTACCTGAATTCTCACCCGCCTTCTTATCCTGAACAGAGTATAGTGGCGCTATCTATTGATCCGGAATCTCACTTCAGACAGATGAGGAGTGTGAGGATCAAATCAACTTAAATACCGATTTTATACAATCAACGGTAGCTCTGATATTTTCATTCAAGAGATAGAGCGGAATTTTCACATCTGTGGTGACTGGTGGCTGCTTTCCCTTTTCTTCCTTTTTTCCTGGATCCCCTTTTTGGGGGGCCCCCAAAATTAGGAAAAAATTTTTTTAAAAGGGGGGGGAAAAAAAAACCCCCCCTTTTTGGGCCCCCCCCCCCCCAAAAAACCCCCCCAACAATTTCCCCCTTTCAAAAAAAAAGGGAAAAAGGGGCCCTTTTTTCGCCCTTTTTAAAAAACCCGGGGGGGGGGGTTTTTTTTGGGGCCCTTTTTTCCCCCCCCAAAAATTTTTTTTTTTTGGGGGGGGTTTCCGGGCCAAAAAAAGGGTTCCTTTTTTTCCCCCGGGGCAAAAATTTTTTTTTTTTTCCCCCTTCCTTTTTCCCCGGGTTGTTTTTTTTTTTTTTTTAAAAAACCCCCGGGGGGGGAAAAAAAAAAAAAGGGGGTTTTGGGAAACCCTTTTTTTAAAAAAGGGAAAAAAAAGGTTTAACCCCCAAAAAAAAATGGGGTTTTTTTTTTAAAAAAAAAAGGGGGGGGAAAATAAAATTAAATTTTTTTTAAAAAGGGGGCCCCCTTTTTTTTTAAAAAAGGGGGGGTTTTTCCCCGGGGGGGGGCCCCCCCCTTTTTTTTTTTTCCGGGCCCCTTTTAAAAAAAGAAACATCTCAAGATCTTGGTATCCTTTTGTACTTGTCATTTGTCTTTCTCTCTCCTCTCCCATTCAAACGAATACACGATAGAAGATGAGGACGAAAGGAAGGGGCTAAAGTTACGTGATGCCCCCCTCTGCTTCCTTTTCTAACACAATTAAAAAAAGGAAAAAGAGAGAGAGAGAGAGAGAGAGAGAGAGAGAGAGAGAGAGAGAGAGAGGGGAGAGGGGAGAGAGGGGGAAGAGAGAGAGAGGGGGAGAGAGGGGGGAGGGGAGAGAGAGAGGAGGGGAGAGGGGAAAAGAGAGGGGGAGAGAGGGGAGAGAGGGGGGGAGAGGAAGAGGGGGGGAGGGGAGGAGAGAAAAGGGAGAGGGGGGGAGAAGGGGAGAGAGAGGGGGGGAGAGAGAGGGGGAGAGAGGGAGAGAGAGAGAGAGAGAGAGAGACCGACAAATTCCTGTATCCGACCATGAACTTGTCTCATTGTCTCCTGAATATTTGATAGTGGGCTGTTGTTCATCTCGCCGCGTTTTGCCGTCAGCAAGTGTTTCGTCAGGGTCCTTAGGGATCTTTTTAATACATCCCTATATGTATTCATGTTATGACGAATTCTCTATCTTGTAGCCTCTTGAGTAGCGGTCAGGTCGTAAACTTAAACTGCTGAAAGATAGATAAGGCAAGAAAAGTTGCAATTCAATTCAAGACGAATCGCTTCTTAGGATATCACACCTTACGATAGACGGTTAAGAACTGGATGGTTACTATATAGATTGATAGAAATGCCAGAAAATGCTGGTGTAATTTCTAGAATTGCATCGTAAAACTTTTATGGTGCAGTTGGCGTTGTAGATTCGAGACATAGTGATTGATTCGACATAAAATCACTTGGACCAAGCATTAATATCTTGGTCGATACAAATACATCATGACTGTGAAAAAATACATCTTCCATGCGTATTTTTTCTCATTACTTGTTTTCAAAAAAGCAGGTGCGTAATGGGAAGAATTGAGTGAGTATGATGTGTACCGTTCTATCAACCTATTTGGGAAAATAATCAATCGCCTAGCTGTTCAATTTAATCTACAAAAATCGATACTTCTGACTTTTGCATTGATTCAAAAGCGAGAAAACTGACGATTGTTAATTTTTTGTGCCGCCAATGCAAACGGGTGCATCCGTTCTATTAGGTGACATATGTTAGCATAGTATTTGTTTTTCTAGCGTTGCTGTATGGAAACAGAAAAAAAACAAATTATTCAGCCGGGAAATAGTTTTTTTTTTTTTTTTTTTTTTTTTTTTTTTTTAAATACATACACCTGCATATATTTCTATAGTCTTCAAAGACTATCGAATTTCAGTTTGAAGTTTTTATTTTTTTGAGGACCAAATCTTGACTGGAAGCTTTTAGTTTGTGCATTTCTAATCGTTCCAACTCTTTGACGCGTGATTACTGTTTCACAGTATTTTCAATAAAGTTTCAAACTTTTATCTTTTGATTTGATTTTCCAAAAAAATGACTATATCCTGCTTAACCATATGGTAACAGTTATCTCTAGAGGTTGTAGGGGACTAAAATTTATTTTTGTTTTTTTTTTAGTCTTAGGGATGTCTGAAAACTTGAGTTCAACCAGAAAAAAAAAAAATAAAAAATAAATAAATAAATAGAACATTTATTCAGGAGAATAAGGGATAAGTGCCCTTGCAGGATCTAGTCTATCTCTCTCGTTTTCCATATGAACGTACAGTTTGAAAAAGGATAAATGGATGAGGGAGTGCTATCTCTCTTGCCTATCCTAGTCTAACATACGTGTTTCAATGGAGGAAAGAGAGAGGGGAGGGGGAGAGAAGAGGGGAAAAAAATTTCTCTCCTCTCCGTTGCGTTGCACTTCTGCCCTCGCGTAAACTCAAGTGTCATTAGGTTTTAGTCCCGCAGCCCTAGATTTCGGTGAGATAGACGGGGCCCCTCTCTCTTTGTATAGGGGTCGCAAAGGTGTCCCTCTAATTGTCTGCCACCGGTTACTTTCAAAAGTTTGGCAACTCGGGGCAAAACTCTCCTAACTGATCTAATCTAAGTCTCCTCTTGAAGGAGCTCGGTGCCCGAGCAGTGTGATACAGCGATAGCATCGAGACTTGAAGTTCATTGGCTGACGCCTTAGAATAATCGCTCATTCGTGTGCCGACTCACAGCTCACAAGGACCCCAATTAAAAATATAAAAGTTTGAAATAAGGTTCTGATTAAAATCGCGGTTCCTCGGCCCTTTCGATGACTGCAACCCCCTCCATTTTTAACCCTCCCGCGACACCACATTGAGACGCTCTCCGCAATGAAGCTCTTACAAACTTTTGCTGTAAGCAAATGATCTGCAGTTGAATCTGATGTAAAAACCAGCGAAAATCACGAAAAGCACTGGCGGATCCAAGAAATTGTCCTTCTCTCTCTTTTCTCCAACGAGCTATAACTTTAGAGTGGCAAATCAAGGAATTTTCCACTGGTTCACTGTGGTCACCTAGGGAGCCGCCATCTTGCCGTAAAAATCGATTTTGAGGTTAAATTTTGTTGGTCGTTTCCGGTCAATCCGTGAACAAACTCGAGCATCACCGGAAACGACCTAAGGTACGTGACCCAAAGGTGGCCCGGCTCTTAAGGTGGCCCACCCCAGCTTATTTCACTTAATTACACGAATTGACGATATATGGCGTTAGTGCTGAGTAGCAGGATGCTATAGCTTCCCCCACTCCAAAAATCAAGAGCATCGGGCGACTCAGTCGGCGCGGAACAGTGCAACGTCCATTTTCGCAGGTCTTCAGCTAATTTTCACGGAAGTAAACAATCGTAAAAGCTAAGCCCTTAAATTGATTCCACTTTTGACTTTCAATTCATCATAATCGTTATAATTTCTGGTGTAACTAGGGTCTAGATTCCGTTTTTGAACGATAAAATAGCATTTGAATACTTATTAATGAAATTTAAAAGGGAATGTCCACCTTTATGTTCATCAAACATATCAGGGGTGGCCACCGTAGGTGCGCATGTTTTGCGCGATGTCAAAACTCTACTTTTTTTCAAACTAAAAAAAAAAAACCTCAAAAACAAGCTTTTAAAAAAATGAAATTAACATATAATAGCCAACTGTCTGAATAGTAAATTGACATATTTAGTTTTTTTTTTTTATCTCTCATGACTCATACGTGCATATTGGCCCCAAGCATAGGTATGGCCACCTTTGGGTCACTTACCTTACAAAATTTAACCTCAAACATTGGAATCTGCCGTCGAAATTCGCTTTTTCCCGGGATTCCTTCTACCCTGTGTGGCACAAGGTGGACCAATCCACTGCCACTCTAAAGTTATAGCTCTTTGCTTTTCCCATTAAAATGCGTGTGTTAGAAAAGGATGGAAGAGAGGGTGAAAATCACGTGACTGCCCCAGTGCCCCTGCCCCTGCTCTGTCCTTCTCCAACACACGAGTTCTAACGGGGAAAGAGAGAGAAAGACAAATGCCTGGATCCGCCAGTGACGAAAATCACACTTAAAGCGTCTAAAATTCAGAAACAAACTCTGTGAACAGTTGTAACGGCAAGATGGTAATGGCGGAACTACGCAGGTATCATACGGGAGACTCTCGTCTAATTTGTCACTTTCTCTGCAGAAACACAGAGATATGTCTCAAATTAGATAGGAATCTCATGATACCTGCATAGCTCCGCCATTAAGCCAAATTCTAAGAGTGAATTTTGTGATTTTTTAGTGTACTCATCGTCATTTTTACAGGTTTTTATGAGAGAATCAACTCTTTTAACCACCCGAAGCAAAAGTTTGCAAGAGCCTCATTATGCGACTGTGCTAGAGCTTGTTTCAGAAGAGTGAAGGCTAACCCCGGCCGATAATCTCTTGACGAATTTTCACTTTTCTTCCCTTCGAATCAAAAAAATCCTTGTTTTGGACTTAATTTTCAATTTTTGACGTAAAAGCGTTCTTTAATGAAAATCCAACAGGAAAATAATAATGTATGAGAAACAACGTTGGAAAAATTCCATATAGATTTTTATCAGTTTGGGTCCGCCTATAAACTTCTGCAATAAGCTTTTTATAGTCTTTTCGATTGAATGTCGCGGACAGCAGAGTTGGGGTAACGTAATACTTAGTATTCGAGTCTCACGAGTCCCAGTATTTGGGATTCGTAAATTTGTTGAATGCAATTTCAACAGTAATGAGAGTGGGATTTCAACGAATCAAGGATGACCCCATGTTTGAAACAATAAAATTTAACTGTCATGATCCTTGATAAGAGACAATATAATACGATAGAAACCGCGTACTAGCCGTGCGCGTGGTGGCAGCCTTTTTTTCAGAACTCGACAGGAATGAACACGGCGAGCACGAAGGAGCACCATTCAACATGCACCATACGTTGACAGATGCAATTTCAGTGCTTCGGTCTCATTATACAAAAACCTCAACAACTATTCTCATCAGTCAACGTATGGACCATGTTTGAGGTGTTCTGTTGAGACCCCGGGAGGCAGGGCTGCCGTTTTGCGTATAATCAATGCTATTTTTCTACTCACCGATGGTTCCACCGGTTGAGAAAAGATTACACAGTTCAGTTCAGTGTAAGACTGTAATGCACAAAAATACTCTGATCTGTAATCTTTCCTTAATCGGTGGAAACTCCGTTGATTAGTTAAAATATCCGCAAGTTTTTTAAAGTCATCGACGACTCCACCGGTTGAGAAAAGATTACAGATGCGAGTATTTCAGTTTATCATAGTCATGCTCTGAACTGAACTGTGTAATCTTTTCTCAACCGGTGGAATCATCGGTGAATTAAAAAATAGCATTGATTATACGCAAAACGGCAGCCCTGCCGGGAGGGGAAAAAAAATTGCCTCCGCCCTTAAACATGGGCAAGATAGATTATACATTGTCTCCGTCCTAGATGATTCGTTAAAATTCCACTCTGATTACCGTTGAAATACAATTCGAAAAATTTACTAATCCGGACTCGTGGGACTCAAGTATTTCCTCGTTTCCCCAAGTCTAACGTCTTACATGAAATTCGCAATGCTGCTGCAGTTCATCCATTTAAACTCATGTAAACTATCGATGCTGAGATAATTTACTATGAACCTTCACAGTCTATTTTTTTGCATCTGTTAAAATGGACAAAAGATTGCACAATGCACGCTTTTCACCAGCACTGCAATCAAAAATCAAAGCAACTGCGCCAAAAATTTCTTTTCCCCTCTTAAGTTACATAATTCTTACGACGCAAGAAAGAAAGAAAGAAAGAAAGAAAGAAAGAAAGAAATGAAAGAAAGAAAGAAAGAAAAAAGATTCCTTTACACATCTCACGCAGTTTTACCCTTCTGACTGTGTGTAACGTTGAAAAAACATTACCCATCGATTATTGATTATTTCTCAAAGGATGAACCTAAAGGAGTCAGCAATATCCCTTAAAACGCTCTTGAATGTAAAGAGCAAATATAAAATAGTATACTCTTTAATTCTTCAAAAGAAGAAGCAAGAGTTAAAGAGGACCGTAAATGAAAAGGGGAATGTACAAAGTTATATGAAATCAAGGACCAGGTCAAAAAAAGTAGGTAACGGGATCGATAACAATAAAAAAGCAAGTAATTAATTTTAAGAGGTTACTAATAATATCGAGAGGCAACTTAAAAATCTATACAAATTAGCGAAAAAAGGGGAAGACATCTTCACACGATAATAATAATAATAAAAAAAAAAAAACGGGTATCTATTTCATTTTTCGAGGCAAGGTCGAGTCGAGTAATTCATACGCATTGTCAAAATGACACTCCCTTTTAAATTTCACAGTGGGTAGTTTTTTTTCCTCCTTTTTTTTTCTCCTTTCTTTTTTTTTGCGAGACTTGTAACTTGTTACTTGAACTCAATGGTATCATTCATTTTCACCCAACGAAAAAAATAAATATAAAAAATAAATAACGCACACAACAATTCGAGAACGCATTTTTGTGGAAAAAAAGAGAAAACAACATGAAACCCTATATTGAATGTGGTGCGAATTTTGGGGTAAAAAACCGCTTTTTTTATTGCGAGCGCAGAGGGAGGTATTGAGCTGTCAATTACTCGGGAGGGTTAACTGAGTGGAATCACTTGTTCGTTTCATTGTGTAATCCAATACGTCAAAACAGTGGGATTTATTACAATAGTCAGAGAATTTGTTGCAACGAGTTTATTGAATAGTATCAATAATCAATAAACAACACAACCAGGCCACAATCCCTCTAGCCATTCAAGTTATACATTAATATATCAAGACCTCTTATTGGTAAAAGTAGCGTAAACAGGATATCTTCTATCTCCCTTATCTGCCTTTTGAACGTATAAGTAGAAAAATAATAGAAAGAGAGGCTTTATTCTCTTGTCTATCTTTGTCTATCTTTGTCTAACATACGAGTTTAAATAGAGAGGTGAGAGAGAGAGAGAGAGAGAGAGAGAGAGAGAGAGAGAGAGAGGAGAGAGAGAGAGAGAGAGAGAGAGAGAGAGAGAGAGAGAGAGAGAGAGAGAGAGAGAGAGAGAGAGAGAGAGAGAGAGAGAGAGAGAGAGAGAGAGCAGAGTATCATAATAGAGGGGGCAAGCCGGAGCATTTGTAACTAAGACATTTTGAGATTATATAGATATGTATATCTATAGAGTTTTGGTAAAATTTAAATATAGAGAAATTTTAAAGCTTAAAGACTTATATATTTTTTGTTTTTGGTCCCCAAAAATACGGCCAAAATTAAAAATGCAAAAAATACTTACTAAACGGCGTTATCATGTTTTACTACAAACTGTTTGAATTTGACCTTTTTTGTGGGAATTTGTCAGACTTTCATTAGTAATTCTGTTCTATCACCCTAAATAATTGTGCCATTTTGGTCTGGTTTAATACGAAAAGAAGCCCTTATTTTTACCACAAAAATTCTAAAGGCTGCGATTCTGTCTGTTTGGAGCTATAGATTTATTCTTTTTTCTCCATTTTATATGGTTGAAGGACGTAAAACTACCACTTTCTTATGGAAGGGGAGACAAAACCTGATTACTTTTCCTTTGGTTTTTCACGCTAAACTAGCAGAATCTTTTCCTCAAAATTCAATTTCTTGGAGAAGAGAGGCAAAACCCTTTTCTTTATTTTAATTAATTAATTTAATTTTATTTTTTGGTTACATCCAAAAAAATTTTCCCCCGTAACATTCATTTTCTTACTCCTAAATCAATTCAAAATAAATTTTATCCAGTGTTTTATAGTGAAGTCACACAATTAATTTTTTTTTCAACATCTTAATCCTCACGGACTTACAATTAGTCAGTTGCGAGAAAGTAAATAAAACTATAACATTAAGTATGCATCCCTGGATAAATCTTCACATTTCATATTAAAATTCAAGCCTAAATTCTACACTGCAGTCGAAATTTGGGGCAGGTGTAGCGTAAAAGTCTAGTTTTCCACTCAGCCCATCTCTCTAAAAGATCAACTAACTTTAATTTTCTCCTTTGAATTTGGTCTTCAAAGATTTCGCATCAATCAATAGATTGTGATCGGAACCCCATGTAAGAAACAATGTTTGTTTAGTGTCTTATTTGGAGGCGTCATATCATGATTGTCACGTATCATTCAAAATACTCCAAACTTAAATCAAAAGAAACGCGATGTAAGACCAATGTGGCAACCTTACAGGCCGGAGACTTTAACAGGGGACTAGAAACAAATCCGTGAGAAAGAACGAGACCTGGCCTTATTGTAATAAAGATTAAAAAAAAATACCGTCAACAAATCAAATTGCTGAGATAGGGAGAGCAATTTTTCGATCAAAGAGGATCATTATTGCGATTCGCTATATAGTTCATACGTTCAACCCCTGTGATGTGAGATTCGATGGCGAAACGAAAAGTTACATCATCATTCTCTCGCGAATCTACGATTACCATCATAGGCTTCGACGAGCGGACTGTGCGGCATGCCAAATGTGTCTTTAAAGACCTTGGAAAAAGAGTGGAAAGATACGGAGGGGAGGGGGAGGGGGTGGGGGTGTGGGTGGATGGGAGAAGAGAGGGCGGCAGAAGGAGCCAGGGATGAGCCTTAGCGGGAGATGTGGACCGAAAAACCACTTCCAACTTGTCGACTCTGTTTTCGTTCGGATGTAATGTTGCCAGAATAGGCGCTGGATGCGATGGGACTGTTGGACGTTGGATATTGTTCGTTCACTGAAAATCTATCAATTGTTAAAGCAACAATTCTAAATTTGCTGATGTTACAAAAATTGAAAGTTGCTAAATCAACCAGGGTTTTCTGTTAAGTTAACAATTAATTGGTTCAGTTTACAAAAATAGTTGTTAAATCAACCACATAATGGGGTTCTTTTAACTTTTAACGAAATACACATTGTCAATTTAGCAATGTTAAATAGTTGAAAAAATACAGAACTTAACCCAATTAGTTGATCTGACAATTCAGCGTGTTATATCAGCAAAATAAATTGCTGATTTTACTTACTAATGAGCCATTATTTTAAAAGGGGACATTTTCAAAAAAAAAAAAAGTATATTCTAACTGAAAAAAAAATTATTCTCTCCATTGAGTTATATCTTCAATTTTATGAAACTAAGTTGTTTCACTCAATTTTTATTTTTTTCACTAGTTTTTAGTTTTTTTTTTGGTGCAGTGTTTGCTCTAGTGATTTTAGAGTCAAGTTGACATTACTTTTTGTACTAATTATTGCATCATCCAAACTTCAAACACATTCTAGGAGTGGGGTTAGATCTTAATAACATTTTCCCTTTTAACAGCTAAGAAAATAGGTAAGTTTTAAACTATATTTTAATAATTATTCCAACTTGCTTCTAAATGTAACGTCCGTAACAGGAAAGTAACAAAAATCAGTGTATTTTCCTTTTGAGTAGGTATTTTAAATTTAAATTTTTTGGTGAAAGAAACATTCATGATGTTTATGTCATGCCAGGTGGATCACTTTTTTCACAGATATCTTAGGGCCATTTTATTACACATTACATTTTGTAACGTCCGTAACGTTACGGACGTTACATTCATTACCTTGTACCTAATTTTATCATTTACGGACGTTATAACCATTGTTTTACTTATTATTCCATAACTGAAATGCAACTGTGCGCCTTCAAGAAGCAAAGGTTAGGTTAGGTTGGGTTTTTTTAATTTATTATCACATTTTGTGTCAATAATTTTGCATTTTTACTTGCATCTCAAACAAAACATTTATTTTGACAGGTATTTATTTTGTTTTCAGATTATTATGACTGGTAGGTACTTCTGGAAGAGAAATTTTACCACCTGGGATGCTCCTCAGAAGTGTAATTTAAGTAAAAATTCAATTACCACTTCCAGATTCTAAAATTTGTGTTATTATTTTATGTTTATTTTTATACAGGGTTTATTGGGCCGTTACTTTACGAGGGTGGATTTTAAAGTAAGTTTACCTATTTTTCTTCTCAGAAAATATCAATGCTAGAAAAAAAAAAAAAAACCAATGTTGAAACGTACGTACTTTCAGCTTTCTAACGAGCTTTAGTTTTTCAAATTTTTGCCAATGCGTTGCGGAGATATCGTGGATTTCCCCATCCGTCTTTCCCTCAAATGTGCCCACCTTTTCACGCGCTACAGAAGACTGCGAGTTTCGGCAGGCGATGCACTTATCTCCGGATCAGACATCTCAATAATATCTGAGTGCATGTTGTTTACTGAATAACTACTCTACTACTGAGAAAATGATCCAATCTGTTTCGATCTTCAAACTTTCGGTCAGTAAGGAAAGAGCAACATCATGAATTGAAGCTGGATTAACAGCTTGCGTCAACACCTGGTTCAGGAGTATGTGGAAAGAATTTTACGTTTTTTTTTTTTTTTTTTTTTTTTTTTTTTTTTTTATGAAAAATTCAAGAATCTAGGGGGTAACTATGTAAAAAAATGAGGTGAGATGCCTCACAACAATGTTATGACTTGTTTCAAAAAAATAATAGCTCTATTTTACTTTTTCAAAGTCTAAAACTTGTGTTTTCTGTGAGGCTAAAAAGGTGGGCACGTTTGAAGGAGAGATGGGTGTGGAAAATCCACGATATCTCCGCAACTCGTAAACCAAGTTTGAAAAACTGGAGCTCATTAAAAAGCTGAGAGTACGTACGTTCCAACGCTGGGTTTGTTTTTTTTTCTAACATTAATAGTTTCTGGAAAAAAAAAAAAAGGTAAACTTACTTTAAAATCCACCCTCGTAATTTTAAGTTTTTGATTTGTTCAAAATAATTTAGTTTATTGTTCCTAATAAAGTTTATTTTTTCTTCCTTATGCTGCATGTTGGTTATTTTCAACCTTTCTTGTCACTCATAATTTATTTTTGTAATTTAGATGAAAATCTGAGTATAAGATGGAGGGCGGTAAAATTTTTTTTTTTAATAAACTAATTTCAGATTTAGACTTAAATTTAAAAAAAAAAAAAGTTTTTGGCATATTTTTACATATCTATTTAAGATAAAACAAAATCCTGGTCATTTAATAGGAATAAGCAGCTCTGAGTAAAGATAAAATGGGTTAAAACATATCTATTGTCCAATCATTGTTACCTAGTAATCCGTAACGATGCCGTGTAACGTCCGTAACACCAAAAAAGAGCAATAACTCAAAAAAAACATAGGAAAATTTTTTAGACAAAAAAGATTCTTAAAAAAGATGGTATGAAGAATGACTCAGTTCAAATAGAATTGTAAAAAAAAATAGAATTGCTTTTAAAAAGAGCAACCGAAATTAGGTCCATGGAAACTGGGTGTCTTTTTTGTAACGTCCGTAACACTTCATTTTTTAACGTAACTGAAAAATGAACCAATATTTTGCTACGAAAATTGACAGAGAAGTAGTAACCATCTAGTTTTATAACTTCCCCTAAACAGTTCACCATAATTTTACACAGATTGTGTTATATACCAATTAGAAGAGTAAAAATGTAACGTCCGTAACAAAAATAATGGCTCTAATTTGTTATTCTAGCAAAAATATTGTTATTTTTACTATTTTATTTGCTGGTTGGGCAAAGTGAGTTGTTAAGCTAACAAAATGAATTGCTGATTTAGCATTTGAGTTGTTAATTTAACAAAATTATAGGTTAATTTAGCAAATCATTTTGTTTTGTACTTTTTCAACTATTTCTTTTTTTTTCAGTGAATTGGTGCACACCTTTACTATAAATAATTGAAACTTTGACTTCAATGTTGTATCTAAGGCTTTGTCTCTCTCTTTGTTCACATAAATTCACATGTTATGACACAACAGAGATAGGGGTTACATCCTCGTGATTAAACCCTCCCGCTATCCTTTTTTCCCCACTTTATTGCAGGTATTTTTTTCAAATAGGCAGCACGAAGAGAGCTTGAAGGGCAAGCATTCCTATAGATACGCCCTGCTCGGCGTGAACCCTTTCAGTATCAATTTTAATAAGTTAAATTGGTGTACTCTCATTCAAATAAAGCTTGTAGATAAACATTCCTACTCCGGTGTACTTGTTTTTGCCTACACAATCAGTTGAAGGCGCTACGTAAAGTATTCTTTTTATATGTCCTTTATTCAAATACTCATTTTGCCAATACATATAATGCCGGTGCGAAAAATAACAAGGTGAACGGATAAGTGCGAGTTTAGTATAATAAACAGCAGTTAATGTAAAAACCAGCTGAAAAGAAACCGCTGGATCAATGACCATCTGTTGAAATCCATCTAAGATCCATCGGAGTTTAGAGAAACGGTTCGTTTGCAATCTAAGGATTGTTTTTAAGACATTATTAGGGGTAGGGTGATACCAGACGTACCTGATGGACACTTTTGGTTTTAGGAGGTTTTGTACATTTTGTTTGTTTGTCCATTACTTACCGTACATAGTAATTTTGTCCTTGATGAATTTATGTCTAGCAAATGTTTGTCCTTCGGTTTTTTTTTTTTTTTTTTTTTTTTTTTTTTTTTTTTCCCTGTTGGTAATGAAGGTTGGTGCTCTTGTGCGACCGTCTCATTATGATCTGAGATAAAAAAAAGTGGCAAAAAACAGTGGCGAGGCGTGCGATTTGGCAACGTTCCTGTTTCCCCATTTAAACACATTAGAAAGGTCGAAATGCCTGGTCATCGCCGATGACTGAAGCGTTCGACCTTTTTGGTGAATTTAAATGGAGAAACTACATTGTTGCCAAATGTCACGCCTCGCCACAGGCAAAAAATCAGAGCAAAATAAAAATTATCAAACAAAAGCGTTTTAATAAATCGTAAAGTTACACGCTAATTGCCATTATACTGCCACTCTAGATAAACTTGTAACCCGTTGGTTCAATCCGGCATCACTGTGCATCGCGTCGGTCACAATCCTGTAACTTTGAGAGTGCCGTTAAATCTTCGCCGCAAACTTTGTTTTTATTGACGCAGCTTTTGCCTCGCCACGCATAGCCTCGTTCGATGGCCCCTCTACAAGTACTTCTCGCCGTTAATAGCATCCGAACATCTCCATGACTTTCTTGGTCTCTAAAGGTCGTCTAGAGATGTCTCGGAAACTACGCCGGCCACTCTCTAGTATTGCAGACTGTCTCATACGTGAACTAACCACAAGTTTGGAAAATAAGGGAGAGAAACCGTCCGAACTTTAGGATATCTCCGACGATGAACGCAAAAAAACAGCACAGAAAGTGCTTAAAGGGTGTTAAAATTGTTTCTACGGCAATTTTTTTTTCAGTATTGTCAATTAATTGATTTTAACCCATTTATGCCCGCAACACTGGCCACTTAGTGTTGCACTCTATTCTTACACGTATCTAAATTACTTTAGTTCTTGAAACTTAGTAAAAATTTATTTATTTATTATTTATGTTCTATTTAAAGCTGTGAGGAAAAAAGATCAAACAGTTGCTTTTAATGGATCCAGACCCTTTTTCTTTGACCAGGAGGGATTGAAACACTAGAAAAAAGTGACCAAAAATAAGCGATTTAAAAAAAAAAAAAAGCTCTGTATCAACAGTTTGCAATGAAAGCCATTCTCAGAGAAGCTACGCAAGGAATGACGAATGACATGTGTTGTTAAAATTAGGTCACGTTGTCACACGTAAAGGGCCAAGGACCAACCTTGACCTTGAATGGTTCAACCCTGAGATAAACTTCAACATGTATACTTGTCTTGCTAATATACATAATTAAATCAGGAGGGATTAAAGCACTGGGAAAGTAAATCAACCCCTATGTTTATAAGAGCGAGAGTGAGTAAGCTCTTTTGTGATTCGAGTCACAGATCATCTCTTTAGACCGGTCTGGACCCCGAGTGTGGCCGAGTGGACGAGTTGCGCACCCAACCCCTATGTCGCGTGATGCGCAGCATCCCCAGGTCAATCGCTGCGCAGTGTGCCTCCTTGACACTTCGAAAGAAAGGTCAAACGCAAGCTCATCACCTGAGCGACTGTATCACTCACGGTGGTTGATTAAATAGGGTCACCTGACCCCGGCGCGCGTCAGATCATCTGCATATGATCCAGATTCCAGATTCCAGCTCCGGTGCGTCACCTTTGCCTCCTCTGGTCAGCGTCGCATCACATTCATTAATTTATTTCATCACGCTACCCAACCTTCTCGCCGTTTACTATATGAGCTTGTGTTTACTGTTTCCCAAATTGGAACGAGACTTGATTTTAACAAGTGCAGTGTGATAGTTTTACGATGTTTAATGACCAGAGCCGTACAGCGTACACTATGAGAAAAAAGAAATTAGGTAATTTAACAGTCTATTGTAAAAAATGGTGAGTAGAAACTTATTGGTTTTTTTAACTAACCATTTTGTTGATTTTACAATCCAATTTTGTTAAATAAATAATCCAAAAAGATACATTAACAATCTGAATTAATGATTGAAGAGATCGTATTGTTGATTTACCTTTTTGGGTTGTTGATTTAAAAAATCGGATTGTAAAATCAACAAAATGGTTAGTTAAATCAACAAATGAGTTTGTACTCACCATTTTAAACAAAATACTGTTAAATTATATAATTTAACACACAATATCTCTCTCTCTCTCTCTCTCTCTCTCTCTCTCTCTCTCTCTCTCTCTCTCTCTCTCTCACTCTCTCTGTGCCTATTTGAACTCATGTGTTAGAATAAGATATAGATGTAGAGACTGAAGTCACTTAACAGAGCTTCTCTCCATCATTTTCCAACACATGGTGTTCACAAAGAGAGAGGATGAAAACTTCCTGGTTACGACTGTGTTAATGCGGCATTTTAAAATTCACCGCTCTATGGTCCGGGATCGAAAAAAAGTGGCCAAAAATCAGTGAAAGAAAGTAATCAAAAATCATCGTCTTCAACAAGCTTTCTAGTGACATTCCTAGGTTTGAAATGTTTAACTATACTTGTTAAAAATGTGTTCTGTGATTAAAATTGGCCCTGAAAGTTTAAAAATGATAAATTGATCATACATTTTGTGATTTTCAGACATTTTTTGATGCGATCTCAGACCATAGCACTATGGTCTGAAATCGTCAAAAAGTGGCCAAAAATCTGAGTGTAATTTTCTCATGAATTAATCAGTGAAAAACCTCAGAGACCAATCTTAATCACAGAGAACACTTTCAACGAGTGATTTAAGCCTAGAAATGTCACAGGAAAATCTTGAATTACGATTGAAAGGTCAAAAACGATGATTGTTGAAGTTTTTTTTTTTTTTTTTTTTTTTTTTTTTTTTTTTGGGGGGGGGCATTTTTTATCGATCTCAGACCACAGTGCAGTGCACTAATTGGGCATGGGGCATGGATAACCAGTAAAGCTAGGGAGGCCGGGACATCGAGGATTTTGGACTGACTGAGCACTGAGAACGGAGGAGTTCGGACGGAGGCGGACGGGTAAAAAACAGGAGCTATCCTGAGTCCCCCGGTCGACCGGTATCCCAGCGTAATTAATTAAACGTGAAAGAGGGCTTAAGACGCATAATATAAACATGGTGAAGCTTGAAACTTAGCCAAGACTCACGGCAACGGCACGGCGACTGTCCCATCCCAGGTCCTTTACTCCTTGTCCTTTCGTCCTTTCGTCCTTTCCCTTCCGCGTGCGTCCGCATCCCGCATCCTACATCCCGCGATCTCTCCCAGTCCCTGTCCCTCCGTCCCTGCTCAAGTAAGTATAATATCTAATGAAACTCCCCGCTACTCCGTACGCTGCAGTAATCTCCGTTACCAGCGAGCCATCCCCGGATTGTCCCTGCCTGCCTGCTTGCCTGCTTTCCCCGATCCCGATGAGATACGATGGGTTGTATTAAAAACACGAATCAATATCTTCGGTAACGAACTGAAAATCTACGACCGCCACCTCAATCTGTGTGCTTTGCTCCCCCTTCCCTCCACTCCCCCTCCCCATCCCCCCTCCACTGCTCGCCCCATCATCCGTTAGCGTGACCCTTTGCTCATAGTCATCTTTACCTTACCAGGTACCTAGCTCATCTTCGTCTCTTTGTAAGCGCGGGGGTTGGGTTGGAGGGGGGCTACAGGGGAGCTTTATCATCGCCTAATACCTGCTTCATCTCGTATCGAGAGCTTAGAGTGATTCCGCGCGATCTCCGTTTCGGGCGATCACCTCCCCCCGGGGAGGGGGGGGGGTCTGTTCTTTGGTGCCCGAAGTCATGATCGACTTATGCTCTGATTCTGCAGAGTTAAAGTTCTGAAGTGGATTCTCGGATGACGTCACGAGATGAGTTTCGATAAATCCTTTGGTTTTAGATAAAATGTTGGTCATCAACCCTTGGCTTCAAGACTCTTAATCTATCCGCCTTAACCAATATATCAGAGCTGCCGTTTTGCGTTTAATTAATGACATTTTGCAATTTACCGATTATTCCACCGATTGAGGAAAGATTACACAGTTCAGTTCAGTGTATGACTGTAATGCACTAAAATACACTGATCTGTAATCTTTTTTTCAATCGGTGGAAACGCTGTTAATTATTAATTAAAATATTCGCAAGTTTTTTAAGTCATCGACGACTCCACCGGTTGAGAAAATATTACAGATGCGAGTATTTCCATCCAATACGGTCATACATTGAACTGAACTGTGTAATCTTTTCTCAACCGGTGGAATCATCGGTGAATTGAAAAATGTCATAAATTACACACAAGACGGCAGCTCTGCCATGTATGCCCAGTGGGTCGTTAAAGACATACTTGTTTTGTTAACATTGAACCAAATTTCAGTCAATTTGGACCAATATTACTCATAAACTAATTTGGATGATTTTATCTCGTAAAATTTAGCTGCATCAAAAAATTTCCATTTTCCATTTTTTCTCGGTTTTACCCATAGTTCTCAGATTGTGTATTTTGAGAAAAAAAAAACACCCCAAATTTCAAGTAATTATGAACTTATAACAATAAAAATTAAAAAGACTATTTGCGTTCGAGATATCGAAAGTCAAAATTCGATATCGACCCATTTTCAGATGTTCAAT
The DNA here is from genome assembly GCA_011764245.1 of Trialeurodes vaporariorum. Lineage (NCBI taxonomy): Eukaryota > Metazoa > Arthropoda > Insecta > Hemiptera > Aleyrodidae > Trialeurodes > Trialeurodes vaporariorum. The sequence continues at coordinate 47,270,961 of VMOF01000001.1, forward strand.
ACCTATTATGCTCCCCAATTGTCCAAATTCAAATACCGTAGGATCAAAAGTTTTTTTTACAAAAAGTTATAATTTTTAGGAATAAAAATACATTGGTTCCCATAAAGTGATCCTAAAAATGTTTTTTGGGTCATCAAATTTTTTTTCGTTTTTTGAAAAATTAGGAATCACCAATGTTATAGAGAACGATCGATGGATATCTATTGAAACATGGACCGAAAATCATTAAAAAATACATCAAACAATAAATTTTGAACTTTCGAAAACCTCAAACATCAACATTCAATTCACAAAAAGAGTCGAATTACCGACTAAATATTTCGAAATTTTTTAACATTAGCAGAGACCTATAACACGGGGAAAAAAACCTGTACGGGTGTGACAACCATACACGTCAGTTCATGAACTAACCGTGAAAGGACAGCTAGGGTAGCCGTGCTTTACAGGTGCCATAACCAGAAAAACACGGTCTGAACCGTGGCGTACATGTGCGGGTGTCGTATAAACTATGTCTAGACGGCGCACAGTGGAGAGAGTCAATGGGAGACATGCCGTGGAAACTTTAAATGCGTATACTTTTGTGAATATGCAGCGTAGAAGTTTGAAAGTGTTACCATTGGTTTTATCGTAACATTTTCTTCAAGAATCATCGATTATAATTTGTCTTTTGACTGTGAAAACATTCAAATTTACATTTTTAATCACTTGTTCCATGTCCGACCCCAAGGTTATAGATTAAAGAGGTATGCTCATCTGACTTCGCGCCACAAATTCAGTGGCGCGCAGTTCAAAATCACTGCAGGCAATATGTCCGACAAAAGCAGGAAACGTATACTCTTTGCAGAAAACATTGGGCGCCACTCTGCAGGAAAGCAGAAAACAACCCAATGTTGTCTGCAAAGAGTGTACGTTTTCTGCTTTTGACGGCCATTTTGCCTGCAGTGATTTTGAACTGCGCGCCACTGTATTTGTGGCGCGAAGTCAGATGAGCATACCTCTTTAATCTATAACCTTGGTCCGACCCATCCCAATGACTTGCTCCACTGTGCGGCGTCCAAATTTTACCCGTGATTCACGGTTCCCGAGCCCGTCATTTATATTAACCGTACCCGTGAAGTTTTTCCCGTGAATATTTACGATTAAAATGCAGATTCAAAGGCTTTCAATTCGGCGTTCAACTCATGTAATGATTTTCAATTCTGGCAAATAAACTTTGCAACCACGACCGACTCATTTTGAGGAGAGTGTGGAATTCAGAATGGTCTTAGAGTTAACATAGGGATAATATGCAGATGATATCCCAACACGATATCCTTGTCGCTTTTCTGGATGTCTGCGAGGGACTAAAGTTTGAAGGTAAATGTTGACCCTAACTGGTGAGTTCTCCGTTATTCGAGTCTGTGCATGACCGTTTTACTCCGGCCCAACTTCGGGTAGACTTCGGGATGTTTATTGTTGAGAAACAAACTTTTGTTTGAATGACGGATGTTTTACAATAACTAAAACAAGTTGAAGTCCAAGAGTCTCACTTAATATCCTATCTTTTTGAAGATGAGGAGTGCGGAGAAAAAGGAATGTACATAGCACATGGTATAGTAGAGCTGGTTTCAGAAGTGTATAGGCTGCACTATGGTCTGAAATTGAAGCAATTTGGCCCAAAAGCATTGAAAAAAGTCATCGAAAATCATCGATTTCAACCTTTCAAGTTTCATTTAAAACTTCCCAGTAACATTTACAGCTTTAAATTACTTGTTAAAAGCGTTTCTTTGATTGAAATAAGTCTTGGCAGTTTGTAAATGATAAATTAGTGAGAAATTTACTTTCTGATTTTCGGCCACTTGTTGACGATCTCAGACCATAGTGCAGACTATGGTGCGGACCAGTGGCGAACGCAGGGGGGGGGGCTAAGGGGGCTAAAGCCCCCCCCCCCAGACGTCCGATTTTTGGGGGTGGAGGGGAAGGGGAGGAACAATTATCAGTCAAACGCTCATCAGTGCGAGCCCTCCCAAGAAAAATCCTGTGTGCGCCACTGGTGCGGACTATGGGCGCATGCATGCGCCCCCCCCCCTACTAAAAATATCACTCCGCCCCCTACCCCTCCCCTCACCACCGATACATGGCCATCATGACCCGGGGGCTCCGCGAAATGCCATTTATTTACTATTGATTTTAGTGAAGGATCTGGCTAATTGAGGCCCATTTTCGCCCCTTTTTCTAGGCCAAAAAATCAGAATCAAGAAAAATATGATAATAGGTGCTTGAAGATCTATTCTTACAGACGACATAAAATCATAACGAAGTTTCGATACAAAGATCTTTACCGTGAATTTCAGGCTATATGGAATTAAACAGAGGCGAAGCGTGACATTTGGCAACAATGTATTTTCTCCATTTAAATTCACCAAAAAAGTCGAACGCTTCAGTCATCGGCGATGACCAGGCATTTCGACTTTTCTAATGTGTTTCAATGGGAAAAAGGAACGTTGCCAAACGGCACGCCTCGCCACTGGAATTAAATAATCTTAAAATGCGCGCATTAAAAATACAAGCAAAAAGCAACCTCCCCCCCCCCCCCAAAATAGAAACAAGGAAGAACTTTTGGAGCGTAATTGGGTCACACATCGTTCAAAAAAAGGCATTTTGATCGGAAGGGAGGATGAAAAAATGAACGAAGAGGACAAGAACGAAGGAGAACGCGCGATGCGAAGGAGCCAAGGATTTTCTGATCTCCCGCAGAGTCCGCGGTCCGAAGAATTCCGTTCGTCTATATATACGACAAAAGCAGGAAGGGGCTCTTCTCTTGTTCACCGGGTTGTTTGTTTTAGGGAAAGACCATATTGGTCGGGCTATGCCAAGCCGTCCACCACCGCTTCTTTAGGGATCAAATAACGTCCTAAATATGTGTGCTTTACGAGGAAACTGCCGTTTAAACCGCAGTTATCTCTCTCTCTCTCTCTCTCTCCCTCTCTCTCCCCTCTCGCTTTTCTCCCCATCTCTCTCTCTATCTTGCTCTCTCATGTTCCTCTTTGTTGTTTATTTTCGTCTTAACTTCTTTTCTCCAATTCCCTCGTTTTCTTCAGGCTAAGAAGAAAAAAAAAACCTGTCATGCGAGCATATAACCCTTCATGTGCCACCAAAAAACGAGTCGTTTTGTGAAAAAAGAGAAGGGGTTCCTAGAAACGATTCCGGTCTTTGTGACTCCTCTCGAGATGATGAAGGTCATAAAAAAGAAGGTCTAGGGATAGTAAATGTATGAGCTGATACACAATTAGTCGGACAATTTTCAAAAAATTTACTTGGTTAGCAGTAGTGGTAGATCCAGAAGATTTTTCTGGGGGAGGGGGAAAGTCGCACGCCAATGAAATTTGAAATTTGGAGCGTCGCGTCGGAGGAAGCAATTTTGGGATATTTTCTGTTAAAAATAGACAACATTTAAGGCTTGGAATTCCATTGCATTCTTTAAGCTGGAAGTTTTTGGACTTGGCTTGGTGAGAACTGCAATTCATTATTCTTTCAAACACCGCGCGTATGTATCTTTAAGCCACCTTAAGCCTTGTTTTTTTACCTTATTAGTAAATTGAATATGCAACATTCGTGCATTATGCATGGATGGAGCTTTTCTTGCAATTTGTAAACAATTATTTCGTGTGTCAAGAATCTTAGAAATTCTTCACCTCTACTATTCCACTTCTTTATATTTCTCTCCCCTCTTATCCTCTATATTTCTTCCTCTCTCTTTCTCTCTCTCTCTCTCTCTCACTCTCTCTCTCTCTCTCTCTTTTCCCTTTTCTTCCTCTCTCTCTCCCTCCCTCCCCCGCTGTATAATTCAACCAGCAGTGCATCGAGGACTCTATCTTCCGTATGAGCGTACAAGTTAAAAGAAGAACAATAAGTTGGTATTTATCCCCTTGCCTATTACTTTTCTAACATACATGTTTTAATGGAGATTGGAGAGAGATAGAGAATTTCTCTCCTTCCGCTACAATTTTTAACCTGTCTTTCAAAAGCACGAGTGCAATGAGAGATATAGTTACACCATAGTATTGTAAAATGCTTTTGAAACAGATTTCCCATATTTTTGATATCTTTCATGACACCATAGGTATCCTTAGATCTGCTTAAGATCTAACTTCAAAGAAACCTGAGGAAGGAAGGAATAAAGAGTTAAAGAGTTGAAAAGATGGAGAGAGAGAGATGGGGGGAGGAGGAGAGAGAGAGAGAGAGAGAGAGAGAGAGGGAGAGAGAAAGGGGGAGGGAGAGAGATATAGAGTAAGAGAGAGAGAGAGGGGGGAGAGAGGGAGAGAGAGGAGAGAGAGGGAGAGAGAGGGAGAGAGAGGGAGAGAGAGGGAGAGAGAGAGAGAGAGAGAGAGAGAGAGAGAGAGAGGAGGAAGGATTTGGAAAAGAGTTAGAGATACGGAGAGTTATAAGGGAGAAGGTGGATTGGTGGTGCGGAGGAAGGGGGGTCGCGGGAAAGAGTCGTCGAGGAAAGGGAAACGAACTGAAGACAGACCAGGTTAAGAGAGAAATGAAAGGCAGTAATGAAAGTAAGTAGACAAAAATAAAGGACGAAAGAAGGAAAAAAAAGAGAGTCAAGCCGGGGACGCGGACGCAGGGACGCAAAAGCCAAGGATCGAGAGCGCGGTGGAAGCTTTCAGGGCAGAGAGAGGGCTATTTAGCTGGCATCAGCACATCCCTCAGTGGTGCCCTTGTTTCAACATAAAAATAAGGTACGCATTTTTGTATGCCTCGCTCCACTCTCTCTCTCTCTCTCTCTCTCTCTCTCTCTCTCTCTCTCTCTCTCTCTCTCTCTCTCTCTCTCTCTCTCTCTTTCTCTCTATCTCTCTATCTCTCTCTCTCTTCTTTCCCCCGTTTCCTCCCCCCTCTTGTCTCATTCTCCCCCTCCCTTTTTCAACTCTTCTCTCCTTCTTTTTTTCTCCTAGAGAGATCGGAAAAGGTCTGCAGGAAAGCGACTCTAAGCCTCATAATGGTACTGCAGCGGGGTCCCTTGTGATTTCTAACGGGTAAGGACGTGGAGAGAGTAAGTGAGGGGGAGAAAGGGTATGGACTCGACTCAAGGCCGGTAAAGGGACGCGTGAGTGGGAGTGAGTGAGTGAGATGGACTGAGAAGGGGGGGGGAGAGGTAGAGTTCGAATAGGGGGAGGGGGTGAAAAGAAGCTTTGGCCGTCGACTCAGCGTTTCTAAAAGCCATCCAATTTACTATGGATCAAAAACTTGCTACTCATTCGTCGATCTTTTCCCATATATATAGTGAAAAAGAGGGAAATATAGCCGGAGAGTGAAGGGGCGCCCATAGGCCAGCCGCTTATAGGGAGGGTTCGGTGAAGGGGCTAGGGGGGGTCCTAGTGTCCCGAACTCCCCGGTTCTCTTTCCGCCGCCGTTCCCCCTCCCCCCACCCTCGCCCAGTGCTTCTTCACCCTTTTGCTTTTCTTATCCTTTTCACGACCACTCACGCGTATAAATACCCGCCAACCCGCCGTGTATAAATTTCTCCCCCGTAACCCCGCGCTCCGTAGTGTGAGTAACATGAAAAACTTAGTTGACCAAAAAATTGAGCCTCGTATTTATTTATGATTTTTTTTCCTCCTCTCTCAGCATAATTTATGCTTGGAGTGAGCACGCGTATAGAGGAACAGGTTATATTCATAGTTGTATTTTCTCTCTCTCTCTCTCTCTCCCTCTCTCTTTCTCTTCTTCATCCGCGAGGAAAACGAAAAAAGAGCAAAATGCGTTGTGCGATAAGAGTGCTCACCATTCGGGGGACGAGAGAAATGATGAGGAGGATTGTGAGGGGGTTGGTAGGGAGGGGGTGGGGGAGGAAGCAGGACGCGGGACGAAGGATGCTTGTCGTGAAGCTATTAATACTTGGGGAGGAAAAAAAAGCATGTCATTTGCCTGTCAGTTGGCGATAGCGAGATTTAGCATACTATACCGCACTTCTCTCTCTCTCTCTCTCTCTCTCTCTCTCTCTCTCTCTCTCTCTCTCTCTCTCTCTCTCTCTCTCTCTCTCTCTCTCTCCTCTTTCTTTCGCTCTCGTTCTCACACACTCAAACGCACAAAAAAAAAAAATGAAAAACATCGACAAAAAGTATGATTTTGACGTGGCTTGTCTATCCATGCGAGTTCTGCTCTGATTCGTAGCAAGAAGTTGCCCCGCGCGCTGTGTTTCTGCGATGCATTGCGCTCGAAGCACAGCCTGGATATGCTGCACGGCTGAGAAGTGAGCACGCGGGGTCAGCTTTTTCTTCCACCACCCACTCCCCCTCCCCGAAAAACTGTCTCTTTTTGAATTGGTTCGTCTCCGAGTGCGAACCTTCTGAATGCCATCAGAGCGGAAGGCTCTTAAAATAACGCTGGCGCACTCTTCGAGGCATGGTCGATTTTATTTCAAATGATAAAATGGACTTACAAACAGACCGACCCGAGGTTATAGATTAAAGAGGTATGCTCATCTGACTTCGCGCCACAAATTCAGCGGCGCGCAGTTCAAAATCCTTGCAGGCAAGCTGACCGACAAAAGCAGAAAACTCGACTTTGCAGAAAACATTAAGCTGCCCTGTGCAGGAAAGCAGAAAACAACCCAATGTTGTCTGCAAAGAGTATACGTTTTCTGCTTTGGTCGGCCATCTTGCCTGCAGTGATTTTGAACTGCGCGCCGCTGAATTTGTGGCGCAAAGCCAGATGAGCACACATCTTTAATCTATAACCTTGAAACAGACCTACTTTGCTCTAGGCTGTCAAAATATACCGTCAAAGCATAGCTCTGCCATTTTCGCTCTCAGATGTCACAGGTACGCAGGTGCAGGTGTCATTATGGATCCTTGTCTAACTTGTTTTTCTGTCTATGAAACAGAAACAGAAGCACACAGCAGAAAGTCTCAAATTAGATAGGAATCTCTCATGGTACCTGAGCACTTTGGTCTGAGATTGTCAAAAAGTGGCAAAAAATCAAAAAGTAAACACACTAATTATCATTCTTAAACTTGTAACACCGATTTTAACCATATGCAACAAAACTATTAACAATGTAATTTAAATCTAGGGATGTCATTTGAAAGCTTGAAATTTAGCTGAAAAGGTAACAAACGATAATTTTTTATGACTATTTTCATGCACTGATTTTTGACCACTTTTGTTCGATCCCAAACGATAGTACAGCGTAGCACCGCACCGCCATCATCAGACCTTTTAGTTTGATTTCATTTTGTGAGTCAATGAGTAAATTTGGTGAGTTTTTAGAACACTCGATGTCATTTTCTCATGATTTTCACGCAAAAATTAACCATTCAATCGTAAATAGCAAAAGTTAGCGAAATCCCCATCAAAGGTATAGGGTCAGGGCTCTAGTGTAGGAAGAAAAAAACTAAAGTTGGAAGATTTTTTTTTTTTTTTTTTTTTTTTTTTTTTTTTTTTTTTTGCAAACTGTATTTTTAAGCCACATATTCTGAGTACATGGCCTCCCCTTTTCCTTCCTAGGAGCATGCCTTTCGGCAGAGTATTAAAGAAAGATTGGAAAGTCCCTCATTCACCTGATGCGAAATCGCTCCCTTGACATTCTTTTCAATGAAAACTTTTGGTAGAGGGTCCGACTCTCCTTTCCGCACGCTCATTACAAGCGTTAGAGTTGAGATATAGGGTTGCCATTTCTCAGGGACAAATTTTCCGCTTTGTATCAATGAACACAGAAAAATATACAATGAAAAATGTTGACATCATCTCGACTCATATGACTCTCAAGGGCTCAAATGAGTTGATTCGTATATCATATGCACACTGCAGTGTATTGACTCCAATTTCAGGGTTGTGCTGATTCGATCGGATGACCGATTCAACTTAATTATTTATTTTTTTCCCCATATTTTTTTCAATGATGAAGCGTAAAATCTGGCAACGTTGCAATGCGTTTATTTGAACCCATGTCAAAGGTCGAGTTTGAGAGTGTTCACGGTACACTCAATCGTTCGATCTTATTCATGAAATTAAATGGACGAAAACCAACGTTGCTAAATGTTACACTTCGCCATCTTTGTTTTGTTTTGTTTGTTTTTTGTTGTTTTTTTGTTTTTGTTTTTTTTATACATATAAATTAATTATATGTGCCTATAAACATTTTTTTAATATATTTAACCTTTTCATACCTGGTGTACATTTCAATGTACATCTGAACAACATAGAATCTTATGGAGAAAATGAAAATATGATATGCATATAGTTTGATATGAAAAAAATTGTGCCTCGATCAGCTATGATGGGCGAAAACCCGTTCCCGAACAAAAAGTATTTTCATTTATGAAAGAGTTAAATCTAAATTCGGGTGATCAATAACCCTTTCAGTGGCCACGCCCGAGTATACTCGTTTCCGGTATTACATATCTGTCCTACATAACATTTCAAGTTTTCGAGCTACTTCAAGTTGTTGGCATTTGGAAAATAATATTTAGAAGAGCGCCTTCAATTAGAGGAATAGGCAAAATTAACACTCCGGAGTAGAAATGTTTATCTCCCCACTTAATTGAATCGTGTAGGCGGAGATTTGCCTTCGTAACCTGGGAGTAAAAAGGTCAATTGCCAATGGCAGAAAATCAGTGGCGGCTCGTGCAATTTGGCAATCATGCTTTTTTGCCATTCGAACCTATAGCTATGCAAAAGTATCGATTTCGCAGGATTCAGTAATCAGTAAGTCCCCCGAAGATCAATTATTTTAGGTGGGTGTAAAATGTAAATGGAAATAATCCTTTGTTACCACTTTGCACAGTGGCGCACTATGGTCCAGAAGTCTGGTTTAGGAAGACATTAGTTTGCATTAAAATCGCCCAATATCTTGAAAACAGCTCATCTGACATCAAAAATGGTTCTCACAAAAAAAGTTAAAACGGTTTACGTTCTATCTTTTTTGTTATTGCCAGTTTTGGTGTCAGATGAGCCGTTTTCAAGATATTGGGCGATTTTAATGCAAACTAATGTCTTTCTAAACCGGACTTCTGGACCATAGTGTGGCGTCGCGTGCAATTTGGCAACAATGTATTTCATCCATTTAAACTCATGTAAAATATCGAATTCAGGGAGTGCACAGTGCACAAGGAAATTTGATATATTTAATGAGTTTAAATGGTGCAGTTGCATTGTTGCCAGATGGCACGCCACGCCACTGACTTTGCACTAGCCGCCGCAACCATTGCCGTAGCCAGGAATTTGTCATTCTCTCTTTGTCCGTTTGACTGCATGTGTTAGAAAAGGACAGAAACGGGGGCTGAAGTCACGCGACAGCCTCTTTATCCATCCTTTTCTAATACATGTGTTTAAATGTGCTAAGAGAGAGAGAGAAAGACAATATCCTGGCTACAAGGGCTACGGCCGCAACTAGAAAAAAGAAGAGGGAAAATAAATTAAAAAGGAACAAGTAGCAAGAAACTATATGAACGAATGGAATCGACGTTGTCACCTCTCTCAACTGCATCAAGGTTTCTTTTCCGATTTTATCGTTTCATAATTAAACTATAGCATGCCAATATGGTGGATCCAGGACATTGTCCTTCTCTCTCTCTCTATCGATTTGAATGCATGTGTTAGAAAAGGATAGAAGAGGGGGCGATTACCACATGACTGCCCCTAATCTGTCCTTTTCCAACACACACGTCCTAATGAAAGAAGAGAGAGAAGAACACATTCCTGGATCCGCCGATGATCAAACTTGCAGCTCGAGTTTGTGGGCAGGTAATAGAATCAAGTGGGCGAATATCCCTCTTCGGAGCTTCGGGGCCTTCAAGAAGCGCCCTCTCGAGGACTTTAGTGGAAGCCCGCGAAATCGGTCAAGTATTTACACTCTCTTGCGTCAAAGATAGCTGTTACTATTCATATTCAAATAGAAAAAAAAGAAAGAAGAAAAAAAAACCATTGTCCGCAGTGATTACCATATATTCTGTGACAGGCAAATTCTTTTCTGTTAACCCTTCCACTATTAAAATCACCCTGCTTTTATTCATCGAATCTGAATACTTCCTCTTCCGGGACCTTCCTAAGTTTCATATGCGGGCCCGTGATGAAAAAAAAAGGAGCAGGTAATAAAAGGATACAGCGCTAATGCATTTATTAATGGTACAAAAAAAAAAAAAAAGGATAGAGGTATTTTTCGGGCCGATGCCGAACTGTGAAAAGGGGGAGGTATGTATTCTAAAGAGTGATTCTCCCCCTTGAAATAGAAAATGTGTCTAGGATAAAAATGCCGCTTCTATTGTCAATATCGTCTTTGTAATTTTTTATAGGTAGGTATATAGGTTATGTTCGCTTGTTAAAAAAAAAAAAAAAAAAAAAAAAAAAAAAAAAAAGGTTTAAAAAATAAAAGGGTTAAACCAGGATGTGCTCTGCCGCATTTCCTACTTTACCTGCTCCGATCAGTCTTGTTTCAACTTTTAAACCTCTCAACATTTTGATCTTATAGTTGGTGCTCCTGCCAATCGCTTTTTTGCAGTTATTTTTGTCAATTTTCGTTCGATTTGATTTTTCGTGTTATGAATCAGTTATTTTATCTTAGATGATTCAAATCTTTAAATAATATGGATGAGTGCTATTGGTGCAGTGTTTTCGCTGGATTTTGATGTTGTTTCCCCGAAACAGTTGTTTAGTCGTTGGCAATCATTTATATAAGTCTTCAAATAAAAAAAAAAAATGTGTTTACTGCTTTGGCGAAATGAATTTTTAATTTATTTGTGCCAGTTTACCAGTTTTACATTGATTGCGATTGGATGCCGTTGCTGATGAATGGTTGGTCCAGTTATTGATTTTGATCAGTTTTCAAATGAATTTTTAATGGTGTTTTCTCATGATTTGATCCGTTTGTTTTATTTTTTATTTTTATTTGTACTAGTTTGAAATATTATTCGATTGCGCTTGCCTCGTTCTTTCAAATCTTTTTGAACCTTTGTTAGCCCAAGGTGTTTGACCAACATATTTAAGACCGAGGGGGAGGGGGATGTGTCATTGAAGACCCCTACACGGTTTTATTTTCACATCAGAGACTTGTTTTAGTCGTTCCTTCCCTTTTTTCCTTTCAGTATTTTAAAGGATTAAATGCACCCTGCTGTATGTTTTAGTACACATGTTTATCGTTTGTTATACTTGCGGTTTTGGATTCATAGTTATATTGATGAAAAATTACAATTTCCCACAAAAAAAAAAAAAAAAAAAAAAAAAAAAAAAAAAAAAAAAAAAAAAATGCAAGAATTTGAGGGCCAGTAGATATGGTTAGTTTATCGCTTTATGTTTTATATCATAAAAATAGGAAGTCTTCCGTTGAATTTAAAAACAAAAAAAACGATAAAAACAAAAAAAAAACAACAAAAAAAAAACAAAAAAAAAAAAAAAAAAACAAAAAAAAAATTCTTTTTCGAAAACATCATGTATTTAACCGGTTTTTATCTACAAATAACCTAGTAGCCTAATGAAAGCTCTAAAACCATACAAAATCTATAATTTTCGGCTAAGAGCGAAAATATTGGCATGAAGGTCAACTGTAATAGTGCCGCGAATGTGATATGAAGTCCCAAAATTTGATGATAAAAAAAAAAAAAAAACAAAATTGATAAAAAAAATAATAAATAAATATAACTAAAAAAAAATAAAGAATTTTATAAGAATAGCTTTGAGTCGATTGTGACCCCAGGGAGTCCCGAGGCAGGTTACGTTGGTACAATTATGTATTGGTTATTGGTAGGTATAGTTTTTTTTTTTTTTTTTTTTTTTTTTTTATCAAAGAATTTATAATTTAAACATAGAGTAATTACAGAGAGCTTCGTATTGCTGCTGTGATAAGGATTAAGACCCACGAGGCAAATATTTTAAAACCCCAGTGTCTCAGGAAATAGCAGAGCAATTTTCGTTTTTAAGTTAATATTTTTAGTGTTGTTAGCAGTGGCGTAGCGTGCAATTTAGCAACGTTGCAGTTCGTCCATTTAAACCCATGGAAAAAATCGAAGTGCTGGGTGTTCGGTGAACACCTTCGCATTCGACTTTTTACATGGGTTTAAATGAACAAAACACCATGCTGCCAAATTGCACGCTACGCCACTGGTTGTTAGGTACACCTTTTTTTATTGTTTATATATTTACTTATCATATGCAGATCAACACAATTCCGCCAGGCGTGAACACACAATTTGAGGTTGAAAACGATATTACATAGATCGATAACCAATCAATATAGAGCATAAAATAAGGATAAAACTCCGTTGAAGTTTGAAACTTAGTTTAAGATAAAAGAGGGTAACAAATATGGGAAACGTAATGTGGTTATTTCACCAATATCTTTCGAAGGAAATTTAATTCCAGCTGTTTATTTTCCCCCTGATCTATCGGCGGCCTTGGCGGGCATATGAGGAAAAGCCGCGATATGATGTTGTATTGTTTTTGCTTGTAGTATAGCGCAAGGTGCAATGTGATGTGGGTGAGAGGTTTAGTTTGGTGGTTTAGAGTAGAGTCGGATCCTGGAATTACTCTTCCTCTTCTCTCTCCCTATTTGAACACATGCGTTAGAAAAGGACAGAAAAGGAGAAAGGGGATAAAGTCACGTCCCATCTTCCTTCTTACCATTTTTTCCGACATTTATGTTTAAATAGGCGGAGAGGAATAAAGTTAAATTCTAAAATCCGCCTCTGTTTGATTTAAAGAAAGGCGCAAGTGCTGCCGTTTTGCGTATAATTAATGACATTTTTTAATTCACCGATGATTCCACCGATTGCGAGAAGATTACCTACACAGTCTAGTTCTGGGTTTGACTATACTGCACGAAAATACTCGAATCTGTAATGTTTTCTTAGCCGGTGGAGTCGTCGCTGACTTTAAAAAACTTGCGGGTGTTTTAATAATTCAACGTCGATTGCACCGATTGAGAAAAGATTGCAGATCAAAGTATTTTCGTGCAGTACAGCCATACACTAAACTGAACTGTGCAATCTTTTCGCGCAACCGGTGGAATCATCGGCGAATGAAAAATACCATTGATTAGGTAAAATGGCAGCTCTGAAGAAAGGTCCATTGGAGACGGGTCAGTCTGGTTGCGCTGTTATCTATCGGTCTCGTTCCATATTTTGCGCTGTTGGAGCGCAAAAACATTCCAATGGAGTTATTTTGAGCCGCAATTTGTTAAGATATTGAAGGTCGCTGCCTGAAATTTATCAAAAAGAAAAAAAGAATGGGTGATTAATATGTTGCGAAAACTTTTATACTTTCTCGGTCCCACATGCAGGTGAAAAAAAGTATAAATTAAAACCATCGTGACACCATTGGTACCAAGATATTTTGCACCTCCTAAGCACCATGAAGGGAGGGAAGGGATTGGCGTCAGGTTTTAATTTATGCTGTAGGTAGATGTTAATTTGCAAAACTATTCATTGGTATAGACTTTATTAGTACATCACTTGAAACCGCTCCCAACCAAAATGTTTTAGAAAAAGGTTTTTTTTTTTTTTTTTTTTTTTTTTTTTTTTTTTTTTAATAATAAAAACAATAATGCAGGGAGTCATGTAAATATCGAAATCAAAATGCTAAACAAAGGAGAAACATCCCCTTGTCGTTTCGCTTAATTTTCGTGTTGAATGTTTTTTTTTTTCTTCAAGAACTGCATTTTCGCCCCGTGAACGTGAAAATTTTCATTGAATGTGCAACTATACACATAATACCTACACCCATTTTCAGAAAATGCATTTATAATAATCGATAAAAATCAAATTGCTGCGGATAGAAAAAATCATGGAAAATTCAAAGAGTTTCATATTTTTTTTTTTTTAACTTTAGCTCTATAAAATGGAGATAATTTTTATTCTTTTTTGTTTGTTTGTTTGATGTTCGGTTTATTTGTTATTATTTTTCCCACTTCTTCTTCAAAAACGGAGTGCATCATATTTCATATCCTCCGAGGTAGTGGGTGGGTGGGTGGGGGTTAAGCTGAGAGCTCAAGTAAAACCATCTCGATGTCCGAACTCAATGGTTGATCGTGAAGATAAATGTTTAAAAATATTAGATTTTTCCGTTTCTCGGCATTCCATCGACATAGATAACGATATAAGGCCAGCGTAAAATCTTTTTGATGATCGGACCACCATTTTAAACATTCTTTGAAGGTCATCAGGTCACAACAAAGAAAGAAAGAAAATCTTTTTTTCAAAGGTCACGAGACGATTAAAAAAAGAAATGCTGTCAAGTGCCAGTGCTGCTGCCGCTGTCACAAGAGCAGCAGGGACAGAGTTAACCTCCTCTCACCCCCTCCCTTCCCTTCCCACCCCTCCAATCTCCTCTCGTTTCCATCTATCCATCAAACGCCGAGACGCATTTAATGGCGTCCGAAATCCGTGGAGGGTCACTTCTGTGCTCCCCCTCTCTCCGCCCTCGATGAAGCTTGGCCACGGACTTCCGCAAGTCCCTGGTCGCCCCATCACGACACTCCGTGACACTCCACCCCCTACGAGATCGAACAGAGATTATTATTTCACTCCCTCCCTCTCTCTTTGTCTCACTCCCCCTCTCCCCCTCTCTATCCCTTCACTCGTTATCCCTCCCACTTCTCTTTTTTCTCGATGCCTGACGCTGATTTCGATTGGGAGTCGCGCAGGAACGGAAGAAAAGGAAAGTGACTAATTGTCGTCTCTCGCGGCTACCAGGGCCGCGCGGCACCCCCTTCTCTCTCTCTCTCTCTCTCCCTCCCTCCCTCCCTCCCTCTCTCTCTCTCTCTCTCTCTCTCTCTTCGGAGAAAGTTGAAGTTAGCATGGGTGAGAGTAGACTTAACTTCAGCGTTATTCGTTTGATAAATGCAATCACCCTTCACGGACACACTAGACGTTCCCGTCTCACAAAGGAATGGATTCTTAGTTTCTCTTTGGATAAAAAATATAATTTAGTAATTCTGTATTTGGATAATAAAGAGCTTTGAACCACAGGCCTATACTATTTTTAAATTACTTTCCAAATTATGAACACTGAGGAAAAAAAGAAAAAAAAAGTGTGACCCTTTTATAATCCCAGGTTACGAAGACAATTTTCCGCTTGCTTGCTTCAAGAGCGCGTGAGTAGATGAATATTCCTACTCCGGGGTGTTAATTTTGCCCCTTCATCAAATTGAAGGCGCTTGTCGAAACATTATTTTGCAAGTTTCAACAATTCGAAGATGCTTCTATTAATGAAAAATTGAATTCATGTGAGGCAGATCTATATAGAAAATAACACGAGTATACTCGGACGATGAATTGAAAGGGTTAAGTAGAGCCGAAGTAGTCTTTAAAAATGACATCGAAGAGCAAAAGTTCTAACTCTATATACCGGAGTAAGTCGCAGTGGTGCTTTGGTATAGCAAAAACAAGAAAAGCTGTTAGTCAATCTATAAGTAGTGCCTCGGCATACCGAAGTTGTATACAACTGCAACTGCTACTTGCTCCAATTTTGCTATAACTGTTGCTCCGCAAGGATATTTTCAAAGGCTGCTCCGGCTCCACTTAAACTTTGTTCCTTCATAGTAATGGTAACCAGATTTTCTAGTACTACCTATAATATTTTGAGTAACTTAAACCAACTAATTTGATTGCGCAAATTTCACTCTTAATTGGTCAGGTGACCCCCCCCCCCCCCGGTGTGAGAACGAATAAATATGTTGATGGGTGACGAGATCGTTCTGTCTGTAGAAAAATAGGAAACAGTAGATGAGTTAAAAAAAAAAAAAAAAAAAAAAAAATGGGACTGACATGTTTTTAAAACTTAAAAGATCATTAGGGAGATTTTAGAGGAGCTTCAAAATTAACTCCTCTTTCAGACGAACGATTACGATTATTATAAGTTTAAAATTTTGATGTCCATCATTTCATTTGCATCTCTCTCCTGTGCGACCCTTCAGTGCCTCGTCACGAGCTTCATTTCCATCCCTTTCTCTTCAACCTTGGCCTTCCCCTGTTCTACCACCACCCTCTCACCCTCCCTTTGGGGTGGTCCGCCACCCCCACCCCACCCACCCCTCCCTATCCCTCCATAGCTCTGAGAGTAGCCGACGAGAGAGCCGGCCTCGTAATTTGTTTAAGCCTCGTTGTACCTAATTAAAAGCAGCCAATTATCAGTGATTTCCCGTTATGTAGGGTCTGGAATCGGCATAGATTAATGGCGGTGCGCCTGCAGAGTTCGCAGAAACTTGCCCGCCGCTCATCGCTTCTGCTTCGGTAACCGCGAGCGGTCTAATGGCCAATCATAACAGTTTAAATTAAATATCGCCGATAAGACGAGAAATGCTCGGCAATATACGGGCCCAGTTCCTAGAAAGATGGCAAGGGCTACTCGTCGGAATCTTCAGTTAGCCTCTGATCAGAGCTAGGCGAATACAAGAATTTAATCTTCCTTTCTCTCTCTTTGCGCCCATATAATTGCATTTGTTAGAAAAGGACAGAGATATGGACTGAGGTCACTTGATAGCCTTTATCGCCATCCTTTACTAGCACATCTGTTCCAAGGGCAAATAAGAGAGATAGACATAACAAATTACTGATTGCTACTTGATTGAGAGCCTCTCAGTTTTAGCTTGCCGTGTTTGTATCTTAACCTACTAATTAATTGGGAAGGGGAGGGGGGAGGGGGGTTAGCGCTGACCTCAGTACAAATTTTTTGCCACAACCTCCTGAGACACAGAGATTTCAGGATTTTTATTGAGCAAGAGACCCGACATCAGATTCTCTTTTTTTCTCTTTTTTTTTTTTCTTTCTTTCTTCAGATTTTGGTTAGATTCGCGATTAGTGCTTTGCAAGACATTTCTCCAAGGGTCGAAGAGAGTTAAGGAATCTAGACAGCTCAACATTAAACCGCAACTGGGCCGGGTCCTTGAGTCCCGGGTCGGTCGCGGGCACTAGAGGATCAACGATATTTTCCTTCTCTCTCTCTGGCCGGCCATTTGAATACATGTGTTAGAAAAAGACGGAAACAGACGCTGAAGTCACGTGACAGCCCCTATATCCATCTTTTTCTAACACATGCGACTCAATGGGTAAACAAAGAGAGAGAAATATAAATTCCTGGCTACGTTTATGTTCGCGGGTCTTACTCGCGCATCGAAGGACGAAGAGGTCGCTAAAAGGATTTCAAGGAGAGAAAAAGTCGGTTTTTATTACGTAGGAGAAACTTGATCTCTTCTCAATCCTCATCGATGGGCATTTCACCCATAGAAAACGACTCAGTGTCGGCAGATTAGAGGTTAAAATCCGTATATTTTTCATTGAGTCTCGTGAGAAATAATAAGGTTTAAAGCTGTACATCTGGCAACACTGAATGGCTTTAAAACGGGAAGAATAAAGAAAGGCGTAGGTGATCTTGTGGTGAGCGGGAGCCCTCACGTAGTATACACACACTCTCATCCCAGCGTACCTTTGGGTTCGGATGGGTATTCGAAATATAGGGTGACACTAAAATCCAAGCTCATAATTTTACCCAACCATAGTAGATTCTATAGTTTAAAGTAGTTTATTCCATGGCATATTCTATTAGTTCGTCCTTCCCCGACCAACTCCTTCCATTTTGGCCGACAACTGTAATTTTTTTTTTTTTTCCACGTCGGAACTTACGTGGAGGGTAAGAAAAATGTGTTGACCCTTTCAATATCAGGCCAGAGTATATTCGTTTCTGCATGTGACTGCCTCCCAAAATTTCAGTTTTTTATCCACAATAGTTGCGACTCCATATTCTTAATAACAGAGAGATGACGATTCATTGAGCGCCTTCAATCAATAGAGTTAGCAAAATCAGCACCACAGTGTAGGGATATTTAACTACCCACTTAATTTGATCGAGAGAGCATTGATTTATCTTATCCTGGTCGTAAAAGGGATAAAGCGGTTTTTTTTATTTTTTAAAACATGGTGATACAGAGGTGGTATACTTTTAAGTTCCATTGGTCTTTAGAGCGTGATAGCCTTGCTCTTAAACTTAAATACTAAGTGTGATACATTATAAAAATGCAAAATATGTATATCGCATAAATATTGCATTCATAAATATCGCAACAGATTATTTTATTTTAATTTTCGAATTTAAGGTATAGAGCCTCCGGCGCCAACAAGTTCGATTGTCAGCAACCGTGTGCGATTTTATTCACGAAGTCTTCGAAAACAGCGAATAATAAAATACACGAATAAACTTTTTTTTTCTTTCTTATTTGGCGCAATGTTTCGAGATTTCAAATTCGTTTAGGAGCGGAAAAATTTTCTTCAATAAACTTGAAATATTTTGAGCTAATAAGTTTCAGCCCACTCGACAATTTTCTATAGCCCTTAGTCACAGTCAAATTCGAAAAAGAGTTGCATTTTGGTCCACCATATAATATAGGCTTCACTTCGGAGGGGTCCAATTTTCCAAAAAATGTGTGCATAATGGGAAAGAAACATGCAACAAGAGATGTTTTTTTGTGTCTTAAACATTCTTGATGGTGGAACCATTGACTTGGAGTTTAGTTACACACCTCTCAAAATAAGACACATTCCTACGAACAAAAACATGTCCGCAAATAACCCCCCCCCCCCTCCCCCGGGAGTTGATTCTGCTCTTTTGGACGAAACGAGACGAGATAGCGGGAAGCGACCAATCACGTTGGTTTAAATGGCGTCAGGGGCGACAGATTTCGAGTCATTTTGAGGGACGGGAATTAAGTCATTCAGTCTTAAATGAACGACTCGAACATAACTTCAAAATTGTCACGTGACTCCGTTTAAACCAATGGGAATGATCGATTCCCGCTATATCGTCTCATCTCGTCCAAAAGAGCCTAGAATCAGCCCGCAGGGGAAGCAAACGGTCCAACTCTGAGGAAGTCTATCTTCGGACAAACGTAAACATTTTGTAGGAATAGAGTCCCTATATGTAGAGAGTTAAGACAAGTGAAACCATGGGCGCCGCCATTGGATGCGATTTTGCACATTTTTTTACATTCTGAGGGCCGTTATTGTGTTTTAGTCCACTGCAAAGATTACAGTGCCGCTGAGTTTCTAACGATGTAATCTTTTACTGCTTTCGTGGATCGACATCTATTTACGCTTTGAAAGATTCTTTTGGGATTTTTAGACATTCTTGAGGCGTATCATGATTAAATATAATAGGTTCGTCGCAAATTAACTCTTTTCCCGCAAAATACCGTTGGTAAACAACTACGATTGTAAACAAAAGTGCAAAATCGCATCCAATGGCGGCATCCGTAGAGCCTAAAACTCATCGACCAGTCAGATGTTGACTACCCTCTTGTCTTAACTCTCTACATATAGGGCCTCTACGTAGGAAGAAATAGACATTTTTTTGATCAGTAGAATACGTGGTAGGATTATTGACTCGGAGCTCAGTTCCACCCTGTATACTTTCCGAAGTCCCTAAAAGACGCATATCTATTCGCTTGTACCAAAGTTGTGCCGACGTCGTAATGTGAAGGCGCACACGATTGATCCTATTATTCCATTTTTTTTTCTTCCACACAAGGAAAGGAAAGAAAATAAAAGAGGAGTGAGTTGAAAAAAGGACCCAATTTCAATGATAACGACCGGGTCTTCCCTGCGGTATTAATACAAGTATGAGCTCCATACCGCGTCCCCGCGTGATCCCGCGACCATGCCGTAGAGCCTTTCGCTTTGTATAAATTCATAATTCGTCCATTTCCGAGCCATTTCGAGCTGATCACGAATCGAGTCTGATCCGACCCGAAAAGCCTTATTAGTCCGCGAACTGAATAGCGACGCACGTTGCACGTCGCACATTGTACGGAAATACAAGTTTTCCGGACATTTTTTTTCTTTATTATAAATAGAAACGTTTTGAAGTCAGTGGCGTTGCTACACTGAAAAAAAATGTCAATTTTAAGTATTTCCTTACTGAAAAGTATGGTCAAGACAAAACGTTCTTAGTTTTACCATTTAAAATAGTTGAATTAACCCCGCGCTGCTTTGATTGAACTATTTTAAATGGTAAAACTAATTGTAAGAATGTTTTGTCTTGACCAAACTTTTAAGTAAGTAAAATACTAAACGTTAGCTTATTATCTCAGTGCAGACACCGTCCATTTAAATCCATGTAATATATCGATCCAAGGGATTGCACTACGCATCTCGAACTGGTTTCAAAGGAGTAAATACGCAACGTTTCGCAACTAGGAACAAAGGCGAAGCGTACACAGTCATATGATAACGTTGTATTTTGTCCATTTGAACCCACACGAAAGGTCGAATTCCAGAATTTATACTGCGCTCACTCGATTGTTTGATTTTTTTAATGGGTTTAAATGGACGAAATGCAACGCTGCCGCATTCAATGTTACGCCACAGCTCATAAAAGCTTGTACACCTCAAAATGTTTAGCTTCTGATTGTGTTTTCTAATGTTTCGAGGAAATTAAAAAATAAATATGTGTAAAGGTTAAAAATTGACCCGGCAACCACACCTAGGACGAGCTTCATTAAAAGACCTGCAAAAGAGTATAATACGGGTGGATTCGGGATGTCAACAAAATCTGAAAATCGAAGTGGCAAATCAGGCGTAGGTAATCAGAAGGGGTGGCGGAGCTCAACAGATAATCTTTGGAATTCCCTTAATGTTGTTTTACATGCAGCATGAAAATGAATGGGGGCACTTGCAACACCACTGAGAAACATTTTCTTGTTGCCGTAACCGGACGTCTTGTTAATTCTTACGTAACCGGAATTTTAACAAAAAAATCCTGTTTTTCAACAGAAATTCTGGTCAAGTAACAGGAGTTCCGGTCAAGTGACAGGGATTCATATTGAAATAACAGGAATTAGCGAGGAAGGAGTGCGCTTTGCACTTACTCGAATCGATATGATATTTTGCACGGATTTTAGCGGATAGAATGCAATTTTGCTAAATCACACGCGCCGCCTCTGGAACACACCTAGCACAAGTTTCTCCTTTATATATCTTTAGCAGAGAAAATCCAGTCCGGCAAGAATGAAAATTAAGAGCAAACGAAACCAAGGCAGGCGTAAGAGAGGAGAGAGAGAGGGGGAGAGAGAGGGAGAGAGAGAGAGAGAGAGAGAGAGAGAGAGAGAGAGAGAGAGAGAGAGAGAGAGAAAACAACTACTACCTACGGGGTAAGAGATTCTTGTACGGAGAGGGAGGTCGAGGTGGTCCGAGACGGGGGGCACAGGCTGCCGGGGTTAATGGTGAGGATGTGGGACTAAGAAAATGGTGGGGGGGAAGGGGGAGGGGGCAGAGAAATAAATTGTGTATGAACCAATGGGGGGACATCAAGTGGTGCGTAGTGCCGAGTTTTTCCGCAACTTTTTCCTTCGCTCGTTGGCTATGGCCCCGGCCTCGGCAGTCGGCGCGCCGCTCGGCTCGGCATGGCAAGAGTTTCTCCCCATGAAAAACTATTAATCATTGCGGGCATCTGTGTCGGTCAGAAGCAAAATG
Source organism: Trialeurodes vaporariorum (assembly GCA_011764245.1). Lineage (NCBI taxonomy): Eukaryota > Metazoa > Arthropoda > Insecta > Hemiptera > Aleyrodidae > Trialeurodes > Trialeurodes vaporariorum. The sequence goes on from VMOF01000001.1 coordinate 47,292,398, forward strand.
CGCGCGCAGACCGTGGCTTCGTGCGACGCTCACTGGGGCCGGTTTAAATGAAAGTTCGGACGTGGAAGATCGCAAAATTTCTGCTCCTATATAAACTTGAAGAGCATCCAAAGGTGGATCCAGCAATATCACAACTGTGCACTCTTCCCATTTGAATTTATGCGAAGCAATCGATTATTAATAGGGCCATGGCCCTGCGAGAATCGATTGTTTCTCATACGTTCGAATGGAAAGAAACCGCGATTGCCACATTACTGGAGCCGCCCGTGAGACCATCGACTAATTATTCGCTAATTATTGTCTAATGTCTAATGGACATAGCTGATGCTAGAAATTTGCATTTCTCTCTCTTTGTACATTTGACTGTATGTGTTAGAAGAGGAATGAAACAGGGACTGAAGTCACGTGGCAGTCCCTATCTTCATCCTTTTCTAACACATGCGTTCAAAAGGGCATAAAGAGAGAAACACAAATCCCTGGCTTTGACTATGCTAAAAGGGTTTTGTGAAAGATGCCGCTTTGTGTTTGATAAATGGGATTTTTCGATTCACTATGATGATTTCACGGGTTGACCAAAAAAAAGGTTACGTAGTACTTTTCAGTTTATCAAGCCGTAATGCACGAAAATGCTCTGGTATATACAATATTTTCTCGAACGGTGAAATCTTTGTCAATGACATTGAAAAATGTGCAAATATTCTGATGACTTGTAGCCACCCTGAAACAAATGCGGGTCCAACAATCTGGCAACTGTGAGTAGTTCCCATTTGAATACATTAGAAAACAATCGATTGGTAAAAGGGCCATGGTCCCCCCCCCAAGAATCGATTGTTTCTCATACGTTCAAATGGGATAGATTAATGATTGTCAAATAGCTGGATCCGCCCTTGCCCTTACAGCTATATACAAATAGATCTGTAGCCTCCCGCGAAAAAAAGGAAAAAAAGGAAAAATCCTGGCTACAGTCACGGGTAGTAGGTACCTACCTACTGCTCTCAAATGTTAGCGGCACTGCCGCTAAACGTTTTCTCCGTTTACGGTTTTTCAAAGCCGCTTCCAATACTTACTTCTCGTTTCGTCTTTGTAAAGAGATGCAGTAATAATAATAATAATATTAATAATAAAAAATAATAATGGGTCTGTTGCAAACTTTTCCTACAACGATTAAGATAGTTAAATCTGAAGTAAAATCGCCTGAAAAGTCTATTGGTGGCATCAGAAATTTATAAAATTCAATAATAAGCTCACAAGAGGCGTTTAATTAAATCCAAGATGGCGGATAAATATCGAACAATTTGTATGCATGCACCACGAACATCCAAGGATAGCCAACCTCACAATATCGATCACAACCAATCACAACATAAACAAACCCATAGCCTCTACCTCCAGTGAGGTTTTCAAAGTTGGCCATCCTTGGATGTTCACGGTGCATGCATACAGATTGCTCGATATTTTACCGCCATCTTGGATTTCATTAAACGCCTCTTGTGAGTTTATTATTGCATTTTATGACTTTCTGATGCCACCAATGGACTTTTCAGGTGATTTCACATTAGATTATTCACTCTTAATCGTTGTAGCAAAAGTTTGCAACATACCCATTAAAAAAAAAAAAAAAAAAAAAAAAAAAAAAAAAAAAAAAAAAAACAAACAACAATTAATAATCAATTTTTTGGAGCCTGCCCTTCTGTTCTTCCGCATCCGTATCTTCGAATAAGCGCGGGTTGCCATGCGGGAATCTCATCTATAATCGAAACTTTCTATGCTGAGAAAAGCAATTCACTATAGAGGAAGCTGCAATTTTATTAGATGGGACTGCCACACGAAAAAAAAAAAAAAAAAAAAAAAAAAAAAAAAAAAAAAAAAAAAAAATGGTAGAATTGACCATCTGTATAGACCTGATTTTGGAGTAGCAAGTATGGTAAACTCCACCAGATTATGGTAAAATGTACCAACATGTTACCTTCATTTACCACAGGGTACGTTGCCTTTACCATATTATGGTGACATTTCTAGCAGACGCCAAAACAGCTATGCAGCTTTTAAATTCGATCTATTTTTTCCCCCGTCCATTGTGACCCTTACGTCATTAAATTCCTGATTTTACTTACACTTCGTCAGTATCAGTAACTTCGACAACTTTCGTATATGATAAACCTCGTAAAGTTGTTCGCTCCGTGTTCAACTGTGCGCCGCCTGGAGCGGGTACAATGTTCGCCGGAGTGGACCCAACATAGTATGATCAATAACACCACTACCACGGTTGTACCCGCGACACACGTTTGTTACCGCCGAAGTCTTTTGTGACCCCTACTCCCCCCTTCCCCTCCCCCACCACCCTTTCCCCACCATTTTACCACCCCTCCACCGCTCCCTCCTCAGTCCTCATCCTCCCTTCACTACCAGCCCCCCAACTTTTCATCTCATCTTCCTCCCCGACCGGCCAAAGAGTAGAAGGGAGCAGGGTGGACCGTCCGACCACCCCCTCCCCCTCCTCCTCCACCACCCCCTGCCCCCCCTCCACCCCCTGTCCTCCGCCACCACCCCCTGTGAGCCTCCAACCTTCCCCAACCTTCGCTTCTCCATTCTTTCTCTCGCTTTTCCACCGCTTCGCTTGTGAGAAAGTGTAGAAGAGAGCCGCTTGTTCTGCGCTTCGTCTCACAGTGCGAATCAGAGGCGGTTCGTGTTATTTGGCGCAACCATGGGTTTTTGCCATTTGAACCTATCCAAAAGTATCGATTTCTCAGGAATTTAAGTGAATGGGGCTCTTGCAAACTTTTGCTATAGGGAATTGAAGACTTGATTCTTGCATAAAAACCTGTAAAAATGACGATGAGTACACACTAAAAAATCACAAAATTCACTCTCAAAATCGGGCTTAACGGTGGACAGACGCAGGTATCATGGAAGATTCCTATTTAAATTGAGACCCATCTCTGTATTTCCGTAGAGAAAGTGACATAATAGACAGGAATCTCCCATGATACCTACGTTGAACCACCATTACGATCTTTCCGTTATAGAAGTTATGTGAGTTTATATTACTGAATTTTAGACTTCCTGAGTGCAGTGATTTTCTTGATGTTTGCTGGTCTTAACATCAGATTGGACTATTTACTTACTCAAAGCAAAAGTTTGCAAGAGCCCCATTCCCTATCGACCAACCGACCGAAGAGTCTTTCAAAACTTCGGAAGCGAAAAACAAAAACAATTCACGTTCCGAAAAATCCACCATGTTTTTTTTTTCTTTTATTTTTCTTTTCTTTTTTTTTCTTTTCTTTTTTTTTTCTTTTTTTTTTTTTTTTTTTTCTCTCTCTTTTTTTTTTACCCACTGTGCGGCAACCTCCGCTGTGCCGAGGCAGCTCCTTACAGAGCGCGGGAGTAAATGGAATTTAAAATTCTCTTTTTCCCGACTTTTCATCTGGGGAAATAAAGACGAAAACACGTGTCTTCTCCCATATCCTTATTAATCTAATTTCGGACTGGTTAGTGGTAACCCCCCCCCTTCCCTTCCCTCGGACGTTTCCGTTTATCTATGCTTTTGACCCGGGAACAGTATTACAGTGGCGTGCAATTTGGCAACGTCGCACTTTGTCCATTTGAACCTATGCAAATTATCGAACAATTGATCGATCTTGTTTCAAACGGGCCCAAACTCCAACTGTGATGACGTTTCGAAAATGTCTCTTCTTATTTTATGCTTTTGTAAAAGAAACCGGCAAGTAAACAGTGGCCATATATAGCGTATGCCATTTGGCAACGTTGCAGTTCGTCTATTTGAACCCATGAAAAAGATCGAATCATTGGGTTTTCGTGAGCACCTTTGCATTTGACCTCTTACACGGGTTCAAATGGACACAATACAACGTTGCCAAATTGCATGATACACCACTGCAAATAAACGTTTTAGTACTTCGCTATGATTTCAATAGAATGTTGTCAAAAATACCTTCAAAAACATGACTGTGAAATGTGAGTATAATGTTTTTAATGATGATACGCCATAAAGTGGAGTTTGGATAAATCGTTTGGTCCCCAAAAAAAAAAAAAAAAAAAAAAAAAAAAAAAAAAAAAAAAAAAAAAATTGCTCTTTTAATACGTAGTCATCAAATTTATCCTTTTGATACGGCAATCCATCCTTCCTTGAAATAGATAACATTCTACAGAGCTGACAAAACAGCACGTCCGACGTTCGTGTATTTAAAACAGTGGCTCTCAACCTATGGTTCATAAAAGTTCATAAAATGGTGACGACACGGCATGGAGTGTTCAATCTTGTTTACTCACTCTTCTTGTTTTTTCTTCCGATGATTGACCTCAAACTTGAATTACGGTTGGCCTTAAAACAAAACGGTTCGATAAGTTTAGAAAACTTAATTATCAAAGTCCACGTTCATTTACAATATCTATAGTCGAGGATAGCAAAAACGAAATAACAAAAATAAAAACAAAAACAAAACCAAGACAAAAACAAAAACAAAACAAAACAGAATAAACAAAAGAAAACATGAAAAAATTATAGAAAAAAGATATATTGAGAGAAAAAAACAAAAAAGAAAAAAAAATGAAGCAAACTGGGAAAACATTTTGCTTGAGTTAAACATTAAAAAGTACTCCTCGGCGTTGCAGGAAAAAAAATTAAGAGCCCTTTCCTTACACATTTAAAAAAATCTGATGCTATGAAGAAAACAAAGAATCACCAAATAGAGCCCACAATGTTGAAATAAATATCTATAAACTGTGACAGAAGTGCCAGATTATGCTGATTATTCACTCTGAAAAAAACACTCTTAATCACTCGAATGAGATTAAAGAGGCTCAATTAATTTGAAATATTGAAGCCTCCAGCTTCCGAAGGCGATAAACATCTCACATTAAGACTATGATCACGAAAACTACATCAATATACAAAACGGACATTTTTATTTCGAGGCCGCTGGTTGCGAGAGGATTATCGAAAAGGGTCACTTCGCACCGTGGCAGCACGACGCGAGCCGCGGACAGCAGTAAGCGCGGGATCATTGGGGCAGGGGCAGCGAAATAAGCGGCCATTTTGCACCCACCCTCTCCGTTCCAAGGGACCAAGGGGTGTTTTCCTTCCGACAACAACCGACCACTACCCTCGCGTCCCTCGATACGAATCCCCGCACCCCTATACCCCTACACCGCGACATGACGCGACGCCCAGCCTTAACTCATGAATGACCCTTGCCTCTCCATCCCTTTCAATATTTTTCCTTTCGCCGCGCTATCCAGACCTATATATATATAGATATAGCTACCCTCGCTTATTACTCAATACTCATTGCTTACAACTATTGAGTGTTACGAAACATTCAGAAAATGTGTTTCCTTCTCTTGCATTTGGACATTCCTCACGCGCGGGGTTGTTGAATTGAAGGGGGAAGTTACTCCCCCCCCCCTTCGCAAACATAGTTTGAGCTTTTTCCGCGGTTATTGGTAATCGTGATTATTTCGTTCTTACTTAATCCCCTCCCCCTTCCTCCCCCAAGCTTCTTGTACGTTGGAGGATCCAGGAATCTATCATGCACAAAAACTTTAATCAAATGATTAAGAAAAAAGCTGGCCAAAC